>OY754959.1:95102150-95547537 GCA_963576555.1 Ferdinandea cuprea
TGTCCCCGGCTCGTCCCGGCTTTTGCGTCACTTTTTCGAGCATTTCGGAATGTATTCCACGAATTACGCGTGTTATGTTATCCTGTAAGACTTAAATCGTGTTTGGCTTGTCCACATAGACTCACGACTTTACATAACCCCACAAGAAATAATCAAGATGCGTTAAATCGCATGTTCTTGGCGGCCAACTCACAGGCCATTTCGAGAGATAAGCTGCTCAAAAAAATCATCCATCAACATTTCCAAAGTTTCATGAGCTGTGTGGCATGTGGCACAGTCTTGAAACCACATGTCAACCAAGTTCAACTCAGACAACTGGGGCAAAATAAAGCCGCTCGATATCGTTCGGCGTTGATGATAACGTTTCTTCCATGGTCGTCTTTGAAGAAAAATGGACCGATGATGCCACCAGCCCATAAACCATACCAAACTGTCTATTTTTCTTAAACGTCATTCTTGTATGGCATGTGGCTGTTCATCACTCCAGATGCGACCGTTTTGCTTATACACGTAGATGAGGCCAGAAATGAGCCTCATCGCTGAACACAATTTTTCGATAAACTTGTATTTAAAATTTGAATTAAAAACAATTAAATAAGTAAAAGAAAAAATTACCAAAAATTACCAATCTTTGAACTAATTGAACTCAGCTACAAGTTGTTTTCTGTAGGTTATGGCGACAGTAATGTAATTGACCAGTCTGTTTCAATTATTCGTGCTTCCTCTATTAAGTATATTAATTTCACTCAAAGTTGGCTTTTCGAAGTATCTCACTCTAAACTCCGTTAGTACGGGGCACCTGCCTATGAAGTGATGGATATTCTCTTCTTCTCTCATATTACACATGGAACATATCGTTGAAACGCTGCCTCCAAATGTCCTCCCATTAAGAAGGATCAAATGGCATCTGGCTTTCAAAATCCACGAAATTTTACTAATATCGATATCATCGGTGAGATATTGTTGTCCTTTCGAGTAATCCATAAACTTGTAAATCCTCGCTCTCCATTCTATTTCTTGGGGACTATCTGCATGGAGTCGATCCAGAAGCTGCAGGTTTTTATGTTTCAGTACATTTCCAGCGGCATGTTCTGATCCCAGTGTAAACCAAACCGAATTCCTATTTTATTTATTTCTTTCACACAAAAAAGTTGTATTTTCAATAAGATTTTGGTTAGTTAATGGAGTAACAGAGATTAATTTTTCACATTTGAACAGTGTTTTTTTGTTTTGACAAACCATACAAATGCCCGTCTTCGGCTCCGGTCCCTAGCGACAAGGCGTAGTCAGGAGTTCTTGGTGGTAAATTAAAAACCCTTTTAAAAAAATAACGTTGTAGATTGTCCACTTGCCAATGGCATGTTGCTTTGATGCTACTCCTTGTGAAGTTCATTTTCGGGGTAAGAAGTAGACAAAGATAGGTGTACTCTTCGAATTTATTTCTCCCCCTTTGAAGATCCATTTATTCTGATAGTTCATTTTCCGTCCAAACCGCTGATTGGGTATTCGAACATATGCATTCAAGAAGATTAACAAATTTGGTTGAAACTCCCATTTCACCCTATCTTCTCCCGGAGCTTTGTTCAGCTTTACCTATAGAAACATGTTCTTAATTTCTTTAAATATAAACTTTTAGGAGACTAAAGCAACATAAATACCAAACATATTTAGAAGTTTTTTCACAATTACGAACGCATAAGCATATGCGATGCATTTTTATCTACACTGAGGGTTCTTTTGATAACGCGACCTTTGATGATGAAAATTTGGTGATGAATATTTAAGCAATATTACCTTTACCTCGACGCTGAGTGCGTCATAACAGAAGTTAATAGGGTTATGTCTCCCCTCTTATGGTGTCTGGTGGTAGACTCTCTGCTAACGACTCTCAATCGCCCTGGAAACTCCAATAGATCGCGCATCACTGGGCACTCTCTGATAGGCAGGCATGCGATAAGGCTTGGCGCTTATTCAAATGACTTTCGTAGGAGCTGCATGGATGAGTAGGAAGAGAAGACAACTCTATGCGACTTTTCTCTCAATGCTAATGCCCAGCCTTAGAAATAGCTTGCAAGCAGCGATTGGTGTACCAAAACCGAATGACGACTACCATCTCCCTTATACAAATGCATAAGGAAAGACTACAGTCCGCTTGAGGTGATACCCTATCCATATCCCTATATGCCTCCAATAAAAATGAGTTTATATGAAATTTATAAGAAAATCTTCAATATTTGAAAAAAAACGTCCCCAAAAGTGGATGTGGGCAAAACTTTTATGCGAAAATTTGTTAAGGTGTAACTCTACCCTTTCTTAGCGGAGTGGGAGGTATGTGAGGCATACAGCAATATCCAAACATTTCGCCCTGAAAAATGGAATATCTTACACTGTTGGACCCAAGGACTGTATACTTTTGTTAAGTTTTAATCGAAATTTGAGATGAAGCAGCTGGAATTTTTCTTTTTTCAACCCTCAGATTCCACTCTTTAATAGAACTAATGCCAGGGAAGGCTTGCACCTTTGGCTGTTGTTTCTCAAAAAAGAATTTTCATTCTAGAAGGAACGTACTTAGTTAAAAAATGTCTTCTGCGCAAATTTAAAAAAATTAGTATTCAATATTGTATACGCAAATCTATTAGTTTGTTAAATTATTAGTAACCAATTTTTCTTTATGTAAATATAGAACATTGGTAGATAAGCCCAAGGACAACACAATAGAAGTTATAGCTTATTAAAAAGAATTGACCTTATAGAAGTTACATTTTTAGTTGGTAGATGAACATTTTCATGGGAATGCCAACAAAATAATACAGCGTGTTATTTTTAGAGGTATAGAACTTCGAATTGAAATAAAGCACAAGAAAATCATTTCAATGTCCTACAATTTGGCTTTATTGGAAGGATAATTTTACAATCATGATTTCGGGCATGTGGCCGCCGCGGCTGGATCCAATAAAGACAAGTCTAGAGGTGCAATTTTCAACCACTTTTTCAAGCATTTGGGGCTGTATGTCGGCAAAAACGCCACGAATGTTGGCTTCCTAGTCCCCTAAAGTTTCTGGTTTGTTGGCGTAGGCGAGCGACTGCACATATCCCCAAAGAAAACAATCCAATGGTGTCAAATCACACGATCTTGGTGGCAAATTGACAAGTCCATTCCGCGAAATTATGCACTCATCGAATGTTTCCTTCAATAAATCGATTGTGACGTGCGCTGTGTGGCATGTAGCGCCGTTGGAACCACATCTCATTCACATTCATGCCATCCAATTTGGGAACAAAATGACTCCAATGACTCCACCATTCCATAGAGCATACCAAACAGTCAGATTTTGTGGATTTAATGGCGTTTCAATGGTCTTAAGTGGATTCTCTTCACTCCAAATGCGGCAATTTTGTTGTTGCATTATCGGCACATACACCAAAATCACGTCGCATTGCATGGTCTCGCGGCTTTAACTCTTGCTCAAGCTGGATCTTGTAAGGTCGTAAGAAGAGATCTTTGCGCAAAATCTTTCATAAAGTTGATAGACAAAGCTCCAAGTGCTGTGCACGGTGGCGAATCGATTCATTCGGGTCTTCTTCAACACTTTGTTCTACAGCGGCAATTGTTTCTTCTGTGCGCAGTGTTCAACGTCTCTGCGGATGCGTATTATCATATTGAGTAATCGTAGTGCGAAAACGATCCATGGTTAACCGAATTAATTGCTCTGATGGACGATTATGTCGACCATAAAGTGAACGCAGCTTGCGGTAAACTTCGCGAACTGAATCATTATTTTCGAAATAAAGTGTTGCCAGATTTGACCACCAAAATTTAGTTTTATCTCTATTCGAAGAAGCAACCTCTAAAAACACCCTTTACAAATCGTTGTTGCTTTTAGCAGAATGGTGACCGGTTTTTAACCATTTGCAGCTCCACATCAATATGATATGATGCTCTATGCTGTGATATGACTAATTAATTTAAAAAAAACCGACCTTAAAGAACAATTGCACCAAATCCTTTGTAGGTGAAAAAGTTACACCACCACTAAATGCATTCATGTCGAAGAATCGACTCAACAGCACTCATGTTTTTACCATATTATCAAAACTAATTTGAACTGACATTAAAAATATAAAAACATCTTAATTCATTAGCTGGCGAAGCTGACAGCATTGTTTCTCTTCTTTAGTGCAATTGCTGGCAATGCAACAGGAACATATTACAATCCACTTAATGCATAATTTCAAATACCATTCCGCCGATTGCCACAGACCTCGTTCTGTCTCTCTTCCTGCCACTCACGTATATCTATCACATCATCATCTGTGTGTGCAAGGACACGTCGGCATAAGCATAAGGCGCGTGTCGTCATCACACATGCAAATGCATTTGTTCTACACACAAGGGTTGTGCTTGCAACGGCCCTTACTGAGGAAATCTACGCCATGCTTGTCGACCTCCTTCATGCACAAGAACTATATTATGTGTGTATTTCGCTCTTTGTAGCCGATTTCTGATAGCTTTGGCTGACATATAACCATTCATTCCCCGGGCAAAGGGGTAGTAGGTCTTGTTGTGTTCAACAGTGCTGTGATCATCAGTTGTGGAAACCCCAAGCAGTACTTCGTAATGCACTTGAGGCTACTCAAGTGCTGTGCAATGTTTCGCATTCCATTGCGCTGTGGGACTACTTTGTAGCTGTGTATAGGTAGTAAATATTATTATAACCGTACGTAACAGGAATGGGGGGTGAACTAATTGCAATCAATTATTTTGTTTGGAACTCACTCATACTTTGCGATGCACGCATGCAGCACCACCATCAGTGGCAGGATACTTGAAAAATTGATTTACCTTCGCAGACACGTGAAGGGCTCTCCAAATTGGCTGTTGCTTTCAAGGTAACTTTATAATTTATAATTTTCTGAGGAAGACGTACATTATGCTTTCTCGCAAAGTGAGTTTTCACTCATCAATGAGAGTCTATATTTTTTTAATTTTTTGTTTTTCAAAGGAACAAAAAAACAACTGGAGGATGAATTCCGCTAGTAACCTTTTGAGTTGAAACAAGTAGGGAACAAGTCCTTATTCAATTGATAGAAATGCGTTAATTCTCTACTATAAGTCTAGCCCCCTTGGCATGCAGTTTATTTAACAAAAAAAGAAAACAAACACCAAGGACACATACGAGTAGGTACTTGACTGCGTATAATTTATCCATATATTTTCATTTTTATGCAAATTAACGAGTGTAGGCCTATCATCATTATAAGCAACTATACTTTGGCGTGTTAAGTGGTTATAAAGGCAGCGATATGTAGGACAGGTTAAAGTTCCAAAGTTGTTTTTTTTACTTTAGGTGAGTCTTAATAAACGATTTAAACGCTTTTAAATAAGGGTGTTTTTTTTCTTGATTATTTATTTTTATTGTTACATTTTTTATTTATTTATTTAAACTTTATTTCATGTTAGAACTTAAAGCTAACATTCTATATCAAAAAGGCTTTCAATTTTGATGAAACTGTTAGGAACATTCAATTCAAGACAAGAGGCGTCAATATGAAAAAAAAGAAACAATAAAACTAAACTTATAATTGTTACAATATTGTTAAGTGCAATCCAAAAATTAAAAAGTTTAATAAAAATTTGCAGAAAAAAAATATAATTGTTACTATTGTTCAACAAATCAAACTATAACATTTGCCCCGTTCAGGGACGAGAAGTAAGAATATCCCTGCAGTGCCCGCCAGTGCTTGTCATAAAAGGCGACTAAGGGGGAGGAATCACTTCCATTCAGGTGAGCCTAGCAACATATTTAACACGTTTAAACTGCCCCACAAGTGTGCTTGCGAATTCGTGGGTTGACACGACTGGATATCACCGGTGTCATAAAAGTAAGATCAATCAAGAACTTATATCAGGAGCATGCACTTGTTGAACAAACAAACTCGCTTAACCTGGCATTATGGAAATCTAACTTCAAAAAAACACCGCCAGGCACCTCTAATGCTACGCATGGTTGTGATCCTGGGACGAGCAGAAATGCACGGGTCAGAGCTATTCGGTTTCCGAGGGTTAACAAAATAATGCAAGGACTTAAGCGAAACCCTAAGGGTCGGAAGGGTGGAAGTATGACAAACAGAAAGAGATGATGGTAAGAAGGCGATTGGACATCTTGTGTGTCCAAGAAACGAAATGGCGAAACACCGGAAATCGGGAGCATTTCTTGGACGTTAAGACAAAAGCATACAAGATGTTCTACTACGGTAAAGAACAGGGTAAGAATGGAATCGGTATCATCCTTGCAGCAGAGTTGCTTAGCAACGTATTGACCATTTTAAAGTCCAGTGACCATTTGATGTCTCTCAAACTGGTGATTCAAGGCGAAGTGTGGAATATTTTCAGTGCATATGCTCCCCAAATCGGGTGCGAGCAGAGGGCAAAGATGTATTAAGCATGTGCAAGTCATACGGTCTGATCGTTTTAAATACAATGTTCATCAAACAGAGCCGGCACATGGTCACTTATAGCAGTGGCGGAAATGAAACCCCGATTGACAAGTTTCAATCCAGATTTGGTGGCAAGTTTCACGCAGCCTAGAGTTAAAGATTGTGAAAGTGATCTTGGGAGAGGCAACACCGTCTCCTCCTGACAGAAATATTCATGGAGAAGAAGAACATAAATAAACAAACACAGGATTCTGCGAAAATCAATTGGTACAACCTGGAACAAAAGGTACCTGGTACAAAGGAAAAGGCGAGTCATTTATTATCAACATGAAAAATTTCCTCCATAATAACAGTAGCGAAGTTGAGGATGAAGAGGGCAGCGCACAAGATATGTGGGATTCCCTTCAACGAGCCTGCTTAGAGAAAGCTAAAGTACTGGTTGGAGCCTCGAAGGGTCACCACCAGCACGGAAAATATACTTGCTGGTGGACAGATGAAGTTAAAGAAGCAATAAAGGAACAGAATGTGACTTTCAAAGCTCGGTCAAAGTGTCCCTTTACTAATATAGTTGAAAAAGCTCGCCTTGAAGAGGTTGCAAAAGTATCGCGAAGAAAAAGTGTGCCCAAATTCAAGCTAAGTGTATGGAGAGTCTGTATCAGGAGTTGGAGAAAGTATCTTCTTCGCCTGCTGATAGGAACCAGGTAACCCACGAGCTGCGACAAAACACGAACAAGGGAACAACAGAAAATTGTGCACAGGCGAGAGTATTGCGAGCGACTTTTAAACGAATAGTTTCCCCGGCTATATTTTCCAGGAGCCGCCTACAACAATGAAGAAGTGACCGACATAACAGTCGAAGAAATTGGGAAAGCAGTCAAGAACTCCAAGAAGAGAAAAGCGGTTGGGACGGATGAGATACCTAGTGAGTTCTGGAAAAAGATGGGAGACAAACTAATGAGAGATGATCTAATCAGTGGAGGGAAAGTTATCTTCTTCCTTTGCACAAAGGAAGGAGCAATGGTCGCGCTAAGACAACGCGGAGTTCCTTAAACCTACGTATAGATGATTATGGATATTTGCTAAGCAAATTCAATTCTGACCTTGACAGCATTCTTAAGTGGGGTAAAGCCAATAGAGTAGAATTTAATGCTTCCAAAACACAATGCTGTCTTTTGTCACTAAAGCAAAACTGCAATACTCTGCCATTATTCATGAATTACAATTGCATCGCTGAAACCGACCAGCTCTCCATTCTCAGTATGTGTATTAAGTTTACAAGTTGTAAAGCGTTTGTTCGCCCCAAACTTTAGTATACTTGACAGGATTCAAAAACGTGCGGTAAAACTTATTGGCGACCGAGAAATCGCGTAATCACTGGAATGCTCTGCCAGGAATGCTCATCAGTTCACCCTTAAGCATGTATTCGGCCGCATAGTGAAATTTAAAGTTTCGTTGATCAGCCGTTCTACACGTATGCGGAATGCTCCTTCACTCTTGGTTTTGCCTGAAAATTACAGTTCACAGACATTCAAAACCAATGTGCATCGGCTTCACCTTCTTTTCTTTCCTCTTATCCCTAAATTCCCTTAATATTTACTCTATTCGATTTGAAGACGCTAGGGTCCGTCGCGTTTGAGCTTTCGTGTGCTTTACGGATAGGCGACCTGGGAAGTTAACCTTAACTAATCCTTCCCCGCTGCCCTTAATAGTTTTGTGGGCAATTAAATATATTCCCGGCTTGCCAAACTTAGTCAATTGTTTCTAATTTGGTCCCCATGATTTTCGACTTCTGATTTGCACAAACATTTTCCAATCCTCATCAACATCGACATCTACATTTATGCAAAATGTTCATTACAATCTGTCCAGGCGTTCATTCGTGATCGCGAAGGACAAACCTTTAACATTCAAAATATTAAACAGAAAAAAAATATATTGACCGTTGTTAGTACATCTTTCAATTGCGCCGTACTGCTATTGTTTGAAGAATATACAACTCACTTCCCAATAATATTTATAATATACACATTTATTAACAACACTATCAGCTGCAGTAAAAAGTAATTTATGCATATTTTCTTCGATATCAATCGTATTCATCACAATCAGAGTGGCATGGTGGTTAGTTTAATGCGTATATCCTCACATCATTCACTCGTTGGTTTTCACATTTTCAATGACGGCAGCGCATTAATTAATAGCAACATACGAAGATATCGTTCCGTAAATCCATTCGGTAGGTAATCGAAATTATTACCCATGATTCGCTCTTGTAATTAATTTGCATTTCATTCGATGCAGCCAGCTTCCATGGTCCATCCAACTATAACCGAATGCGAAGTGGAACAGAAACTAGGACACCAGACTATAGCATGTACACCCATACACACCCAAACGTCGGTACCTCATTCGGGGTGTGCAAAAAGAAACCAACAACTGTTAATCAATTGAAGCATTTTATTTAATTTATATTAATTGCCAATGGAGCTCATTTCAATCTTCTTTTTTTGTGTTTTGGTTGGTTTTCCTTCGCGTGTGTGCTGCGAAGGACAAAAGCCTCTGCCGCACGCTTGTAACTTGTCTGTATTTACTTTTCTGTGTTTATTACCACTACAAGGGGGCGTTATATCAGAATTTCACTCTATATTTGGTTTCAAAATAAATTTTTAATATTCGTTTATTGCCAAGGATTACAAAGGATAAAATACAATTTAACCGATATACATAGGCTGGTAGAAGGAATGGGCACCTGGATCATGGGACATTATTTTTTTTTTGCTTTGCTGTCATTGCTTTGCCATTTAATAAATTTATTTTATTCTGTGTCTATATGGCCCGCCATGGGCGAATTCACCGGTCACTAGTAGTGTCAAAAGTTCTCTGAATCCGTAGGGGGGATGATGAGTGAGTGGGTGGAAATCTGTTAAAGAACATCTCACATGCGTTGTAACGGTATATTGCTGCATCTTTAATTTAACAATGAACCTCGAATGGACAGGACGGATGCATAGTTTAAAAAAAAATATGTATTGAAACTCACCACCACCATCAGCTTAACAAAAAAAAAAAAAAAAGCAAGACAAAAAGCACAAAAAAATTGATATATATATAAGTGATATATGCGAGCGTGTGTTCGCGAAAACGAGGGAACATAGGGTTGTGAAATGTGTTCTCCATACACTAGGTACACTATACGAGTACACAGCCCATTAATTATTTCCTCTCATGAATTTAAATACGGATTTAAATCCGCACGTAATAATTCACCGTCAGTGTAAATACAAAAAAAAATATAAGGCACACAACTGTGTCGTATGAAATTTTCGTAATTGTTGTTATTCTAGCGAATCGTTTTTCAACTCTTTTTTTTGTAGGAAAAATTATTGAATATTCTTGCCTCTACCATAAGCATTTTATACAAAACTCTTCCAGAATATATGACAAACGAGTGCGAATGTAGGGTAAGATTCAAAAGGTACTTCATACACCAAAGAGTCAAACCACAAAGAATACATTGACTCGGCCGAATAGAAGGAAAAAAAACCAAGACCCAATCTCAGTCTTACGGACCAAAACTGTATCTACGATTCGACAGATGTGACATTTTGAATCTGGCATCTCTCATTAGTCATCAGTTATCAGTCATCAGTCATCAGTCATCAGTCATCAGTCATCAGTCATCAGTCATCAGTCATCAGTCATCAGTCATCAGTCATCAGTCATCAGTCATCAGTCATCAGTCATCAGTCATCAGTCATCAGTCATCAGTCATCAGTCATCAGTCATCAGTCATCAGTCATCAGTCATCAGTCATCAGTCATCAGTCATCAGTCATCAGTCATCAGTCATCAGTCATCAGTCATCAGTCATCAGTCATCAGTCATCAGTCATCAGTCATCAGTCATCAGTCATCAGTTATCAGTCATCTGTTATCTGTTATCTGTTATCTGTTATCTGTTATCTGTGATCTGTTATCTGTTATCTGTTTTCTGTTTTCTGTTATCTGTTATCTGTTATCTGTTATCTGTTATCTGTTATCTGTTATCTGTTATCTGTTATCTGTTATCTGTTATCTGTTATCTGTTATCTGTTATCTGTTATCTGTTATCTGTTATCTGTTATCTGTCATCTGTTATCTGTTATCTGTTATCGGTTATCTGTTATCTGTTATCTGTTATATGTTATCTGTTATCTGTTATCTGTTATCTGTTATCTGTTATCTGTTATCTGTTATCTGTTATCTGTTATCTGTTATCTGTTATCTGTTATCTGTTATCTGTTATCTGTTATCTGTTATCTGTTATCTGTTATCTGTTATCTGTTATCTGTTATCTGTTATCTGTTATCTGTTATCTGTTATCTGTTATCTGTTATCTGTTATCTGTTATCTGTTATCTGTTATCTGTTATCTGTTATCTGTTATCTGTTATCTGTTATCTGTTATCTGTTATCTGTTATCTGTTATCTGTTATCTGTAATCTGTTATCTGTTATCTGTTATCTGTTATCTGTCATCTGTCATCTGTCGTCTGTCATTTCTTCATTGAAAAAGTAAAATGACATAGCTATACAAAGTGAGTTTCCGCCATACCCGTTTAAAGATTGAAAGTTTGGCAAAAGTTGGTGGAATAAGACTGTATATCGTCAATAAAAACATAAAGACATCATCGTTAAGAGTGTCGCTTCCGCATTTAGGAGAAAAAGATAAAAACTTCAAGCCATGTAGTGGACTTCAAATGGTGTTAACATAACACGGAAATCTCTCATTTGTCACATTAGCATAGTTCTTAAGTGGTCAAACATTGAATGCGTACCTTATTTAGAGAATAAGCCTTAAGGCCCCTACCCTACGCGTCCGTTTTTTTTGCCTGACGGCAACATAGAATTCACGTAAACTTATGAAAGGTGACCTATAAAAGTATAGACCCCAACATTCTACTTTTTCATACTTTGACAGTCTGGCGAAAAGCATTCTAATTGGTTGAAAAGCACGAACGAAAGCATTTGTCATTGCAGTCAGCAGTGCCATATTGGCATAATTATCGCAGTTATGGCAAATTATGTTTGTTTCATTTTTCAACAAAAACAGAACTATACTAGTACTTTTTTATTATTATGGTTATATGTTTTTGCTCATACTATATATATTTCAACGATTTATTCTAATTTAACATAAAATTATAAAATTGAACATATTACAAAAAAAAAAGAAATCACAATATTGTTTTCATGTGGCAGTATTGACAGAGATGACAACAGACAGCTGCACACGCCGATGAGCAAAAAAAAACACAACAATCAAAGTTCCAACAGATTCAATGGACGGCCCATGTGTTAATTTTAAAGTTTTAACTCACGCACGCCAGCGACGGATTCTATGGGTCGGGCTCTTTTCTCATTGTAGACAGGACTCGATTTTTATTTCACAGGACTCGCATTTTAGCACAATAACTCCCTCTTTAGTATACGAGAAAGTTAAAAACCGACAGACCAACACAATGCGGACTCATATACGCGAGAGAAAAATGCAAAAATAAAAAAAGAAAAAAATGGATTAACACGAAAGCGATGAAAAACCACGGCTCACCTGAAGATACAAGCAATGTTTCAGGAATTCAGTGATTTAATAGTTAAAGTGGAGTTTGGACAGTATCTACTTACAGTTATTGGTATTTGTTTCATGTTTAAATAATAAACTATACCTTATAGCAATTCCGATGGACGTTTTATTGTGTGTGTGTTTTATTTTTTTTTGGGAAAATCATTTGAACTTAATCACTAACCATTTTTATTTGGTCCTCTTTAGAAATTATCTGTCCAAAATAGATTAGACAGATATATTTGTCAAACAAGTCACGCACAAATGAAAAAGGGACTCAATTTGATGAATTCAATCATCTGCCACAAAGGAAAATGAAAATTACTAAAAGGGATATTATCAATTATACCGTTAACCGGGACATTTGTCAGGGTTAAGTCTGTAACCGCCAAAATTGGTTTGTTTCCTTTGTACAATTAGTATTTAAAAAGGGAGCAATAAGTAAATATGTATTCCTATGTGCGTGATGGACCTTAAAGTTGTGTCTCATATTAATGGCTAAATTTTATCATATTTAGATGGATATTTTATGGGCTCCTTTCCAGCAAGCATACCAGTTTCAATAGAAAATTTCTTTTAGTTTCTGGAATAATCCTATGAAACTGCGGTAAGGTCTGAAAGGCGAACACTTATCAATGGTTTTTTATCTTAAATACAAAAGTAAAATAATAAAAGCTTTATAGGTGTTTCAACTACTTCTACTTCACTTAAAGAAGAGTAAATTAAGATTTATTTAGGGTTCTAACAGTATATAAGCATAACTACAGCTATGAAGTTTTGAGAAGGTAAAGTTCGAAGGTCAAGCACGTAATTTTTATTCCTCATTCTGTATTTATTAATATGAACCAGTGCGTTCGACGGCTGGACTAAAGTGAAGATTTTATAAATTAAAATAACATTTATTTATTTTTTTCAGATAAAAGGGAGGAAGGAAAACGAAAGGACGAATAATGTGAATGGATAAAGTCCGTAAATATATCCGAAAACATGGAACGTACTCATTTTTTTTCCAATTTTGTTCTAAGCATAATATCTAAGAACAAACTATTTTGTCTCTGTGTACGTTCATGAGTAGTTACTGCTTATATAGAGCCTGTAAGCAAAGGTCTTACCTTTTCGATGTAATTTACTAAATAGAAATAGAAATATTCTAAGCCTCGTTTTGAGAGTTTTTGGTGTTATCATTCGCGGTATTCTTGTTTCCTGGCTTTTTTTTTTATTCTGTGAGGGATAAAGCGTTTCATACCCAGTTGCTGAGGAAGCACAACGACAAGTTAAAACTCCTAAAGAATCCGTTTAAAGCTTCCCAAATGGCTTTCTCGTACTGCCATACGGTTATTGTAGGAGCTTTTTCTTTAACTGTGTGGCTGGAGTACGAGAAATTCGCTGATGATACAATGGTCTGGCGAACCTAGAGGCGATAATACATTTAAAGTGTATTTATCAGGGTGAGAGGTAAGACACAAGTCCAGAGTGTTGGCGTTTTGACCGCTAATGTCCGGTATCCGTGTAGGCTCATTTACAATCTGGGTTAAATTATTAACCTCAGCAAAGGTCTCTACATACCTTGCGGTCTTGTCTGTCCAGAATGTCGAAGCCAACTTGAATTGTGTATATTCAAATCACCCGCAATGACGATTTCAGTATAAGGATAAAGGGTAACAATTCTGGTTATGGAATGAAACAGTGCATCAAACTCATTATAAGTTGAATGCCTGCCCTGGTTAGGGCTTCTATAAATAAAACAGTACTGAATTAATTGCCTACGGACATGGAATTTTAGCCAAATAAAATTAAATTCCGGATTGGAACATTGGCCGTATTGAGGTAGAAGTTGGTAGGCTACATCACTACGTATATAGACGGCAAGACCGCGATGAGAAAAGAATAATGGCACTAAGTTATATCCAGACAGGCTAAACTTCGTTAGATCAGAATCAATGCTGACCTGCGTTTCACCTAGTGCGAAAACAGCTGGTTTATTGAGATTCGTGTGGGTGTACAATACAAAAAATTCGCCCTTAACCCACGAATATTGCTCACGTCTACCCTGAAATTCCTACACATAACAAAAAAACAAACACAAAAGACTCAATTCCGACGCTGACTAAGCTAGGCCGTACCGTGTTAATTCTGACGTCAGCTTTCCAAAACAAATGACTGCAGGTGTTATGCCCATACAATGAATTGCTTTGGTCTACCAACAAAATCTACACAACGCGACCCGCTATTCGCCAAATGATGCCCTACCCAACCATAGCAAGTGCACGCATAAAAATAAGACACTTGCTATAGCCAAGCAAAGCAGCAGCAAAGGATAGGGAGTGGGACCGGAAGGAATGCCCCAACACAATACACATTTTTTGTTTTGAACTATCACTGCACTGTACACTTATTTTTGCATTTTGAACAGCGCGCGCGCAATTACTGTTTGTTTTTTTTGTACACTTCTTGTTGGTTTATTTTGTGCGAAAACTGACCGCGGAGCGATTACAAAAAATGTGTGTACACGCGTCGGGTGGCAGATCGGTACTCTATAAGAAACGATTCTAATGATTTTGGTTTCTGCATTTTGGATACAAGTGTTGAAACTGTTAAAGAAACGTAATATCTCATGGATGGCTCAACACTCTTTCCTCGCAAAAGTAAGTGCTCGAACTCAAGCTTTCTCTGAATTTGAGCGGATGGCTGAACTCAGTGAATCTTGTCTGGGCCCCAGGTCACACTGGCATCATTGGAAATTAAATCTCGGATAAGCTTGCTAGGCAAGGTTGTGGCGTATGGCCACAATTATTAATTGAAGAGAGTGATTTTATGTTTATGAAACTTAGTTCTTGTTTATTTTTCTCTTTTTTTCCGGCTTGCTCAGGGCTTAGGGGTGGGAAGAACTAAGCCTCAATGAGAATTATGAAAGTCACCGTTGTCGTGGACACTGATTAGGAATCGACCCGAAGCAAAATATATATCAATTCCTTCTCATATATTTCCTAACAGCATGTAAATTCAAATACGTAAGTAAGTCTTAGTCTAGGATGACAGAGTACAATTTCTAATGCTAAACGAATGAATTCTTTTTTTTTTTTATACTTATATGAATAAATATATGCATATCCTTCTGGGTTGGAAGTGATGCTTCCCGGGAACTATGTATAGCGACTGTAATAATGATGAACTTAAGAATTATTTATAACGTAGTATGTAAGATTTAGAAAAATATTATTGTTTAGACTAGTATACTCAATAATACTCATGAGATCGAATCGCGTGCAATGATAATATGAGGTCTTAATGTTTTGAGAATATTTGCAGCTTTGCGTATATGGCTTGATTCATACGTTGGCTTTTTTTGTTTTTTTTTTATCTTCTGCTGTGTTGCATGAATCCTAATTCTTTTTGTTATGTCTTCTTCTTGCACGTCGTGAATTAGGCGTCTCGTGAAAATTCTAAATTAGCCCGGATAGTTAGACTACGTCCACTTAGTATACATTTCCTTAAAGTAAATTTTGTCCCTTTTTTAGGGGAATGGGTTATAAACTGCGCTTACTTAAAATGAAAAAAACTAAATCTTAAATCAGAGTAGATTTATTGCTTGTCTGATGCCTGCAGACTCGAAACTGAAATGACGGATATCGCCGGAAGGAAATCATCTCATCCTGCTTGTGGTGAGGAGGATAATATAGCAGAACACTTCCTCTGCAGGTGTTAGGCCTTTGCTCTTATCAGGATTTTCAGAGCTGAGGTGGTGAGTGCCGATGATCGAATCTCTTCAGGCAGACAATTGCAATCCAAAAGTAAAGAGCTCATAGGCGGGAAACATCGTAATATGATAAATGATTAGGTATTGGTTGATTTTGTGTTGGTGCATTGGGTTAGTGGTTAAGTGCGAGAGGTCGCTGATTCAAATCCGGTCCAGTACCACCTGAAAGTTTTTATTCGCTGCTCCACCTCTTGCGAACGTCTGACAAACAATCAAGAGTAAGAACTGTCATAAGAAGCTTCTCAAAAATTAAGTGCCGTTCGGAATAGGCATTAAACTGTAGGTCCCCTCCATTCGTGTCAAAAAAATATATCTTCGCACACACAGTAGGCTTTGGGTCCTGTATGGGCCGTTTACGCTTAATATTTTTTGTATTTTGTTGGTTGATTTTAATAAAAGCATTCCAAAGCAATGTGTGGGGTAAGGACAACGCCTAAAGGCTACATAACGATGATCACAAAGGAAGGAAAGATAAAGGTAAGAGGGCTCTCTAGAATCACCAATTCGGTATGCATCGAGAAAGCGTATTAAGTCTTTTGGTTTTTACTAGCCTTAACGCCGCTTAAAGAAAAACTGACGATTGAGCCATCGAAGGCGGAGGTCAAAAAACTTTCCTGCTATAAGCCCTTGCTATTTGGGTGGATCTTTTGGAAGAGAATGGGTATCTAAAAAACATCGACTCTCCGTTTTACCTGTTCTCTGAACCACTCCGTCCTGCTGCAGACATTTATTTGAATGGGAAAGTCATTGCCAAATGCGAAAAGTTCGAATATGTGAGAGCACTGATCTCTGATTTGAAAAGCAAACGTGGATACCAACAGCAATCATTGTGTAAACGTTAGGTGGACGCTACTATCTTCTGTGATCTAAAAATGTGCCATATATTAAAAGAAAGGCTCTCCAATGCAGTTGTTTGTAAGATTAAGAAGCTTTGTATGGCAGCAGAAGTACCATAGCGTGGTCGAATAGAAGTCGAAGGAAGCCCTCAGGCCTGAAAGGCAAAAAAACATTAGAAGTGATGAAGTGATTTGAAATGGTTATACCCACTGACGAAAAATTAGGGTTACATTAAAATTAAAGGGTTATAACTCCCATAGTTCTGATCATAGCTTCGTTGATAAAAAGAAGAGAGGGACACCCTATATGTCGTCATATATAAGTCTGATCTAGATTAGATTAGTATAGATTGTGTATTGGAGGAGATATACTATGTCCCAGATCACTGCGGCCGCACATGGTCCTATTGTGATGTCCTCTATTTAGACCTCATCAATGATGTCGCAGTTAGTTATAAAAGCGGCTAGCTCTTTGGGTGATCTGGCAGCTATATCCCCTGCTTCAAGGTAGAACTTTCCTAGAAATCGTTGACAAGCTTGTATTAAGCAGCTACAGTCTCATAGCATATGTTCTGCTGTTTCTTTGTCCTCGTTGACTATTCCCATAGTCTTCACGTGTTATTTGACACGGCATTGCCCCCCGAGGAAGTGATTAGTCAAATCTGACGTCTACTAAGTTGCAGTAGATTTTTTCGTTTTTTTTTGTCTCCTTCAAGAACTGTTGCATTTTCTCTTTTAGGCAGGTTCTGATATAACTTTTTGTAGTGTTCATAGGTCTTGGCATCGTAAATTGGGACTTGAATCATGTTATTGCAAGTTCGTCTGCTTTTTCATTCCACTGTGACCTGGCACCCAAATCAAGTCTGTTTTATAACTGGATTCTAATTCATTTATAAATGTCATATGTATGTGGAAATGAATTTGTATAAAAGGTTTTGCCATACTATCTCAACATTAGTCTACCAAAAAGCTTTATTTGCCTTCAGAGATCTTCAATCACACTCACGCTTTGTTACAATTTAGCTTTTAAAAATGTAAAAAGAAACCACTCTCGCCCTCGTTGGCATAAGTTATTATTCTTTCGCACTGTTGCCTCACACACATACACACGCATGCATCCGACTCGGTACACACCTCGTCTTGAATTACCACACACACTCTAACGTTGCTAAGGTTCCATAGCAACAGGAAGAAAGGCAAAACGACCAAAAGGATAAACTGAAAAGAAAACTTTTTATTCCCTATTAAAAATGAATTTATTCCAACACTATGGGAAAATGAAAACAAGTGTATAATGTATTTTTTATGTTTCGTTTCTTCATCCATTTACCAATTTTTGTTTGAGTACACTACACATACATCACGTCCTGTAGACAGGATATTATGCCAGCAATATATATATCAGTACAGGTACCTACAACTAACCACCTCCGCTACCGCGCGCCGCCGCGCCACCATCGACCGCTTGCTTCAAAATTTCCTTGGCAAAACTTTTACTCCTTTCCATAAGCATACTAAAATAAAATGAATCAAAAGGAAATATATCACCAAGGAAAAATGGAAAAATAACAATTCAAAGAGAGAGCGGTACGAGTACGGAACGGAAAATATAGAGAATGATCCTAAATGTGTTTGCTAAGTCATTTAAGTAGACACACTATACCCATCTCCGCTGCAATATGTGTGCATCATTTCACAAAATGTGGGCATTATTCACTTTTCCACCAGATGAGCTATACAAACGAAAATGCATTTTGTAAATGATGCAACCATGGTAAGCCTTCTCTTATACGAAATCCTTGCAGATATATCTTTCAAGTTTTGTGCATTCGCATATCGATTTTCTAAAGGAATCTAGGTATGAGCTTGTTCAATTGAATGAAATTTTGGAATGTGCAAGACCTAATTTTGGTTGTAGAAAGTTGGAGATGTATTTACCAAGGACATCGCTTTCTATTTGGATGTTGAATTGAACTACCATGCATTGCTTGGTATTTACTATGCCGCAAATAGTGATTGAAAGGGGTAAGTCTACTGTAACCAAAGTCTATGGGACGTTTTCATCGAAGTGGTAAAAAGCTACGACCTATTTCAGTTACTCTCTAGTCTCAACATGTGCTTTAAACAGTTAAAGTGGCCATTATCATTTGAAGTTTTATCTGTGGAAATGGTTTATTTCTTTTGTCGGAGGTTGCTACAATTCCAGACACAACTGCTGGTCAAGTACAATTTACTACCATTCAGACACCTTACATTAAGTTGCTTAGTTTTCACGTCTTTCGAAGAAGAGCCTATATGTTCGTCTGAACCTTACCTACTAAGGCCCATTGTAGATCTCATTTTCCTGGAAGCCAGTGTGACCTGGGACACCAAGTGGAAATGATTAGTTTCTGAGGAATATTCTTCATAGTGGTAGAATGGGTATAGGTATTGTGTTGAGTATAAGAAGATTCTTTTGTAGTTGGTTGGATTTAAAAGTAAGTGATTTAAAAAAAAAAGCAAGCAACGAAAGATTACGAAAGAATGTAACAAACATAAGGAAAGGTCACAGACCGCTTGGGCCGAACAGTATGATACCCTATCCATATCCCTATATGCCCCAAAGAAAAAATAGTTAAGAAAATTGTGGAAAGCATTTATTTCATTCTATGAAGTTTATAGAAAAGCAAAAAGTTTTTGGCTATGAATATTTTCAAAGAAAACAGCCCACAAAAAGTAGGCGTGGCAAAACATTTTATATGCCTAATTTATAAAGGAGGGTAGCGCCTGAGAGAGATAGAAGGTTGTAACACTCTATCTCTCTAACTTTAGCTTTAAGTGGTTTAAATTTCAGCTGCCAAGGTTATTTTAAAGGCCTTAAAATTGCGTACGAACCAACGGACAGATATTGCTAAATAGTTTTAGATTTTGGTCTTGATTATAAATTTATCAAGATGCACGCTAGTGCCCAGCCAAGTTCTTTAGCAACTTTAGCACTACACCCATATTTACACGAACCACTCTAAATGCGCTTACAACAAACCTAGATTTGGGATTGGGAAGCACAGCAGCAGGCTCCATACCAAAATTCAACTGTTCAACATGAGAAGTTCCTGAGTTATAAGGCCCCAAAATTAGCCGATCACTGACAGATCATCAAAACTATGGAGCACTTCCAATCATCGTAGAACCTTGGAATTAAGCACAGTAATAGGGTTTGCGGAGAAACCCCAAGCAAAAATCCAACATTTGTGATTTCCCATTTAGGGGCGTGGCCGCCGCCCACTTCTCTTAACGCAGTCCTACAGTGACCTACAGTTATGATTTTTTACATGAGGGTTGGATTTTAAGAACAAACTCAATAAAAGGTTGTTTATTTTGCATTTTGTGGGCGTGGTAGTTTAAGTTTTCTTTAACTTTGCACCCAAAAGACTTAGAGCCATTAGAGACATTATACGTGGAGGAAGGATTTGAAGAACACACACAAAATTTGTGTGTCGTGCCAACCGCCGATATATCGAACTCATTCTATAGTTATGAAATCTTACATGTCGGTAATTCTTTGAAAGGCAAACAAGGAAAGTTATAAAACAAATTGTATTTGCCTCTAAAGAGGGCGTTTACGTTCAGTCAAAATCCCTACGATCTTAAAATTTTGCAAAATTTCCATGTATAAACAAATTTTTGCAAAAAGTATTGAAATCACACCAAAAAAATAAATGTTAAAGAATAGGCAAGTTCTTTTATACAAAAATCGCTTCTGCCTTACAAGTCAGCCACAAAAAGGAGTGAGATCTAAAACAAAATGTCAGGTTTTTATTGTAGTTATTAAAATTTCAGAAATAGTATTTAGGTACCTTTTTATACTATTTCTGAAATAGTAGCATTCTCTTTTAGATCTCACTCCTTTTTAAGGCTGACTTGTTAGGCAAAGGCGTTTTTGTAAAGAGTCCGCCAAATAACTTTTTTTTTTGAAAATGCTATAAAAAAAAAAAACTTCTGAATATTTTCTCAAATTTCTTTTTTTATTTGAAAGTAGAATCCTGCCGGTTAATAATGGAAAATAATTGCATTCAAAAGGCTGCCTCGGCTGGCCATGCAGTAGCCTACACGATCGGTCTATTATCGATTGTGTGCAGCTATATTCGCCAATGGCTTCACGAATTTAAAGCGTCAATTGTCTCTGACATGTCGGCGTAACACTTATGTTTTATGGCACCCCACAAATAATAGTCCAACGGTTTCAAATCGCAACTCCGCGGTGGCGAAACGACATCAGCTCTGCGGCTGATAATGCGATCTTTAAAAACAAGGCGCAAAACATCGAGTGTAGCTTCGGCTGTGTGGCACATAGCGCCGTCCTGTTGAAACCAAATGTTGCCAATATCCTCTTCTTCAATTTTTGTGAACAAAAATTCGTTCAACATGGCCCGATAACGATCGCCATTGACTGTAACGGGCACTCCTTGCTCATTTTCGAAGAAAAATGGCCCAATTATGCCTCTGGGCCAAAATCCGCATCAAACAGTGACTCGTTTTGGGTATATCGGCTTTTCAATGTATGCGTGCGGGTTGTCTGTGCCCCAAATGTGATAATTTTGCTTGTTAATATACCCGCCAAGATCAAAATGAGCTTCATTTGAAAAGATGATTTTTTAGCAAAATCGGCTTCTTCTCTAAGTCGATCGCAGGCCAGCCTTTCCCAGCGTTGTTAAAGCGTAAACACAACCATATTCGTTCAGCGGAAGGATAGAACTAATTATCTGTCAAATCAGACATGAGCTAAGTGTTACCATTCGCGAAATAAGCACTAGTTGAAAAAAAAACCTTAGATGGCGGACCCTATATAAAAGAACTTGCCTATTCTTTAATATTTATGTTTTTGCAGTGATACACTTTTAGGGGTCTACGATGAAGATTAAGAGGCATTACAAACCATTAATATACCCTTAGCATAGGGTAGTTGGTAGTGGGGCCGATTTTTTCCTTGCTTGCCTTACCAAGTCCAACGGATTCACGGTACCCTTTCAATTTTAGCTTTTAGCTTTCTTACAAGTACAAATTTGGCACTTCATTACATTTTAAGCACGCGTTGAAAGTACTTAAAGTACTACCGACCTGTAAAGATTTAGAAGCAAACATTTATATCGGATAACTCGCAATAATCAATAGTAAAGTTCAAAGCACTCAATGTCGGGATACATCCAAACACTTCAGCTATTGAGGTGGTTGTGTCTGCCTTTTCAATATAATGTATAATTTAAATGCTGTTCTACGATGATATCGTCATCAAAGTGCGTTGGTCATTGTCCCTGTCAGGCAGTCAGTGATTGAACTCTGATTAGTTGATCGCTTATCTATGGATACCGAAGCATAATTTATTGTACACTACCAATGAACATTTTGTTGTCCTGCCTCTCATTGTTAGTGAGATGAAATATTTTTTTTAAGAAGGTGATAAGTATTTTTGTCATTATGCTTGATTGAATGGGCGCATACTGCTGTCTAGACTTTTTGCCTTGAGGAATAGTTATATCCAAAAAGTAATCTCCATTTGCGTATAATACTTTCATTATCAATAAGTTGCTTGCATGTACGTACAAGTTCCCTGTAGCCATCGCATTACATATTAGGTTATGGCAATGGTGAGCAGACACAAAGTAACTTACAGAGGAGAATAACCTTTTTAGTACTCGTTTCTATTCAATGGAGTATTTGGGACAGGCTATTGAACCTTAAATCTCTAAGTGTTAGATTTTTCGCAATCTTTAATAACAAAAGTGAATCTATTGCGATTGCTACATCTCAAAATGTATCTACAACTTAAAATTGTTGGTAAACCATGACAGACAGTACGGTACTTGTTTAAAAGTGGGTCAACAAACAAACATTGGGTCAATATGTTGGGTGGACCACGTCATATAATGCGTTTTCATGATGCGAGTTTTATTAGTCTCTGCATACTTTATTGACCTAAATGTGGGCACGGTTGGCAGTAATAGAAGGTTGGTAGGCTCTAAATGCTCTAAGTAATATTAACCTAAGAACTTGTTAGTAAACCAAAGGTCCTAGAGATTGTAGTTATCAGCGATTTTGAATAAATTGTAAATTTAACATACAACCATGTTTTTCGTTTCTTCGACGGCAGGAATGGATCCTTTATCAGCAGATATACACCACCATCCATTAACTACATTGAAAATATAGGTTATTGTTGTTAAGGTATCCATAAATACTCCAATATATGAGATGATGCTGTTAGCTTAAAGTGCTTATAACTCGCCTCTGCCTTGAAACTGAGAAAACAAATATTTTCCTGCTCCTTTTTGGACCATGATCTTCCTATATTTCAAATTTCAGCTTTGTAGGCCTCACAGTTTAAGAGTAATTTTGTTTCCGATAAAACCTTGACTTGGCGATTATTATATCGAGGATAACTTTACATTACTGTAAATATTTTACATTCTTTTTGGAGCCTATCGTAGGACTATATTAATTTCGACACAAAGCCCTTAATATTCGTCGTAGTCCGCTAAAAGTATATATATTTATGATCAGAACCAAAAACTAAGACCGTAACTAGCAATGTTCGTCCGTTAGCAGGCAATTTTTAGGCCTTTATATGCAAGCTTGGAAGCTGAACTTTGGACAACATATTCCCTAGAGATCCGAAAGGTTAAGTGTAAACATTGTTTTGATATGCTCACTGCCTCGCCAACAATTTAGAAAAAAAAAAACATTTTAAAGCTAAAGTTAGAGAGATAGAGTGTTACAACATTAGCAGTAGGAAGTGCCCTCCTTTATTTTTCTTATAAAGTTCTTGCCACGCATACTTTTTGTGGGCATCTCTCACTAAAATGCTGTTTTCTTCGAAAATTTTTATAAAAATCTAAAAAAAAAAATTTTTTTCCAATATATCGCCCATATTTGGCCACGCCGTTTTTTTTTGTTTTTGTTAATTTCATAGAATGAAATAGAATGCTATTCATCATCTTCTTAATGCTTTTTTCTTTGCCCCAAGCAGACTGTAAACTCATACAGCCTTATTAATAAAAATCCCTTATTCCACCTCTAACTCACGAGCTAACTAAGCGATGGAATAAGACTTAACTCACGAGTTAAAATTTCTTATTAATAAAAAAATATATTCCATGGTATAGTTAACTGACGTTCATTTTACGAAAATCTATTACTATTCTATTACAATCAGTACAATTTTCTTGGCTAAAGTCACTCCGCGAATGAAATTAAAAACAAACAAAAAAAAAAACATAACAGCTGAGTGAAATTGTGAGTTTGAAATTTGAAAATTTGAAAATTTAAATTTATTTAAACAACCATGGACATTTTATTAAAAAAGAGAAAGAGGAGTGAGAACTGGAGTTTAAGTGACAAGGTATGTTTTTGCAGATTTGTATAGAAAATCATACATTATAATAATTACATGTTTTATAGAATCTACTGAGGGAACTATGTGCCCAGAAAATTTCTGTTATTGAAAACAAGTGTGTGGACACTTTATATGCAAGCTTGGAAGCTGAACTTTGGACAACATATTCCCTAGAGATCCGAAAGGTTAAGTGTAAACATTGTTTTGATATGCTCACTGCCTCGCCAACAATTTAGAAAAAAAAAACATTTTAAAGCTAAAGTTAGAGAGATAGAGTGTTACAACATTAGCAGTAGGAAGTGCCCTCCTTTATTTTTCTTATAAAGTTCTTGCCACGCATACTTTTTGTGGGCATCTCTCACTAAAATGCTGTTTTCTTCGAAAATTTTTATAAAAATCTAAAAAAAAAAAATTTTTTTCCAATATATCGCCCATATTTGGCCACGCCGTTTTTTTTTGTTTTTGTTAATTTCATAGAATGAAATAGAATGCTATTCATCATCTTCTTAATGCTTTTTTCTTTGCCCCAAGCAGACTGTAAACTCATACAGCCTTATTAATAAAAATCCCTTATTCCACCTCTAACTCACGAGCTAACTAAGCGATGGAATAAGACTTAACTCACGAGTTAAAATTTCTTATTAATAAAAAAATATATTCCATGGTATAGTTAACTGACGTTCAGTTTACGAAAATCTATTACTATTCTATTACAATCAGTACAATTTTCTTGGCTAAAGTCACTCCGCGAATGAAATTAAAAACAAACAAAAAAAAAACATAACAGCTGAGTGAAATTGTGAGTTTGAAATTTGAAAATTTGAAAATTTAAATTTATTTAAACAACCATGGACATTTTATTAAAAAAGAGAAAGAGGAGTGGGAACTGGAGTTTAAGTGACAAGGTATGTTTTTGCAGATTTGTATAGAAAATCATACATTATAATAATTACATGTTTTATAGAATCTACTGAGGGAACTATGTGCCCAGAAAATTTCTGTTATTGAAAACAAGTGTGTGGACACCAACACCAATCGCAGGAAAAAAGAATGTTGGACGCAAATAACTAATGAGTAAGTTAATAATTTTTTTAATAAAATGACAAAAAAGACAAACTGTTTCAATCATTCATATCTGTTCAGATTCAATTCAGCCGCTGATATACAGCGCGACGTTGTACAAGCCCAATTCCAATGGAAAGGCATGAAGCTGAAGGCAAAATCGGCAGAGTCCGCCTATAGAAAGGCCAAAAACAAAACCGGCGGTGGTCCACCACCAAAATCTCCCTCCAAACAAGACCAGCAACTCATTGATCTCATTCCCAATGAATTTCAAATTGATTTTAATGAGTTTGACAGCGATGGAGCTCCCTTGAAGGTGATTAAGTTGCTATTTTAAATATATGTATACAAACAATATTTCTATGTTTTATCTTTCTTAGAATCCTGAGTTAGACAAAACTTATTTTGAGGAGGAAGAAATTCTGAGCGGATACTATGGTGAGGTTCTAGAAACGAACTCACATAAAGAAAATGTGGATGTGAATCCGTCGCAATTGACAGTTTCACCAAAAAAAACACCATGAAAAAGAAGACCAGTAAATGTAAATTTTAAAATTAATAGAAGTCAAATTTTTAAAACTAAATTTTTTCTAGGACTCTGAATTAGCATACAAAAAAGAGCTGTTTGGTCTCACAAAAGCTCACATGATAGAGGAGCATGAGCTAAAAATAAAAAGTAAGAAGGAGCTGTTTGATCTTACAAAATTGCATATGTCAAGGGAGCATGAGGCCAAAATGGAAGCTTATTTATTGGAACGGCAGTGCCGTCAAAAGGAGCTGGAGAACATTGCAATTCAGCGGAAGATTTTTGAAAAAATGGATGTTTAAGTTTAGTGGTTTTTTTGTTTTTTTTTTTTGATATGTTAAATACCTGCAATATTAAGCTAGTTTTTGTTATTTTTTTGTTCTGTTTCCAATGAAATTTTATATTGTTTTTGTTATACTTAAAAATTAAAAGAAAATTATGAGACATTTACATTTATTGCCTTCATTTAACTTTTTGGAATTCGAACGCATGAATGAGATTGTGCAACATAATCAATTATTAGGTGAAGTACATTGAAATAAATGCTCTTAGTGAACTATCTTGACCTTGAGACATCTGCTGATTTTCTGGCTGCAATGGCAGTAGTACGATGTTTCTAAGTGAATCATCTTCGTCAACTTGAAATGAAATATAATGGTTATTATTTATAAATACCAGTTTTTGTAATAAGAGATAAGTTTTACCAAAGGGATCATTGTACTCAATAGCAATATTATGCAAAACGGCTAAGGCTACAACTGTAGTTTTTATATTTTTAAGCGACCCTCTTATTCCTGTCAGCAAAATCCTAAATCTAGACTTCCAGACTCCAAACGTTCGCTCAACACTATTGCGAGTGGCTATGTGGGCAATGTTGTAATTTATTTCCGCAGAATTCATTGGATTTTGAACAGGGGTGAAAAGACGGTTGGTGCACGCCTAAACAACGTCTCCTAAAAGTCGACCTCGGAACTCTCCTCTATCTAAGCGCGCCTTTATACGACTTTCCCCATATATACGCGAATCGTGCGTACTACCACGCCAGTGACAAACTATGTCCCTTATTTTTAAACAGGCATCACAAACTACCTACAAAAGATATAATTAATGGAAGTATAACAACATTTTTAATAAATTATTTTTACTTGCACATTGATGGAGTAGTATCCCTTCCGATTTACATAGTATTGCCCACTCTCTCCTCCCTGTTTTTGGATTCTTATATGGGTGCAGTCGATTGCTCCTATTACATGCTGAAAGCCACGTATGCTTTTAAATCCTTCCATTGTTGCAATTTGCTCGGAAGCTGTTTGGGGCATTTTTATAAACGTACTTGCTTTTGAAGCAAACGCTTTGGCAACACGAGCAGATATTATGCTTAATGTAGGCTGACTAAGCCCGTGAATATCAGCGCCATCGTCTTGCACCTTAAAATTATTCAATATATATTACTTAGTTTACATTTGGTTCATAATTTTACCTCATTACGGCCCCAGTATCTAATAGCAGACATAACTTGCAAATCAACAGGAATGTGCCCACCTCTTGTGTCTCCATGCAGATCTGTTCTGACAATATCAATAACCTTTTCCATATTTTCCTTGGAAAATCTGTATCTTTTTCTAAAATCTAGTTCACTAAGCTCGGTCAGTGGGTCAAAGCGCTTTTTATAGATTTTTGCTCTTCGCGCCAAAACAGGCTGATTAGGAGTATTATCGAACATATGTAATCGGTTTAAGAAATCACAGAACTGATAAGCCATTTATATTAAATTTTATTTTGAATCCAATTCCATTTGTTTAAAAAGAAATAATTGTGACACACACTTTTTGACAACTTTTTTCAATTCGATTTGATTCAAAAGAAATAATTTTGACACACACTTTCCCTACTATACCATCGTTAAACCACCTTCATAGGTGAGTTAAGTTATCTCACGGTTGATAAACGTCAGATAGCACAAAATATGTTTTATTAATAACATTTTGTATTTAACTCGTGACTTAAGGCTAACTCATCGTTATCTCACGTTTATTAATACGGGTGATATTATTTACTTTTCAAACATGTGATTATTTTATCTACTCTGCTTTTCCAGTTGGGCAAGAATTGAGGAGGAAACTTCAGAGACTTGATGAGGCATTGTTTCGCTGATTCGCATGCAACGGCCTATATACTGCTTTGGTTCTACCAGCTCGCTTGTCAATGCTCGAAGATCCTTTGTCTTATAACCTCAACTTGTGGTGGGTCGGCTTGCATAGACGACTGGTTCTGCTTAAAACAAACGGAACTAATACTGAACTAATGTTTACAAGAAGAGTGTTAATTTATTGATTTTTTTTTTACTTTACAATGTATGATGCTCCCTATAGCTATCTGACTGACCCGAACATTGTATAACTATTTTTTTTGAGCCTCTTTTAGTTATCGTAAAACTAAAGACCACATCACTTTTCATTACAGAATGTGCCACCTTGTTGGAAAGTCCAGATTACGACTTTGTTGCCGCTGCTACACCGCATACTACTTCAATACATTCTCCGTTTGGGTAATTTGCAAGCGCATTAAGTACTTAACCGATGACATGACTGCATGTATTACACGACATTTCGTTTCGATAGTGCTTGGTGTCAACACTTTGTCCTTCCCCTTCCCACATTTCCCATCGCACAACAATTTCTGTTTTAATGGACAAAATGTAACCATCATACAGTCCTCCGGTTGCCCATAACATTCTCTGGCAAACGTCGGCTACGAATGACAACGGAGTATGTGTGTGAGGTGATCGAAGGAGAGTGGGTGGATGCTTTATAAAAAAAAAACAACAACCAAAACTCCGAAAATATCTGTACAAGGGAAAGGCAAGTTGTAAGTTGTTTCTTACGAAAATATTTGTAACGAAATTGCGTTGCAGATTACTTTCGTGAGACCGCTCTTTCGGTTCAGTGGATTCGTTCCACCATCATCCATCCCATCCACCCCTACCGGTCCAAGCGATGAGGACGTAATACGTAAAATCATGCACTGTCATTCCATTTGGAGATGAGACCGGAAAACTACTCGAAATACATACGTATCTACGGAATATGTGTACATGGATACTTAAATGTCGACGACGATTTTGGGAGTAGTAATGAATCAAAGTGGAAGTTAAGTTGACAGAAAGTGAAATACTTGGCATAAATTGACTTTTATTAATGTTTCTGGTGTCATAGTTTTAATTAAACTTACTACTCTGCTCCATCATGGCTTAGGTAGTACGCATGTATGACTGATGGAACAGGGTAACTACACAAGTATGAGTAAGGAAGATACAAACATCATTGGTTTAGTTTAATGATGATGCTTGTAGTTTCTTAAGAGTTCAACCTAGGTATATATAGAACAAAAAAATAAAATAAAATAAAATACTAAAAATCCTCTCTTCCAGTGATTCCTGCATCTTCTGTGACAACTACCGGAAAATTGTCGGATGTTTCAAAATGTGAATTAAAAGTGACATTGCAACAATTCTTTCCATTTACCCAACCCACCACTGCCAGAGTATTTCGCATGCATATGTGCCACTTGCATTGCAACGGTTAATGTCCTGGTGCCAATTTTGTGGCCGGGCACGTTCGTCGAAGTTCAGGAAAACTTTGCATGGATCTACCAATCCAATCCCCTATACAGATGTGTATGCATAAAGTTTCTCCTCAAATTGTGAGCTATAGTGCACTAAATAAATAAATAAAAGCTTATGGCTACACAGTTCGTTTGGGCGGATTGTTTGATATCCTATTTAAGAAAATGTAATACTTCTTTTGTACTTTGCTCCGCAGGGATATATTCGAGAACTATTTGTGTGCATTCCTCCCCGAAGAAACAGCGATTGGCAAAAGTGATTCTTTGCTAGACCCCGGCGCTGAGTTCGTTTCGACTTCGAATTTGTTTCTGTGCCCGAATCGTCGAAGCTTCGTTGACAGAATAAACTTTGGCGCCACTGTTGCAATTCATGCAAATGCGCCACTGACAGCCCGCTGCAATCTGCCGATAATGTTAATACCGGACAACGCAGTCAGTTGAATAGAATTTTGAAAAATTGTATCGACTCTATAGCTCTGTAGTTCACGTAGTTCAGAGTATTTCCTTGCTTGTGGAAGGAGCACACGATGATAAGATTCCAGATGAGTTGGTGCATGCTCTTTGTCAATTTATCACTCGTGGCTCTGAAAAGGTGGGGCGGAAGGTCATCAGCAGTTTCTTTGGACTTAAGTTTTGATATCTCTATCCTGACTTCTTGTAGGTTTGTTGGCTATGACCAGACTGAATGGATCATTATGCCTGGCAGTGGGTTGTTCATCACCTTCGCTGTTTAACATTCTGCTTCATTATTAAAAAGGCTAAAATAAATATTTATCAAGCAGAACCGCCCGCACATTGTCCAATGTGCAAGCTCCAACAATTGTGTATGCGATGGGCCAATTTTATGCCCAACGACAAATTCAAGAATCTTTTCATGACAGTTTCTAACTCCCGGATAGAGACAAGATATACAAAAAAACTTTAGATAGTACTGGGTGGATTTGAGACATAGGCTATGCAAAATCCGTACTTTAATAAGGTGGGGGTGACATTTTCCCGGTTTAGAAAACCTTACCGCTTGAACATTTTAGAGTTCTATAGAATTTATATCCCAACTTCCAGCCTTCTAATTCAAATGGAATTAAATCAAATTTACAAATTTATGGACCTGGCTTATTCTCTTCTTACTTCTTAAGATGGCGCTACAAAGCCATTATCCATGGATGGCACTTGCATTGCCGAAACCGAAAAGCTTTCCATTCTCGGTATGTGCGTTAACGACAAACTTTTTTGGAACGACCACATATTCGATGTCGCCAGAAACACTGCGAAATGACTATGCTTCCTCAAGTTATGCAAGAAATATTTCAACCCTTCTGATCTGTCTAGAATTTATAAGGCGTTTATTCGTCCAAAACTGGAGTACAGGCTCATATTTGGTCCGGTGCACCAATAACATATTTGGAGCTACTTGATAGAATTTAAAAACGCGCGGTAAAACTTATTGGCAATCGGGATATCGTCAAGTCTCTTGACTTTACCGTCACAATGTCTTCTGCTTGCCATTATTTTATCGCCACTTCCATCATACGTGCTCTAACGAAATAGCCAGTTGCCTTCCACCTCTCCAACAATTCAACCTAAGTACTCGTCATGCTAGGAATGCACATCAGTTTACCCTTAAGCCTATATTCGGACGAACTATGAATACGAATGTGGAATGCTTTACCACGTTTTGTTTTTCTCTCACGTTACAGTTTGCAGACATTTAAAACCAACGTGCATCGGTATCATCCGCACTGTGTTACTTCATTATAAGGGTATACAAAGTCCCTTTAGTGCGCGATTATTCTTAAAAAAAAACGTGGTGCTCCTGGGCCTTACTTGATATGCCCCTCCAGCTGGTTCGATCCCTAGTCTGCCGACTCCAATTTCGCACTCCAAGCAGTTGGCCGTCTCCTTCTACCTAGTCGCTCCATCGGAGATGAGATCATCCTTGTTGTCTCCTTCCCTCTGGTATGGCGTCGAAAACTTTACGCGTCGGATCATCAATGTTCATCCGTTCTACATGGCCCAGCCATCATAACCTCTGGATACGGATCTTTTTAACTAGGTAGACTAAAAGTTATACATGGCTTATTCAGCGTTGTATAAATGTTGATGTTGGCAAAGTACAAAAGCGTGTAACAAAAATTTGAATTCATTCAAAATTGGTACGACTTTACGTTCTACTTCGAGCATTGAAAGAATGGGAACGTTATAACACTGAGAACTAACTGGAATCGGAAATACGTAAAGAAGAATTTCAGCATTATTTGAAAAAAAATTGAATTATTATTACGGAATTACTATCTGATCCGGTCCATTTTCAGATGTAGATCTAGACATGGAAATTGCAACAAGTGAAATATAGATTATGCTGAAAAAGGTCAAAGAAAATAAAGCTCCCGGATAAGATCGGTTGCCTTATGAGTTGTTTTAAATTGGCCTACATCGCAGACCAAAAAAGTACTTACCGCATGTAAATTAATGTTGAGTTAATTGGTGTTCAAGAAATCAAAGAGTGTGTCAACATTTTTCATTGTGCTTCTAGGCCTTAGGGCTTAGAGACTCTATCCTATTTTTTGAAAACAATTATTTTCTTCACATTTAAGAATGGAAATATAAATACAGGGTTTTTCAACAGGGACGCTACAAAAGTAGAGCGACAGGGGAAGCAAACGACGCGATATTTCTCTTCAGTAAGGTTTGCCATTTTATGATGGAAAGATTTAGGAGCCAACAACGAGTCGAAAGTAATAAAATATACTACCGAAATTCGGAGTCAGTGGCCTCACCGTTAAGAGCGCTACGTCCAATTTATGGTCGTCATAATCGTCCTAGCAGATCAACAATTGAGCGTCTAGTGGAAAAATTTGAATCCACTTCGTCAATAAACAAAATATGCGGTATTGGTCAGGCAGCAATCCACACCTACTCCATGAGTCATCATTGCATCCCGAAAAAATTACGGTTTGTTGTGGTTTATGGGCCGGCGGCGTCATTGGGCCGTACTTCTTCCATGATGATCAAGACCGGCACGTTACTGTGAATGGGAATCGCTACCGTTCAATGATACCCGAATGTTTTTGGCCCCAATTGGATGATATGGACTTGGAGGACATGTGGTTCTAACAGGACGGCGCCACAAGCCACACAGCGAATGTTACAATCAATTTATTGGAAACCAAGTTTGGAGAACGTGTTACCTTACAAAATGGTCCAGTCGCTTGGCCGCCTCGGTCGTGCGATTTGACGCCGTTAGACTATTTCCTGTGGGGCTACGTCAAGGTATGGTCTATGCCAACAAGCCAGCGACGATTGTTGAACTTCGTTCGTAAAGTCTACGGATTTTTTGTAGACTTTAAGTCGGCTTTTGATGGAATCGACAGCAGATCTCTTTTTTATAAACTGAGCAACATGGGAGTGTAATCAAAATTTCTTGTCTTCATTAAAAGTTTGTACACAAATACAGTCTCTGCAGTATGGGATGCTGAAAAAGCATCAAATTATTTTGACACCTCTAGAGCAAGGATGTTTACTTTTTTGCGCTGATGTTTAATGATCTGCACTATTGTCCTGCGACCAGGATTGATCTTTTATGCGCCATATGAAGTTAGTAATTTATTTGGTCTGGCGACAATCCTAGGTCTTTGATGAACCTAACGATTGTTGAGGCCGATAATTTTGCAATATCCTGAGGTTCTGTGAGTCCAGGCATTTGAGCCTCTTTTGGATTTTTGCAGGGCATTCGTATAGGATGAGTTCTGCCGTTTCTAATTGTTCTAGGTAGAGTCTACACAGATCAGCTTTTTTCCATTTTCATGAGATGATGGTTCAGTTAGGAAGTTAGTTATGATCTTAGCCTCAAGGTTGCTCATAGAGAGGATCTGAAGAGCTCTTTTTTTGTTTGCGAGGCCAATGAATTTTTTACCATGGCGTAATCCTTGTATGGAGTACCAATTGGATGTACGCATTTGGTGTTCCCAAATATTGAGTTCAACTTTTATATTACTGATGGGTAGTCCACAGAAGATCTCTGGGCCGATGAAAGGCTTCGCAGAGCCTTTTCATTCTAGCTCATCGGGCTCTTCATTGTCCTTCGTATTCTGGGACCCAACAAAAAGTCACTCTGTTGTGGGATATGAGTTGTTTTAGAATGGTTAGACAGTTCCAGACAAGTTGAGAGTTGAACTTGTAGGAATTAAGAGCTTTGTGTGCTGCTTGACTGTCTGAGAGGATGTAAATATCCGATCTTCTGAGATTACGCCTTAAGCATCCTCTTGCGCATAGTTCATTGGCCATAATGACATACACGTAAGATCTGGAATTTCACAATTCACAATTAACATGATTTTTGTTAAAGGCAGTAGATCACATAATCAAAGGTGTTATTTCAATGGCGCTGAAATCGAAATAGTAAAAGAGTGCAAACATTTAAAAATTATCATCACGGCGGCACTCGCTGGAGGTGCAGCTTTCAGAATGAGAAACATAGGCAAAAAATTGTTCAAATAGCACTTGCAAGTATTTCATCGGCAAAAAGGATGTAAAACTCTCAGGAAAATTCAAACTTTTCAACGCTGTGTCAAAAGCGATATTTTGATGTGCGTCTCAAGTTTGGGGCTTTTCAAATTTCAACGCCGTTGATAAAATTCAGCGATTGGTTTTGGGAATGGAAAAACGTAGGCGAACGTGATGGAAAGAGCTGGTCTGGATAGCAGCTGTAGGAAGACGTTTAGAAATCCAATATTTATAAAACTTTAGAGACGCTAAGGAAAACCAAATAACAAAATAATCCCTGAATGTATAGCAAACTACGACATACGATAGGGCCCTCATATTTCGAGAATTCATGTGGTAAGCATTTGTCGGCATGGTATACGCAGAACTACACATGTAATCTGAATGATGAAGAAAATGTGCTTCATTTTGTTCGGAAATGCCCAATTCTCAAAAAAACTAACTTTTGGACTAAATATTTTTTGAAAATGATTTTTGGAGGAGAACGAGATCACTTATATTCCACTGCATAAGTACCTACATAGTGGGTACCTTTTACTATAGAAAGAACTTAGTAGATGAATATAACTCATAAGTATTTTAATGTGCATATAAAGGGTGTTTTTTTTTTAGAGGTTGGTTTTTCGAATAGAGATAAAACAGACATTTTGTGGTCAAATCTGGCAACTCTAATGTCATTTATGTTCAGTTTATTTTCCCATTTCATCATGAACAGGTTGACAAATAAACAACGCTTGCAAATCGTGCAAATTTATTTCGAAAATAATGGTTAAGTTCGCGAAGTTCACCGCGAAAATTTTGTTCAGTGATGAGGCTCATTTTGGGTTAAATGGCGACGTCAACAAGCAAAATTGCCGCATTTGGAGTGAAGAGAATCCACATAAGACCCTTGAAACGCCATTACATCCACAAAATCTGACTGTTTGGTGTGCTCTATGGAATGGTGGAGTCATTGGGCCATACTTCTTCCGAAATGATGCGGGACAGTCAGTTACCGTTTATGGAGACCGGTATAGAGCCATGATAACCGAATATTTTGTTCCCGAATTGGATGTCATGAATGTGGATGAGATGTGGTTCCAACGGCGGTACATGCCACACAGCGCACGTCACAATCGATTTATTGAAGGAAACATTCGATGAGCGCATAATTTCGCGGAATGGACTTGTCAATTGGCCACCAAGATCGTGTGATTTGACACCATTGGATTATTTTCTTGGGGTTATGTGAAGTCGCTCGCCTACGCCAACAAACCAGAAATGTTAGGGGACTTTGAAGCCAACATTCGTGGCGTTATTGCCGACATACAGCCCCAAATGTTTGAAAAAGTGGTTGAAAATTGGACCTCTAGACTTGTCTTTATTAGATCCAACCGCGGTGACCACATGCCCGAAATCCATTAATGGCATAAAATTATCCTTCCAATAAATCCAAATTGAAGGACATTAAAACAATTTTCTTGTGTTCTATACCTCTAAAAAAAACCCTGTATGTAGAAAACGCAATTAGCCTCTCTTTTCAACAAACGGCATTAGTTGACAAGTTTTAATGTTTTGTATTTTTTTTTTTTTTAATAAACTGAACAAAACTTTATGGAAAACCACAGAAAAACTGTGTAGGGGGGTGTTAATCGACTAACTGTCGCTATATGTTGACATTTTGTTGATTTCTGTATTATTTTAATACAAAATGTTCACGCTTTACGTACCTACACAAACCACGTTATCGATAAAATGTTGCAACACGAAAATTTGTTAAGCTTTTCAAACAAAAGGACAGTGTATGTTTACCATTTTTGTTTTTCTATGTTGTATTTCAGGTGAGTTATGATGCACAAATAGTTGTGATAGTGGGTGCTGCTATGCTATTTTCATTATTGTTAGTTACATGGTGCAAAACACATAAAACATACGAGATTCGCACGGAAACTGGGTCATGGTAGAGTTGGCATTAGAAAAATGTCAAGTTGAAATATTTTCAGAGATATTTTTGCATCAAGCGCAGTGATAGATAACTATTTAATTTAAGGGAAAATATTTCTTAATATATTGTGGTAACGAAATTTTAGCTGATGCATCATAGTTGATGCATTGAAATCATATAGTTTTGAATTTTATGCGTTAGAAATAAGGATAGGGCTGGAATGCACTATTTAAGTAGATATTCGATTTGCCTATTAAGCAAACAAAAGAAAATCTTATCTTTCCTAGAAAACTTTAACATATGAAAAGTTTAAAAGCTAAGGCGAAACATTTCACACTTAGTTACTGAGTTGTACTTAACACGTTCCCACTCACTTTTAGAAGCACGATGTCACTCAGAAAAACACTTTTGGTAGTCTTTTGGTAGTTAGGATCAGTGCAATAGTAAAATGGCGGCTATAACAATGAAGACAAATAATCATATAATAAAAAAAAATCATGTATTTTGGAATAAGTTGGACACAACATTTTTTAAAGAGTTATGGGAAGGGTCAATATTTTCAGCATACAAAGAGGGTTCATTGATCATGTTATCTAAGAAGCATCGAAGAAAATACGTTATGATATTAGTTGGTGGTGCTGGGATTATTTTTATAAAATGTTGTAATTGAGTGTTGGAAGAAGAATCAATTGAAAGACTTGATGGTAAAGAGTTTTGCAGATTTCTTGCTCTTCAAAGTCAACCAAGTTTAAAAGATCCATTGCACATCGTATGATTTAATCACATCTATCTATTCCTAATATAAATCTGCTGTAATATCACAACAGTGGTTTCAGTGATTCCTTACGAAATCTGTTCTTCGAACTTACTAACTCTCGATGGTAGCATTTTATTACACTGAGGACATCCCTTTTATCCTTCCATTTATCGTCAAGCTTTTCATCTTCTAAAGTATCCCATTTGTTGCCTTCATATTCCGTATCGTCACTTCCATCTTCCAGCTGATCAGGATTAAAATCTGGATGATTTCCAAATGACATTTGGAATCCGTCTCCGATTCTGACACAATTTCCGATATACAGTCGCTGTTTTTTTCGTTTTTTATTTTGTTGCATTCCTCCATTAGGATAAGTAAGATATCTATTTCTAAAAATTTGTATATTTCCTTATCAGAAAAGATCTCCAGGAACACACAATTTTTTTTGGTCAAAATTCAATAATTTCTTCTTAACAGAAAATGCCCTTAGAGACACACGTTTTCACAAAATGCACTATTTCATAGCAGAATATGACGGCATTCCATTCTGTCAAGTTTTAGTTTAAAATTAAATTTCTGTAGAACATCGGGGATTCCCGATTTAGTAGTTATTATTGAAATCAAAGTATTCTCACAGAATTCAAACACGAAAAGTGTTGCCAATTCATGCAGAATCGGAATAACTAGGTTCAATTTAATTAATGATGCAGAATGAGTGCAAAACTAAAGTGACAGTTATATCTTTAGCGAATGTTGTATAATTACGTTTTCGTTTTTATTCAATTTGCATTTATCATAATATTTTTTACATTAAAAAACAAAATTGATGAGTACAAATTTATTTATTTTCATCTTTCAAGACTGCGCTTTTGATTCAAAAGTTGCAAATTTTCGTTCAAATGTTTTCCTTTTTGATGGCTACATCTTATTTAAACTTTGTTAAAATAGACTCAATTTTGCGCTGGAATGAAGCGTCGGTGGATGGATCGTCCTCTTAATAGTAGGAGAGCTGGTGATCGATTTGAGTAACGTGATTTTATAAGGATAAATTGTAATTGTAATTTTAATAATTAAATTGTAAGTTACTGTGGACCTACTAATCAATGAAATAAACACCGTTTCAAAGTCGCACCGTCGCACAAATCTTACAAATCTCACTTAAAGCATATTGAAAGCATAAGGAAAGGCTACAGTCCGCTTGTGGCGAACAGTATGATATACTATCCATATCCCTATATGCCTAAAGAAAAAAGCATTAAGAAGATTATGGATAGCATTTAATTTCATTCTATTATTAAAAAAATGTTTTTTTGAAAAAACGCCTCCAAAGAGTGGGCGGGGCCAAAAACTTTGTGTGGGCGATATGTTGGAAAAAATATTGTTAAACATTTTTTCTCCTTTCTATGAAAATTTTCAAAGAAAACAGCATTTCAGTGAAAAAGCCCACAAAAAGTAGGCGTGGCAAATAACTTTATATGACAAACTTACAAAGGAGAGCAGAGCCTCATATCTTGTGGAGGTTGTAACACTCTATCTCTCTAGCTTAAGCTGCTAGATTTAACTTATTGCGTCAATCACAAATCACAGAAATTTCAAAGTGCACGTTGTTCTTACTTACACTACTATTACACTAAAGAAATGCGGAGCACCCGTCTAACATTCCGTTGGACGACTGACTTATAACTGTGTGTTTGAGCTTCAGGATTAATTTTATTTTTTTTTTTCATTTCCGAGTTGCATCTTTATTTATGACTTATATAGAGTGACTCATCGTGAGGTTTGATTTTCATTAGACTTTTTTTGACAGATCACTGGTGACTCCTACCAAACTGCTTTGTCATTTTTGTTCAGTATCGTTTGGCAAGTCATCATGAAAAGACTTACACCACAACACAGATGAGGAATTAACCAGATAGTCAACTCGAGAGCGAATATCTCACCTTGCCTACAAGCTAAATCGAACTGATAAGCCCCACATAATTTGCACTTATACGGGCTTTTACGTACAAATCAAATTGGAATCACGCACACATGAATCGAATTATATGGGGCTAATGGCCGCAGCCATGAAATGCCATTTTTTATCGCAAGAAGTTGGGAACAGTTGATGAATTTCAGCAGATTACACCTCACAATTTGGGTGTGTAAAATAAACATGCACAATATGCGGTGAATATGGATTTATAAAAACATACTTACCACACAACTAGTAACATAATAAAATATTATAATATTGAGAATAAAGCTTTGTTTTAACCAATTTATTCTAATTTTTAATGAAAAATAATCAGAATAATATTGATTAACGTGACTAATATATAATAAGTAAGTTCATAATACATTTTTGGTTCACAATAAATTTAAGTATAACTATTCTAGCAAGGATTTCGTAGATTATGGATGGTTATATTGAAGCAGTTAAGTAACTCTACACAATTGAACACTGGTTTAAAACGCTTTTTAATAAAACGTAATCCAAATTCTTACAAATATTATTTTTGGTACATCAAAACACTTTTTTAACAAAATTTGTTAAATTGTTACTTACTAGTAGTAGTAGTAGTAGTAAATTGTTTTGTTTATTTTCATAAAAAATAAAATTACAAAACATTATAACTTGACAAATAAAGTCGGCTGTTAAAAAGAGTGGCTAATTAATTCAATATATATGTAACATAATGTGCATGCTTATTTATGGTATGTACTCAACTACCAAGCATTTTCGATAAAAAAATGAACCCCCAATATATTTATGCAGTGCATTCCCTGCTACCTTTTTTTCTCCTTCTTCCGTCTATCGCTTACTTTAAATTTTAAAATAAAGCATATTAACTTATATAAAAAATTTCCGGAAATTTCGGAACCCGATGTACATATTTTCATTAAACTTTCATATGTTGAATATAAACAATCAAATAATAAAGAAGTAGTAAAACAATCAAAGAATTTAATATATATATAAAAAACCATTGCAAACTATTTACCACAAATATTTTACACCCAAACATTACTAATTTAGTAATATTTATGCAATAATACAAAAAAATATAAATTTTAATTCATTTTATTAACCAAAATGGAAAAAGTATAACAACCCAAGAATGTTTATTTAAAGACAGATAAAAAACATAAGGAAAAGCTACAGTCCGCTTGGGGCGAACAGTATGATACCCTATCCTTATCCCTATGTACCGCAAAGAAAAAATTCATAAGAAAGATGATAGATTTTATTTCATTTTATTTCATTCTATGAAATTTATAGAAAAAAAATATTTTTTTGAAAAAACGCCCCCAAAAAGTGGGCGTGGCCAAAAACTTTGTATGGGCGATATATTGGAAATAATATTGGCTAAATATATTGTTAAACATTTTTTTTTCTATTTCTATGAAAATTTTCAAAGAAAACAGCATTTTAGTGAAAAACGCCCACAAAAAGTAGGCGTGGCAAAAAACTTTGTATGACATATTTATAAATGTAGGCAGTACCTACATATATATTTTACATATTTTACAACTTTATCTCTATAACTTAAGCTTTAAAACGGTTTTTTCTAAATTGTGGGCGTGGCAGTGGGCGGATTTAAAAACGTTTAACACTTTACCATTTCGGGATCCTAGGGAGTATATGCTCCAAATTTCAGCCTCCTAGCATAACTTTAAAGGCCTCAAAAAAGGCCACGGACGGACGGACGGACGGACATTGCTAAATAGTCTTAGGAGTTGGTCCTGATCATAAATATATATAAAGGGTAATTTTTTAGCTGGTTTGGTTTTGGCAACACTGGTTTTGACAGCTGACGTGTGTTTAGTACCTTGAGTCACTGTCAAACAGCTTCAGTTTGGTTTGCAATTTAACCATGGATCGTCTTACAAATGAACAACGCTTGCAAATTATTGAATTTTACTATCAAAATTCGTGCTCGGTTCGAAATGTTCATCGCGCGCTGCTTCCATTTTATGATCGGCATTCTCGACCTTCTGAGCAGTCTATTCGGAAGATTGTGACCAAATTTCGCACCAAATTTACTTTGTTGGACATTAAACCACCAACACGTTTACGTACTTTGCGTATTGAAGAAAATATTGCGGCCGTATCAGCTAGTGTGACAGAAGACCGCGAAATGTCGATTCGGCGCCGTTCCCAGCAGTTAGGCCTTTGTTACAGCACTACGTGGAAAATTTTGCGGAAGGATTTGGGCGTAAAGCCTTTTAAGATACAGCTGGTGCAAGAACTAAAGCCAGCCGACCTACCACAACGCCGAATTTTTGGTGAATGGGCTCTTGGAAAGCTGGCCGAGGATCCGCTTTTTTATCGAAAAATTGTGTTCAGCGATGAGGCTCATTTTTGGTTGAATGGGTACGTAAATAAGCAAAATTGCCGCATTTGGAGTGAAGATCAGCCAGAAGCATTGCAACAGCTACCAATGCATCCCGTAAAAGCCACTGTTTGGTGCGGTTTATGGGCCGGCGGCATTATTGGGCCATATTTCTTCAAAGATGATGCGAATCGCAGCGTTACTGTCAATGGTGAACGCTACCGAGCGATGATAACAAACTTTTTTTTGCCCGAAATGGAAGTTCTTGACTTGCATGATATGTGGTTTCAACAAGACGGTGCCACATGACACACAGCACGCGAGACAATGGCGCAATTGCGAGGCGAGTTTGGTGAACAGTTAATTTCACGTTTCGGGCCGGTCAATTGGCCGCCTAGATCGTGCGATTTGACACCATTAGATTATTTTTTGTGGGGGTATGCCAAGGCTAATGTGTATAGGGACAAGCCCGCTTCGATTGACGCACTGGAAGCCAACATCCATGCATTCATTCGTGAGATACCGGCCGATATGTGTGAAAGAGTATGCCAAAATTGGACTCAGCGGATGGGCTACCTGAGATGCAGCCGCGGTCAACATTTGCATGAAATTATCTTTAAACATTAAATTGCAAGGTTCAAACTATCGATTCAAATAAATATTTCATTCATTTTTTCGAATTTTTTGTGTTTTTTTTTTAAAAAAAGTTCTAAACCTCTTAAAAAATCACCCTTTACTTTTATGGGTCTACGACGAATATTAAGGGGTGTTACAAACTATGTGTCAAAATTAATATACCCTTAGGATAGGGTATAAATAGAGAACTATTTCTTATAACCGCAAAAAATATTCCAACTAAATTGTAACAACTTTATTGGGTAACTAATTTTTTGTTTCTTTATAAACATTTATATTAAAATAAAATAAAAAGTTGAATCACATAAACTCAACACTTCGCAGAATTTCCTATTTCGCAACACATCCGCCGTGACCAGCTGTTTTGTTGTTGCGATTTGGATATATTGCAAAACTCCCCACAATTATTTTTGGCGGGTAATCTAGTAAATTAGATCTAACTTCATGTGTCTGGCTATCACGTATTCACAGATGGGAAAATTGAGAGAGGATCTTGCGGCCGTTATTAAATATTTTTTGCGGGTTGAAAGTAATAGGGGATTGCAGAGTTGACTATCTGGTTAATTCCTCATCTGTGCACCACAATAGAGTCTTCAAATTGTTCTGCTATGACGAAATTCAGGGTTCTGTGAGAAATGTTTTTCTTGCTATTCGAGGAACTTACGGTGCCCACAACCAACCTACCGAAACCAAAACCACTATTGCCAATGCCATTCGCAGATTTGAGTACCAGACTCCCAGATAACATTCGTGGATGATACTCGACCGGTTAGATCACATCGAGTACGTAGTGCTGCGTGAAACTATAGCAGCTGCAGATGAGGTGTACGCGAGACCGTGACGAATCGATTCGTCATCGTACTCAGTAGCTTGGCTTGTCGTTGCTCCTATTCGCCTACATGGCGTATTTTACATGAGGATAGTCGTATTTTCATGAATGGGCTCTGGAAAAACACAATGCAAATCCGGTGTTTTGTTGTGAAATTTAGTTCAGTTATGAAGCCCATTTCTGACACAATGGATACGTTAATAAACAAAATTTACGTATAAGGGCTGATGGGCAACCCGAAGAGTAGCAAGACCTACTATTGCATCCATTAAAAACAGTGTGGTATGGTATGGAGTGAAATGATTGGTTAATACCTATTTCTTCAAAAATGAGGCAAATCCGAATGTTATCGTCAAGGGTAACCGTTATCGCGTCATGTTAACGGACTATATGCTTCCTGAAAATTCAAGCCCATATGGTCTCGGTGGAAAAGACGGCGGCCATACAGCGCGTGAAACAATACACTTGTTTATAATTCATTTTGGTGAGCACTTAATTTCACGTTTTGCTAAAAACATTGCTTTTGTTCGCGATGGTTCGGTCAACCTCGACATATAATAATTCTCTAAAAACTTTTTGTTTTATTTACAATTAACATTGTGTGTTTTCGTTAGACCACCCTTTATAAGCCAGCTACGATTGACGCTTTGAAAGCCAACAGTACTCGTGTTATTTTATAAAATGGCCCCAATTTTAAATGAAAAATGGCGCAGAAAACGTGTGAAGACCCAATAAACCAAAAATGAAAAATGACCCCAACAATTTATAGTGAAAACAAAAATACGAAAATTTCTGTGTTTCTGTTTCATATCAGTTGGGGCCGTATTTCATTTAGTTTGGGGCCATTTTTTTTTTAGTTTGGGGTCAAATTTCATTATGTCCTCAAATCACAGAAATTTTCATCATGCCCATATAAATAAGCTCCGTAAGGTCCATGAATCCATAGAAATCCCCTAATCCTGCGTGTGACCCAAGTACTGTTGCCATAGGCGCGTGCCTGACGAAAAGCACATACCCCGAGCGGAGCAACGAAGTTGCGATTACAACCCCCTTTTCGTTATTTAGGCGCCTATGGCAACAGTACCTTGGTGGCCCGCTACACGGGATTAAGGGATTTCAATCCTCTTTTCGCGGTCGGCAGGTACCAATCACACAAGTCTCCGATTTTGAGGTCATTTTAATCTTTGATTTATTGGGGCCATTTTTCGTGGAGCCATATTTCATGTAGCCACATCAAACGTAGTCGTGGCCAACATTTACATGATATCATTTTCAAAAAGTAAATGCCATGAATTGTTCTTTTAAAATTTGTATGTCAAAACGCAAAATTTAAATTAAGACTATTGCAAATAGATATTAATTGTTTATTAAAACTTAAATATGAAGTACTTATCTGCGACACACATTTGAGTTTTTTGTGTTCTAAATTATAGAAAAAACTGTACCAACGACCTGTCCCTAAATGCAATTTACTTCTCTTTAATTAGAAAACTACGAATTTCTTTGATGTTCTTAAGCAAATCAATTTGTTCACATTTCCAATTTAAACTCAAATAAATGAATTGAATTTGATGCGCAATCTGCTTGCCGGTTACGTCTAAAAAGTTGAATTGTAGTAATAAATTTAGTATGTCTTTGACTCGTCAGCCCGTCCGTTTGACGCGGCATCAAGTGTCTTCTTTACATCATCAGCGAACGAATGACGTAATTGGTGAGTAAAAATAGGAAATGATATTCATGCAATATTCATCAAGCGGAAGTGAAATGTCTCAAGTAGCAATCAGGACATCATGTTAAAACAAATCGTTCCTCATCGTTCTTACATGTTTGTCGGATCACAAGGGAGATGCAGACTTCAACCGGATACGAAGACCGACGAACGACGGCATTCGATTGTAAAATATTCCTGACGTCCCTATCAAAAGTCATTGCCACTGAAGGTTTGCCATCAGAAGAAAATTCCTCCTTACAAAATATTCTGTCAAAAGTGATGAGAATAGCTTTTTAATGCAAATTTTTTGTATCTTTCAAATGGATTTTATAAGGAGTAGTGGTATCGTTTGCACCATTAGATGTGGCTCTTGAGTAACCAAACCAGGCTTCTGGCTGTATCGCAATTGCACGAGAGCATGGGTAGAGAAGAAGTGGATTTGTTTACGACGACACAATATTTTTGTGTCGACAAAAAAGGACACACAACTGCTCGGTCAATTCAAATTCGACATAGAAAGCAAAAAGTAAAAGACGTCTGCCCAGAAGAGTTTTTCATGTTGACGATATACCTACAACAAGCCTTACGAAGGAAGTAGTAATAGCACATCGAAGTGAGAGAGAGAGCGAGAGCTTTTCTTCTGGTTAAAATAATGAGTCCTGTTGAATTTTTAATGAAGGTGTCATTTTATCATTCTCACTATTCAGCTGCAGGACTACGACGAGTGGTAAATGAGGATTTCACTCAAATAGAAAATTTTGGCATGACGTTGAAATATGCTTCTGGAAATATGGAAAACAGCATAGAATATGCTGCTTCATCATCATCATCGTCATATGGACGTGTTAATCCATTAGGATGTGTCTTCCTTCACAACATGTCTACTGGTGATTTTGATGAGATTCTTCAAAACCAATATGAGTACTCAGGAGAATGGTGAAAGTGTATGATTTGTATCTTTGTTCACAACAATATTTAAGAACAATTGTGTTGGTGTGGTCTGCGTAGTATTATTGATAATATGTAACTGGTCAGTTTTCTCTTCTGCCGGAGTAGCCTATTTAGCGGTGCTTGAAGTGGGAAGGATACTCAGTCTGTTTTTGGAAAAAGACCTACAATTGCAGAAATATTACCATGTCAACCTTAAAACAGCACTCACATAAAGACGGATACCATAACTTTGGCACCGAAAATTCAACACCTTATTAGGCGGGAGAGTCAATTAAAAAAAAAACTTTAATTAATAAAAAACGGCAACACTTACAAAGAAGTGCAATAATAGTTTTTAAAGTCAGGAATTCGGTCTTTCATATTTGCTTTTCAATTAAGTTATTAAAAGGGAAATGAGGCCAATTTTTTGAAGGATGGCCTTTTTTTAACTTCATCAATCTGAAATAACACCAAATTAGTCTTATTGCGCTTTCATTTGATCAAAATGGTTAGTTTAGCTTTTAGTCAGTAAAATAAGTTTTACATATGAAAGTCCACAAGTTCCGTGCCAAGTTCCATTGTTAGATTTGTAGGATTGTGTGCATGCAAACTTTGTTTTTATCCAAATTGGCTAAGCGTGTTCTTGTTTTAAATAGGTCATATTTTTAAACTGTACCTGCGTGGGCATGGAGCCTCTGCATATCATATAGGCCAACTGAATATAAATATGGTAAAATTGGTCTTATTTTCCAACATCATTTAGACGTTATTTCACTTTATAAAGGCCAGAAAAATACAAATTTAGATTGCAGGTAATATTGGAAGATAAATTAAGATATTTCCAGTACTCGATTGATTAAAATCTTAATAATTCTAGTTTTGTGCACAGGCGAGCAGCCCTCTATGAATAGTTGTACGCTGTCAAGAGTATCTGCTCTTTCATTCCTTGGATATCCGTATGTTCGAGGAGACTGGTCAGTATTATAGAGTTACACCTTTCTAACCTGTTCCACTTAGATATCGCCTTCTCCTCAGTTTTGGAGGTGATGGTAGAAACAGATCAGGTTTTTGTTACAATTTGGATAACTTATAAGAGTATAAGGCAGTCACTTGAACTGCAATGATAGCATTCGCATAAGAAGTCAGCCATAAAATGAAGTTACAATTGGAATTATTCAACATTTTTAACATTTATTTGTAGCAACTCAGCATTATGAATAGAAAAATGCAAAAAAGATGAATCTGAATCTGTGATGAAATTGGTTTGCAGGTTAAGCAAAGTTTTAGTACACTTTGATAAAATGATTTTTAAAATTTATAAAATTTTGATATATAATGATTTTTAATAATTTATTGAAATATTTCGGAAATTTATGCTAAATATTTTCTTTGGGGTTGGCAATGTAAAAAAAAGGATCAATCCCAATTAACACCAGCTAAGATGAAATGCTTCCCATGTCAGCTTTAGTAAAGAAGCTTGATCGAATTAGAAGTCTAAAGGTCCGAGAAATCTTGAACTTCATTAATGATGCTGTGGACTGGGAGGGATGATCCCTTAAACTCTGATCATAACCCGCTGTTTAACCTATAGAAGATCCTTGGAGACAGCATATGTAAGTTTTTATACCTTAGGGGTAATGATCTCGGTAATCAAATTGTTCACGAAACTGCGCCAGTACCCATCAAGAGTACGTGTAAGAATGTATTCGATAGAAAAGCTCTGGGACTCGACGATACCCCAAATAGAGCCCTGAACGTCCCAATTAAAATACGCCCCTACTTATTTGCTCAAATGTTTCACGGGTATCGTCAGGAGACCTTTCTAAGCACCAAATCGGTAAAATACTCAAGCCAATCATTTGTAAATGAAAAAGGCTCCAGCAAGCAATTGAAATGGAAAGAGGCCTTTCGAAACATCACTACGATTTTCGTAAGTCAATATCTATGGTAGACGCAATCAATGCGGTTATATCGATAGCCCGAGTTGCTTTAGAAGGAAGTCGCGCCTCAATTACACTAGATGTGGAAAACGCATTTAATTCAGCAAACTGAGAGCGTATCGAGCTGTCTTAACCGAATTGAAGTAAAATTATGAAGTTATGAGTTACTTTCCGAATAGAGTTCTTCTCTACGACTCTGACGAGGGAATAAAAGAGTATGAAGTTACTAGCGGTGTGCCACAAGGATCAGTTCTAAGACCCTTGATGTGGAACGTTATGTATGACGAAATACTGCTACTAGCGATTCCAAGAGAAGCGTCAGAGAAGCTTTGCAGACCACATCGCTGTGGTGGTTGGTGCAAAAACTATATAAGACGTCGAACGGCACTGCAAGGAAACCATTGCAACTGTGCGATGATGGTTAACTTGAGCGGGTTTGCAACTCGCTGACCACAAGACGGAAGCAGTAGTAGCAGTAAGAGCAGGAAGTACTTTCCCAACCCTGGAGTAATTATTGACGGTGGTTTCAGCTTTAAAAATCATCTTGAGTTTTTTTGTAAAAAGACTTCAAATCCTGTTAGCGCAAACAAACCCAAAACCAAAAAAAGAGACTTCTTCATGCAAGACTTGCCAGTTCTATTCTGGTGTATGCGGTCGAAATATGGTCGAGTGCAGCACAAGTTAAGGCCTACATTCGAGGAGTCAAATCCGTCCATCGTCTTGCCGATCTAAGGGTGGCCTGTGCATTTCGAACAGTTTCAAATGATGCTACACTCTTCGTATCTTCTATGGAATCTATCGATACACTTGCTGAAGAAATGGTTAGATTAAAAAGTGAGCGAGTCCGTAATGGTCGTTTAGATACTGAAAAGAAATTACGCAATGATTCTGGGTATAACAGCCTGGCAACAACAATGAAGCGAATCGATTAAGTGAGTATGGAGCCACAGGCTCATACCAGTGATCGATGTATGGATTAAACGGAAGCATGACGAAATGAACTTCTATCTGATACAGTTCTTAACGGGTCATGGCCGTTACAGAGAATATCTCTTTAAACGCGGACATGAAATCTGTACACATTGCGAGGCCGTCTTGGAAAATGAGGAACATGTATTTTTTCCATTGCCCACGATTTAAAGCCGAGAGAATCGGCCTTCGGAACCAATTCGGAGAGCGCCCCAGTCCGGATAATGTCATAAACTATAAGCTTCAGAATGACGAGGATTCCAAAAGGTTTCCAAAACAAAAAATATACCCTAGGCGTATATCATTGTGACACATAGTTTATAACATCCCTTAATATTCGATCAAAAAGTATATAGATTTATTATCCGCATCGAAAGCTTAGGGGGTCTTTTAATTTTAGTAAGGAAGCTTAAATTTGGAACATATTATACTTCTAATGGTCCCGATATGATTAAGTGAAAATATTTTTTTTAAATACGTGTATTAAGTATAACAAACAACTTTAAAGCTAAAGTTAAAAAGATATAGGGTTAAAACCTTGGCAAAGTATGTAGACTCTGACCTTCAAATTGCTGTTTTTTTTTTCAAATCTAGCAAAAAAATACCTATGTAGCTGTCTATCGCTATCGCGCTTATGTATTTAAATCTACAATTGGAAAAGTTTGTTTTAAAATGCTTGGACATATTGCACAGACAATTGGAAAAGTTTGTGGTCAGAACGTAAGACGCCCACAAAACCAAGAATTTCCTTCAAAGTATACAAATAAAACCGTGGTATTCTTGGTATGGTGTTGGTTTAATATACTGGATAAAACAATATATGGACCAACACGAATCTGTAAATATTCTTGGCAACGTTATGCTGCTTAAGATTGATATTTCAACTTTACAATGATCCAAAGCATACCTCAAAGAAAGCCAAACAATTCTTCCAGGCAGTGTTACCTTGGCCAGCTCAATCACCTCAATAATTATTATTATCCTTTGTTTTTCCTATTCCACAATTAACTGTTAACTGCTTTGCTCATAGGTACGTTAGTGTATTATTCTGACTTATTTATGTTTAACGAAAATTGATATTACTACAAGTTCTGTTAATCGTATGTAAGAATTTTGCATGGTATAATTTTTAGGAAATTTTTCAAGAATTATGAAATCTTATAAAACATCTAAAAATTATTGAGTAAACATTTTGTGGAAAATGCATTTTAAGTAAAAACATGGAAGAACAATTGTTTTATAATTTTAAGTTGGAGAAGCCATAACTTTTTTTCTTGACGCACAGACGTACCCGAAGTGTTTAAGAATGTATGTGCCACTAAATTGTTTCTCCAAAATGTATAATATTATTATGGTATCACTAACGGTGCAAAAGTTATAGCTCCAAATAAGAGGTCACCCACTTTAATGGGCTGTAACTTAAAGAATCCCTCCCCCTTTATAAATAATATTTTTTGTTCGGCAGAACTTCAGGTTCATGCCCTTTTATTAATGATTATACTGCCTAACTGGGCCATCCTACATTTATTCATTGAACTGAGGATTGCATCAAAAGAGTTTGGAATTATTTGCGTGAAAAATACATGTCACTTTAAAACAGACCATAAAAGTCCTGCACGCTTCACGCAAAACTTACTGTATGCCAATGGCCATGTCCTGTCCAGCCTTCAGCCGAAGAATCCTAATTTAAATTTTTACCTCATTTCAAGGATCCATTACCTGAAATTCACTCATGTCAAACCAGATTTGTTCAAATTAACATTTCATGAGTACGGCTCTCCCGTGTAGTGGTTGGTCCTTGCTTCTCGGTCATTTGGTCCTCCACATCGTGCCCTGCAGTTGATTTCATGGGGTGTTCGAAAAAAAACCCTGGGTTGAAAAAGAAGAGAAAATAAGCTCAGAATAAAATATACCAACGCTGTCTGTGGCATCCAAAGGACAAACAAGGTCTAGCCTGACATGTAATTTCCAAATGGACGGGACGGTCTTTTTTTTTGTTTGTTTTTTCTTTTAAAGTTGATATGCGCAAAAAGAAAATTCTCATTTTCGAACGTAACTCCAAGAGTTGACTACGATGGGAAATGATGTTATCCGTTACAATAATTTTATTACCTACGTATTCTGTGTGGGTCCAGATTCGGATGTACGCTTTTCAGTGGGATTTGGGAAGATTCACATATTCTTGGATTATGATGAAAAGTAATGCTTGGAATGGGGAACGCAATGATGTTTTATACCGATACCCTCCCAAGAATATGCAATAACCGAAAAGTAACGCTTTGCAGTCACATTCAGTATTCGGTTCGGATCCATTTATCCTTCCAACACACTGCCGAAGAGGATATTCGTATGAAAATTCGATAAATTTCGATGTTACATAGAGTGGAAAACTAGATTTTCTGAAAATATTTGAAAGCCAAACTGAATGCCACTGATGCAAAGCATTCAGATGAAGAGATGATGTTTGTTGTCGTCCTAGAAATGACTGTAGATATACCTACGTACGTAGGAAGCCATGCACTTCCTTGTATCTATTTAGCGTATTTTTATTTATATCTTCTTAATCGCTTCACTTCATATTTATGATTCATTGGTGCTGCACAAAAAAAATCCCAAAATATTTTAGCTCGTATCCCGGCTTTAAGGTAGAAATAGCTACTCGTAATTTGCATATTAAATTCAAATACAAATCCATTTTCGTATACATAATACATATATGCATATTATGGAATACAAGAGCTCATTTTTAATTGATAGAGAGGGGATGAGAGTGTCTGAACTGTATACTCACTGCCAATAGGAATTATGTATTTTGCTAATTTAAGTTTTGTTTTATTTTATTTTTTCTACAACAAGCAAACCACAATTTAATCAGGAAAAGCAAATAGATATTAAATCATTCAGGATATTCTGTAATCCAAACAATTAAACCGATTTCATACTGATATCCTGAGGCAATATAGAGATATTAATTTTGTGCACATAAATTGACATCGATCGAAGCGTGCCAAATAGGATTCTACAAAACGAAAAAGAGATTTCGAGAACATGTGTTTTTGGAAATTGCAAAACAGAATAATTGAATGATTTTAGTTGAAATTTGGCGTCAGCATCGGTGCGGTGGTAACTGCGGCATATGGGTGAGGAGAATGCGACATGCTGGTGTTTGCTCGGTTTGGCTTGTCCGGTTGGGCTACTTCTTGTTTTCTGAACGGGTACCACCTGCTTAACAAACGTATAATTCATACTATTAAAAGAACAATTCCTCGGACGGACATAAAAAGAGGAGACAAAGAAAAGAGGGAATCTGAAAATACCCAAGGACTTTAGTCAATACCCACGATAGAGATGATAGAGATAGGGAGAGAATGAAAATTTGTCTACATTTCGACAATAATCTCCGCAACTTTTAAATGCCCTATCATTTGATTCTATAAAAAAAAATTTTTAATTTTCTAAATCGGATGTGTTTGAGAAGATTTGTAAAAGTTAATAGTATAAAAATTAAGAAAATGTTTTAAAACTCTTTACTGTCTTTATAAACTCCTTACCAACTTAATATCCAGTATTCTTCGCCACAGTATTCTAACGGGTGATCCAAGTAGAGATACTTTTTTCAATAGCCTTTTTTGACAGATCACGTGTGAGTCGTGTAATGCTGTCATGTTATTTTTGTTTAGTATTATTTGGCATTTCATAATGGAAAGACTTACGCGCGAACAACGTTTACAAGTTGTTCAACTTTATTATGAAAATTCACGTTCTGTGAGGAATGAAAACTTATGGTCAACATAATCGGCCTACTGAGCGTACTATTCGCAACACCATCACCCATTTTGAGACCCAGCATTCATTATTGGATAATATTCGACCGAATAGACCACGTCCAGCACGCTGTGAAGAAAATATAGCGGCCGTAGCTGAGAGTGTACACGTGTACCGCTCGACCTTCCCAAGCGACATCGCTTCGCTCTTTGGGCTCTTGAAAAGTTCCAAGAAGATCCGACGTTTTCGAGGCAAATTTTGTTTAGCGATGAGGCCCATTTCTGGCTCAATGGGTATGTAAGCAAACAAAATTGCCGCATTTGGGACGAAGAGCAACCTGAAGAGATTGAAGAACTGCCACTTCATCCAGAAAAAACAACGGTTTTTGTGTGGTGGATAATTCGGTGGAATTATCGGTCCATATTTCTTTAAAAATTATGCCGGTGCGAACGTAACCGTCAATGGCGACCGTTATTGTGCCATGATAACCGACTATTTGATGCCTGAAATTGAAGCTCGTGATCTCGGCGACATTTGGTTTCAGCAAGACGGCGCCACTTCCCACACATCGCATCAATCAATGGACTTATTGAGAGAACATTTCGGTGAGCACATAATTTCACGTTTTGGGCCGGTCGATTGGCCACCAAGATCGTGTGATATCACATCGTTAGACTTTTTCCTGTGGGGATATGTAAGGTCAAAAGCTTATGCCGACAAACCCGCTTCGATTCAGGCCTTGGAGGAAAACATCACGCGTGTCATTCGCCAGTTACCAGTCGAAATGCTCGAACGAGTGATCGAAAATTGGACTCAACGGATGGACCATCTGCGACGTAGCAACGGCCAACATTTGATAGACATAATCTTCAAAAAATAAATGTAAAATAATGTTCTTTCAAATGATAATAAACATTCTCCATTAAATTTGAATTTTCTGTGTTTTTTTCTTTAAAAAAGTAGGGAACCTCGAAATGGATCACCCTTTAAAACAAAAACTGACCAAAATTATGGAGTCGTGTTTGAGAAAATTTGTTATTGGTATGTGATTTAAGCAAAAAAAATGCAGCAGCAGGTACCGTTACTTAAAATGATAAAGCAAAAAAACTTAAGGGATATTACTCCAAAAACTTTAAATACGAACTGAAACAAATCCATCCAACAGTTTAGTCATACAGCTCCCGGACACTATTTTTGTAGAAAATGGTTACTAGGATTTTGGTCTTTTTTTGTACTAAGAATACTTGGGATGGAGCCTAAAATACTGCATATTCAGTTCGAATAACGAAAATTATAAATTAAACAGTCAATAGCTCAAAAACTAATAAAGGGAATTCCGAAAAAATAAATTTAAGATGTTAAGTTGAACAAATCTCCGTACTTCGATTTTTGAAATATTTTTTTTTTCATACTGGGATTTTCTTCAAATTAAATTAAATTCGTTTTCTCAAAAACGGCTATTACGATTTTGATAAAGTTTTGTAGTTTGAACAATTATGTAAAAAGTGTCCAATTACATAGAATATGTAGTTTCACAACCTTAAAAAGTTATTTAAATCAATTTGGTATGTTACCATTTTTTTTTAAGCGATTTAAAAATGCATATCATCACGCATTCGTGCACTTTATTTTATTTAAACAAAAAGTTTTGAATTCATTCCATTTGACTTAACAATGGATTGATTAGATTTGGAATACTGTGTTGATAGATCTCACAAAGTTTCAGGTTTTTATATTTGCAAAAAAAAAAAAAAAAAATATAATTGAACGACAACCATCCATATCGTGGAAAACGCCCCTACATTTACTAGATTCACTTTTACGTATGTATTGTGGAATCCGCCGGGAAAACTTCTTTATAGATGTTTAAAAAAATATTATATTATATTTCTAATTTGAATTTGGTCGGTAAACAGCTGTTTTGTGGTAGTAATAATCAGGATACAGCATCCTTTGATAGGAAAACTCGCATTATTAGGAGGAACTGCAGAAGACATAATATATCTTCTACATTCAACGTGAGTTTTGCAACACAATCATAATCTATTAATAACGTTCATTAATCTTCTAAGTTTGTAAAGAGCTTCCGTCAATAACGCATAATTTTAATATGTTCTGAATATTTTTAAAACGGAGATTAATAGTAATTCGTTCTCGTATTCATCTTCATTGTATCCGAAGTGAAATTAGCAGCTTGCTTACAATTCATTAGCGAAGAATCTTTTGCATAGTATAGTCCACGGTTTCAAAAGTGCCACATACAGCTTTCGTTAGAAATGAGTGATGTTGACAAACCCCAAGCCAAGATATATTACCAGAAGTGGTAATGTGTGTTTATGGAATCATGTTGCTATCAAAACTCCGTCACAAAATAGTCATTTACACAATAATCGTATGGGATATTTCATCTTCTAAAAATTACCAATATTCTTGCTACCTGATGATCAGATGTGCGAGCATAAACAGTAAATAAAATATTTTATGAAAATAAATGCATAGAATTCTTTCATTTTAGACAAATCAAATTGAAATTGCAACCAACAATTACCAAATATTCAATGACTTAGCTATGTATCTGAAATGTCAAAGATTGTATGGCGAGTGTAACCTGGTACGTTTTCTACGATGGTGTGAAACGCATTCACTTTGCTGACAGGTAAACGTTTCACCTCGAAAGTATTCTACGATGACGATTTTTGAATTTGAGTGAAACGTTCCCTACGGCGGATTCAACAATAGGGCTGCAAGTTACATTTTTTCTTGTCAGACCAAGTTGCCGATCCTAGGGTTAAGTATCAAACTATATTGTCATCCTTTTTATAACATTTTGCTAAGTACTAACATACTATAGTATGTTTAATAAAAAATTTAGTTTATATGAATCACAAGCCAACAACTTACGACGAGTCTTAATATTAAAGAAATACTTAATAAGATTCCCATCCTCCGTAGCGATATTAAACGAACTGTTTACTTTTTGTGTTAAAATAAAAAAATTAATTTTGCAAAGATGTTGCTAAAATTGCTAACCTTTTAGAGCATGTAGAAATATAATGTTGGACTTTAAATATGCGTATTTCAAAGCTCTAAAGACTGAAATTAATTTCATTAAATTAGGACGCAGGTTAGTTCTTATTTTTATTGGTTCAAAGTCTAATTATTGAATTACTTGGTCTTTCAAATACAAAGTTGAATCTTTGTATATGCACGAGAACCTTCTCTTTGTGAATACCTACGCAAAGAATAAAAGCTCAGAACTGCCCAGATGAAGAAACTCGACGTTGATCGCCTTAGCACATCTGGAGTCGTCAGAGCTTACAAAGCGCGCCTGAGTGAGAAACTTTCCACTCTGCATTCACCTACCACAGATGCCAACAACCACTGGTCTCAGTTTTGCGACATCATCACCGACGCGCAGCGAAAGCAGCTGCTAAAAAAAAACCACTTAGAGAGAGCGATGGGGTAAGAAGAGAACCCACGTCCAGTCAATGAAGAACCGGTCGCACGACCCAGTATTGAGGAGGCGATCTTGCAAGAACTATCGAGTCATATTCTTGCCAAACGTCGCATGTAAGATCGGTGCATGTATGAATCGTCTCAACCCGCTCTGCAACACACTAATCGGCACGTATTAGTGTGGCTTCCGGCCCGGCAGATCGACCGAAGATCAAATTTTTACACTAAGGAAAATTTCATCATCGACTTTAAAGCCGTAATGAAAGCATTCAGGAGCTGTTTATGGCAATGGCCGAATTTCCCGTTAAAATTGATACAGCTGTGTCGCGTGATCCTAAAAAACACGCAGGTCAATGTGCAATGCAGACAACAAGGATGAACTGGAATCAGCGTGCCCAGAATCCAAAAGAATGGGAAGCTGCCATGTCTCAGGCGGGCACGCGTCGGGAGCTGGATAAATAAGTAATAATATTTAAAGTATGCATTTATGAAACATATTTTAAATTGATTCTTCCCGAGCCATTCGGTTTCCATCCATCGAAGTTTTTATTGAGATGACAATTTGTAAAACGAAAAAATTTATTATTTGATTTATTCATTGCAAATTTCTCTGAGTGTAAATATGTTCCTTGAATGGGAAATGAAGCATAGTATCAGGAAACTGTTTTCCTATAATAATGTAAGTGGCATTTTATGAACCTGAACATCTATTCTATCATAATCCTGGATCAAAATAATATTAATATCATAAATCCTTTTCATCCCGTCTATGCTGCACGCATGCATCCCTTCAGTCAAGCAGAAATGAAAGGGATTTATGATGTTTTGTAATTTAGCATGCACTTCACAGCACTCACCCAGTACAGTAGGTGCATGGATACGGATACGGATACGTTCAGATATGTTAGGTACTTTAAAAGCGAAATCATAAAACAAAAAAAGTAAAAAAAAAAGAAATAGCTATCCACGGAATTGCTACTTGAACTGGGTTATTCAACGGGATTACACCATCATCGGCCTGAAGTGTTTTCGAGTTAACGCAATTTTTTCTCTGAAACGCTTCTCTCAGAATCACTCGAAATAAGTTACTAATAACAATCCACTTACTGCTCGTACCCAGTTCTCACGTTTGGTCCATAGCTCTGTACTAGAATTGGTTCTAAAGCTCTTCACTAAAACAAGATTTTGAAGCAAAAAAAAAAACTATCTAAACGGAACAACAAATATCCCGTTGTACTATTCCCTCTTCCCCTTTAGAGAAGTAAAAAAAAGAATACATAGTGATCAGACTGGTTCACATTGGTCCTGCTACTTTACGCTTGACTGTGATGATGATGATAATCCCATCAAAACAGAAGAAAAGCGAAAAGTTGCAAAAATGGCAGAGAATTTCCCATTTAAAACAATGGCATCAGATGATTTCACAAGCCAGCTACTGAGCTCGGTCGGCGTACCTAGTCTCTCCCGTTTTTTAGTACACAGATCTGGTCAACAGGGGTGCGGTTGCAACTTTTGCCACCACCACTACCACCAATGCGGCGACTACGCCACACGGATCTTTTGCGCTGCACATGGCCTCAAGTCGTGTTACCTGCTGTGATGTCCGTAATTGAATGCCATATCAGGGTGGTGGTAAGGTGAAGCGGTCCGCTCCGGTCTCCGGATGCCTTTTACGATGGACAGGAAAAGTTGTTTTTCCATTTTTCCTCTTCGTCTTTATTTCTATGTTTTTTTTTTTTGTGTGCATTTTTGTATTTTTGTCAAATGGCAACTTTTTACCTCTGTTAACCAGGTATGTGGGCTGAGCTGATGGTGGGCGAAAAATGGAGTGTTGTGTTCTCTTGCTGTGTACACCAACATGGATGTAATTGCATTTTTAATCTTTCGCGTGGAAGACGTATCACGACTAAAGGGGGGTAGAAATGCGATGTGTAGAAGTTGATTTCAGTGCCACTTGAGGGCTTCATCCATGCATGAGAAGTTGAGTAACATTTTTCTAACTCGATTTACACGTCTACTAGTCTCATGCTCAACTGCTGTTGCAGCTCCTCGGGGGCACTTGATGGATACGATATGTACCGGTATATAAGGCTGTGTGCACTTGAAAAGAAATGCATTTAAAAACTGTGCTCCTGCCTGTAAGGTATCGAGAATAACTATTAGTGGTGATTTCATTTTTGGAATTGGAATATGCTTACGCCATACCGTTACTGGGGGGTGGTGGAGGTAGAATTGTGCAAGATATATATAAATAAATTTATCGGTGGATGTTCTTCACGCCATCATATATGTGGCAGGCTTTTGGTATCTTTCAATTATTGGAGCAGAACAAGGTGAAAAGTTATTGTGGAGAATTCTCTGGAATATAATATTTTTCATGTAATCAATAACATTAAAGGGTAGTAATGCGGAAAGATCCATTGAGTCGAGTCTTAAGGTCATGTGCATCAAGGTCGGAAATTCTTCAATATGAGTAGGTAGGATTTTTTCCACTTTTCCAAAGAGATCGGACATAAGGAATCACAACTTTTTCACTTGTTGTTAATAAACGTGGCAGAGACATCACATAAATCCTGCTATCATTTGACATCAAAGAAACACACACAACAACAAAACTCTACTATACAATATTTAAGCTTGTTTGTTCAGTCATATTTGTGTGTCTCTCCACGATTTGACACCTTTCTTAGGGGATATTTAAAAGAAAAAGTGTACGTCAATAAGCTAAGAACAATTCAAGAGCTGAAAGATAATTTATTCGGCACATTAACGACATTAAACCTCAATTATGTCTGAGAGTCACTGAAAATATGGATCATCGGATAGAGGTATGCCATTGAAACCGCGGAGAGCATTTGGCCGATATTTGTTTTACACATACTTGTCGTAGATCGTTCTATCATAATAAATACTAAGATGATTCTCTGAAAACGTTTTGTTTGTTTCGTTTTCGTTGGACCATCCTTTAGTTGGCCCTCCGCTGGTTTATATTTATGTAGCACTAGCTAGGCTTTGTGCTGGTGGCGAAAGCTCCACGAGCAATTGAGGACGGAAGAAAATGGATTTCTTCAAAGAAATGAGAAAAAGAAGGATCATGAGAAGCGCGCGGCCGAGGAATTGGAACCTCAGTATCTTTTGCCCTGTTCACTAGAAAGGATACAGTCTAAACTGCAAAACTATAGAGGAATCAGTCTCCTAAACATCACATATAAGATCTTGTCCGCTGTATTGTGCGAGCGCCTTAAACCATTTGTCAACGATCTGATTGGACCCTATCAGTGCGGTTTTAGGACCGCTAAGTCCTTTACTAAATATTCATACTACGGTAGATCTCGGAGAAAATCCAAGAAGTTCTGATTTATACTCACCATCTTTTTGTCGATTTTAATGCCATATATGAGAGCATCGTTAGAGACGATCCGTACAGAACCATGTATAGCATTGGTATTCCTGCCAAACTCGTCCGTCTCTATACCATGCGCAAAACTCACAAGCCGGAAAGTCTGTTCAATTACTTGCAAACGAATATATTAATTTCATTGGTAGAACGCAGCGAGCTGTCACTCGTGCTTTTGGTAGTACAGGAACAGAACAGCGCGAAAAATTCGGCTAGAGGTAAGCCGGGCAAAATATATGCTGCAAACAAGAAAGGACACCCAACATCGACAAATCAATCAAAATGGACAGCTATAATCTGAAGTAGTAAGGGATTTTGCCTACCTCAGCTCTGCTATCACATCTGAAAATAACATCATCCCAGAAAGCATATAAAGAATAACGCTACCAATCGCTGTTTATAGTTAAACCCTATCCCGAACGACTAAGGAAACTCTAAATAAGACCTTTATAATCCCAGTTCTCCTGCTCCAAAGCTTGGACCCTTTCTAAAGTGGATGAAGAAATCTTTCTATATTTTTGGCTCCGTTTGCGTTGACGAGTAATGTATGAGAGGATTCAACTAATGAAGAAGAGGATTCGGACATCGACATGGTAAAATTTACTGTTTTTTTATACTATAAAGTCGAACAAATTTTCTTACTTCGATTTTTGAAATAATTTGTATACCCTATCCTAAGGGTATATTAATTTTGACACATAGTTTGTAACACCCCTTAATATTCGTCGTTGACCCATAAAAGTATATATATTTATGATCAGGACCAAATCCAAAGACTATTTAGCAATGTCCGTCCGTCCGTCCGTATCAACTTTTGAGGCCTTTAAATTTATGCTAGGAAGCTGAAATTAAGAGCATATACTCTTTAGGGTCCCGAAATGGTAAAGTGTTAACATTTTTTAAATCCGCCCACTGCCACGCCCACAATTTAGAAAAAACCGTTTTAGGGCTTAAGTTAGAGAGATAAAGTTGTACAACCTTCACAAGATATGTAGGTACTGCCCACCTTTATAAATTTGTCATATAAAGTTTTTTGCCACGCCTACTTTTTGTGGGCGTTTTTCACTAAAATGCTGTTTTCTTCGAAAATTTTCATAGAAATCGAAAGAAAAATGTTTAACAATATATTTTCCAATATATCGCCCATACAAAGTGTTTGGCCACGCCCACTTTTTGGGGGCGTTTTAAAAAAAAAAAATTATTTATTTTCTATAAATTTCATAAAATGAAATAAAATGCTATCCATTATCTTCCTTCCTTCCTTCGGCCAATGTCCGAAATAACATCGAAATCGTATGTGCCGTTTTTGAGAAAATCGGTTTTTTGTAAAACCAAAAAGTGATTCAAATAAATTTGGTATTTGTTCAAATTTTATCATTCTTTTTGAGGCGATTTCAAAATGAACATCATGTACCGGAAAAGTTTCGTATGACTTGCACTTTATTTTTTATGTATGGTGACAGATGTCAGGCTAAGTACACTAAATGCTAGGGTAGCGTAACGGTGACTACGCTAACACAATTCGATCATGTCCTAATCGAGAAGGAAACCGGATCTAAGACTTCGAATGTACAAAATGTCGGAATGTTAAATATCAACTATAACTGATTTTATATTTGCTCGGCTAGATTCTGAGCTCTTGAAAATCGAGCGAGAAGAAGCTGAGAATTCGCTATTAAGACAAAATTCTTCGTTGGACGGCTTTGTGTAACTGAAGAAGAAGGCATATTACGCAGAGATTAACTGAGTGAGATACTCTCTAGGTACATCTACCACAAATAGAGAGGCAGTCGAAACCACCGATGATTGCCAGCCACCGCAAAGAATAATAATGACACCGCTGGTATGAAGATGTAGGCGAACCAAATTTGCACTTCTCACGCGGCTAAAATTTAAGATAGGTTATTTGGCTTAACTCAGAAAAGACTTATATAAAGGGTTCAAATTTTCTTGAAGTCTCCAAAGTTCAACAGTGTGGGTGTCCCAAAATTATTAAATTATTAGCTTAAGGATTACAAACGCTTCCAACTCTCCTTTGCATTTTAAAATACAAAAGTTGTCATCAAACCACTAAGCTCTGTACCATCAGCCATAAAACACAATTAAGGTACCCAGATAGATACGGGTAACCCTCTAGTAACAGCAATTAGTAGCACAGTACGTGCGTCGTTGGGAGGTACACATAACTTTCAGATTTTTAACGAATCCTCAAAAAAAAGAAAACAAAACTCAACACACTGTGTTGGGATACCGTATGTATTCACACACACCCACCTAACCATCGCAGTGTCGATGGGCTAAGTTATTTATCCTTCTTTAATTATTTGCCGCTACAACAACACTCACTTTTAGTGGGTAATGTATCTGAATCTGAACCCTTTTGTCGGCATACATACATAGGTGCGTCCTCATATTATTATGCCAACAAAACTGAAAACCAAGGTACAGCAACAGCAAAAAAAAAAACACAAAATTATAGCAAGCATCCCAAAAACTCATCCTGTGATATCCTTCACCGCATTACATGTATAAAAATGATGTTTTACGTAGATGTGAACGCATTACTCATCTCCGGATAAATTCCATTTCGCCCATAAAGGGAAATTACAAGCGAAATGGAATTTGCTTGCCACTGAATATTAAAGCAACATTAACATACCCTTTGTCATTACACTTTGGTAGCCGGATTCACCGCCCAGTCCACCACCCTACACCCACCACCCGAAACAGCAAACAGCCATTTTCACATCACAGGCTCTCCAGTTGGATCCTTGAGAACCAGAACCATACAAGTAAGTCCTACATTCTCGGGTTTTATTATTATTGTGCCGTTGGAGCGGGAGGGAGCGGTTGTAGTGAGATGGTGTTATAGTGTCGCTGAAGAGGCAGAACGCCAGACGCGCAAGAAGGAAGAACCACCAAACTTGTGGTGCCTGTTTTGGGTGGTGTGAACCGCGTGTTGAAGGGGTATGCGTACATAATTTTTAAATCTTGTCCTCGCTATTGCTAACGGCTGATGTGAGAATTTCCCATGGAAGTAAGAAGACATTACATACCCTCGTCGTACATACAGGCACAATACTGTACATGCGTTTGCATATGTCGATAAGGATGTGATGATATCTCGAAGGATATACAAAAGCACACACAGAATAACACTCTGAATATTTCGGATGTTCAGGCCCCCAACGAGAATGGTGTAGGAAAGTATGGGATTCTGGATTCGGGATTCGGGAATGGGGTGTCTGTTATTTTTGTTGAGAACTTACACAGTGATGTGGTTGAGTTTTAGAGGGGCAGGGCGGTAAAATTGTATGTTGTAAATTTTGTAAAATCCCCAAAAGTGACATTCGTACATTTTTCCATTAGACAAATACAAGAGAATGCGAAGTGCCTCTCTTGGTGCGCAGAGTACGGAGTGCAATGCTCTGGTTAAAGGAATGTTATGAATGCCATTAATAGAAGTAGCTACATATATGTGTAAGAAGTATATGAGAGGATACAATGTCAGGCTATGCTGTGTATGTGTGTCGTCGCTGTTGTTTAGTAAATACTTTCGTTATTGCGAGAATGAATTAGAAAAAGCTACTAATGGGAGGGATGCGTTGCGTGCTATAAAAAGTGCGACAAATGCGTAAGGGCTTATGTTTTATTTACATGTTCAAATCGTAGGTACATGTAGGTAACCTTTGCTATTACTTTTGTATTCAGAACAAAGTTATGCTCGCGGTTATGATCGCAAGCAATAATTTAATTCCTTAATAACAATTTACATCCAGATAAAACCTGCTTCTCCATTAACACCTGGCCTTAACTAGTCTATACTAATCTAGACAACCTTAGAATAATTTGTTTAAATCGGCGAAGAGTAAAAAACCAATGCGTTCTTCCCCAAACTTGCATGTTTTCGAGCAGAAGGAAGTAAACATGATAGGAATATTCACAGTTCGCAGATGGATAAAAGGTGGACGTATTTAGCAGGTGGTGCTTTGGTTGCGTACACAATTAGAAGGGAACCTCAAATTTACTCAAAGATTTGGCTATATTTATGCGTGCACTTGCTATGGTTGGGTAGGGTATCATTTGGCGGGTCACGTTGTGTAGATTTTGTTGGTAGACCAAAGCAGTTCATTGTTCGGGCATAACACCTGCAGTGATTTGTTTCGGAAAGCTGACTGCAGGATCTACACGGTACGGCCTAGTTTAGTAAGCGTCGAAGTTGAGTTTTTTATGTTTGTTTATGTTATGTGTAGGAATTTTTGAGTGGACGTGAGCAATATTCGTGGGTTGAGGACCAATTTTTTTTCATTGTACACTCATGCGATTCACAATAAACCAGCTGTTTTGGCACTAAGTGAAACACAGGTCAGGATTGATTCCGATTTAACAGAGTTTAGTCTACCTGGGTATAGCTTGGTGCCATTATTCTTTTCCCATCGTGGTATCGCCGTTTATATTCGTTGTAATGTAGCCTACCAACTTCTACCTCAATATGGCCAATGTTTCAATCCGGAATTTAATTATATTTGGCTAAAATTCCATGTCCGTAGACAATTAATTCACTACACTTATTTACGGAAGCCCTAATCAGGACAGGCATTCGACTTATAACGAGTTTGGTGCACTTTCTGATTCCATCACCAGAATTGTAACCCATTATCCTCGTACTGAAATCGTCATTGCGGGCGTGCCAACACTCTGGACTTGTTTCTTACCTCCCACCCTGACAAATACACTTTAATTGTATTACCGCCTCTAGGTTCATCAGACCATTGTATTATATCGGCAAATTTCTCGTATTCCAACCACACAAGCTCCTAAAAGAACCGTATGATAATAAGAGAAAGCTTTTTGGGAAACTTTAAACGGTTTCTTTATGAGTTTTAACTGGTTATTGTGCTTTCACGACAACGACGTGGATGCCGCTGCCGATATGATTACAAATTTAATTCACCTGGGTATGAAACGCTTTATCCCTAACAGGATAAAGTGTATCAGACCTAAGGAAAACGCGTGGTGTTACTTGAGCTGTACAGAAGCTATCAGGGCTAAAGGGGTAAGATTTCGGTCACTTAAGGCCAACCCAACTGAGTATAACCGAAAAAAAGTTCAAACGAGCCACAAATAACTGCAATGCCCACGTTAATCGTATCAAATTCTCCTACGACCAAAAGTTGAGGCAAAAAATACTTCATAGTCCCAGCGGTAGTAAAAACTTTTGGTCGTTTGTGAAAAACATCAAAAACTCGGCATCTTCATCTATTCCGCCACACATTTACAATGGCATTCCAGCTGTCAGCTCTTCAGACAAAGTCAATCCACCAAATAAATGCCCAAATAAGTGTCCCTCAAAGCTCCATTTTGTATCCGACTCTCTTTCTCATTTTCGTTTCCTTTCTTAACCATACAACGTGAATGTGGAAGCTCTACCACGCTCAGCTTTTCCTACATATTATAGTTTACAGACATTTAAAACCAACGTGCTTCAGTTTCTCCTTTTGCCTTATCCTTCACTTCCCTAATGCCCGCACTGTGTAACTTCATTATAAGGGTAGCCAAAATCCGTTTAGTGCGCCTATATTATAAAAAAATAATACTGGGACTACATTTGTCGAAAACAATTTCGTCAAGTGTTGAACACGAAGGCGGTAGTATCCTGTAGTATCTTGGGTATATTTAATTCATCAATTTCACTTCTCCTTCTATTTTTGAATTTCTATTATACCTTCCTGATTAACGCCTTCGGTGTTCTTTAAAATACTTGAAGTTAAAAAAGATGGGTTTACAACTACGGCTCTAATTGACCTGTAAGTTAAGTAAAATAAATACATTCTCGTTTCAACTAACCTTGCCAACTTTTAAACACTCAAAATATTATACTGGAAATGCCGTCACTACACAAATAGTGAGCAGCACAAGCTCAAAAAATAAGCCCCATTGCAGCAATATCTACGAACTGAGTCAAACGATAGCAAAATAAGAGTGATTGGCCAATCAGTGCCCATCAGTAGGTCAACCGATCTAACATGCTCTGTACCAGGCTTTTACCATATTTTCATTAGAGTTTTGAGAACTTTTAAATTTCAAACTCGAAGAATTGAGTACCTTCAAAGAAAATGGAAAGGAAGGCGGAAACAAACTATAGATCTATTTGATAATGCTAACCCAAGGAGCTACTTCCTCGTAATATATTATAATTTGTGATCTTTCTTGTTTTATATGACTTTTTCTAATTTCTACTTCACAGTCAAATATCTCTTCAATTCTTCTTTCAAGGCGACCTTTGTTGATAGCTGGAAAATCAAAACATGTTATTATCTTCCGTCGCTATAGTATAGTATAGTAGCGATCTAGTTGCTTCTTATTAAACTAGTTGCTAAACTTTACAAATTTCAAAATAAAATTTTTGAAAGTTATTTGCCATGTAATTTTTTTTTCTACTTCATATTCGTATATAAAATTAACTGAAGAACAACATCAATATTGTGACGCTATGTATAAAAACGCGCGTATAACCCGCTTTTCTTGCTATGATGATGAGCAAAAACCATTTCAAACTGGAGAAGAAGAGATTGAGCCTGACTTGTTGCAAAATGTCGGTGTGGCGTTGACGAAAAACATGATAAACTTGAGGTTAATATTTGAAGCAGTTACCGAATGCTCTTCATTCTAGGGACTGTAAAGTTTGGCAGACAACTACACCGTCGGTTACTACTACATGTTCCAGAATCCTGTTTCACAGTTCCAACTGTTTATAACGCCACATGATGGGGATATTGTAAAGAATCCGTAAATTGTTAACAATGTCAACACATCTGCGATCACAACTGCACTGACAGGTTTGAAGGTAGATGCCGCACTTGCTGAGTTGATAAAGTTTCTGCTCACAAGCAGGGTAATAAAACCAAAACTGGTCGTGCCATCTGCCAGAAGATTTGTCTGTGGAGAAACCCCAGAGCGGGGTCCTATCCCTCTTCTCTGAAACTTAGTGGTGAACGAGCTGCTTATACGTCTAGAAGGGGAGGGCTGTAGAGTGATCGCCTATGCAGATGAACTCCTTCAGAATGCTCTTAACAAGCTTACAAGCTGGACAGTCCGTTGCGGGCTGGGGGTTAACTCCACAATACTGAACTTGTCCTTTTTACTAGGAAGTACAAAATTCCTATTATTGTCTCTCTCTCTATTAAAGGTTTCAGCTTAGTCGTCTCTGACGAAGCAATATATCTGGGTATAATCTTGGTTAAAAAAACTAAGCTGGAAATCTAATATACAAGAAAGGGTGAGGAATCAACAGTTGCCCTTTTTTTGCCAAAAATCAATTGATAATAAATGGGGTCTTTAACCCCGCATTACACATTTGCTATACATCTCGGTTGTGAGACCTATACTTATGTACGGTGTGATGGTCTGTGGACTGTGAGTGGTACACCTCGACATCCTGTTTCATTTAAAACCACTCTACATCTAAAGCAGAAAATTAGCTGCTAACTGGGCCATTCGCCTCAAAGCAACATCTCATGGACCCTTCCAAGAAAAATAGATTACACCACATCTTAGCCTCAGTTTGAGAAACATTTTCTAGTCACTATTCTTAGCTGAAAAGAAACGTGACATCCGCTGGAGATATACGAATCTTCTCTGACAGCCAAGCCGCCTTAAAATCGCTAGACTCAGTTTCTCCAAACTCTATAGTGGCCCTAGAGTGCCGATCCTCTCTTAAGAAGATGTCGAAGAAATTCAACATTCATCTCTGCTGGGTGCCGGGGCATAGAGATATTCTAGGGAACTGCAAAGGCGACGAATTCGCAAAGCACGGAACTACACTGCCTGATATTTTACCTGTTAAAGGTTCATTAGGCAATCCAATTGCCAAATGCAAACTAATGATAAAATTGGAAGCTCTTTAGAAAACTTACCTTAGGTGGACAAGTGGCACAACTTGTCTAGAAACAAAACGGATTTGGCCTTAGCTGGATCTGAAACGCTCTAAGTGTTTGATCTCTCTAAAAAGACTGCACGTCAGCTCTACAATAGGTGTCATCACTGGACACGGTCCTATAGGCAGGCATGTACTCAAATGACTTTTGCAGAAGCTGCATGGACGAGGAGGAAGAGCAGACACTTGTTTTTTGAGAGAGAGTGCACTTGTTCTGCTCTCTTTCAAAAACGTAGGTGCCATAACAATCTTGAAGATATGTCAACTACTGGCGTTATATCCAGAGCTCCGAATGGTAATAAAATGAGCAGTAAAAGTTAAGATTCACGTGGTATCATACCGGGCCTCTAGTTGGTCTAACTGAGTCGGCCTCACCGACTGCCATTTCAACCTAATCCTTGAATCCATTTGGTCACCCGGAAAGTACTAGAAACCATTGAACGCTGAACCAAAATGGTACGACGTATTAACAACAAGGTTCGTCATATTGAAGAAAAAGTTGTTATTATTGAGCCAACAACTACAATAGATGGAATTTGAATATTTAAATTAACATATTGAAAATCAATTGGGTGATTGGGCAGTATTTTTTTGTGGCTTCGATGGCGTTGTACATAGTGTGAGCGCTTGCTTGATGTGATCCAACATATAGACCAGCACCACTCAAAGGAACATAGTTCCAGCTATCCATCATCTTCTTAATGCTTTTTTCTTTCGGGCATATAGGGATATGGATGGGGTATCATACTGTTCGCCCCAAGCGGACTCTAGCCTTTTCTTATGTTTTGTTTCTCAATTTGCTATCATGCAAGTAAAAATAATGAATTTGAAAAAAATTAATCATAGCTTATATCATTAGGTTCATTTTTAAAAACGAATTCGTTGTATTTAATTAGAGTGTTTTCAAATCATTTTGTCAAGAGCTCGCATTATATTACATATTTTCTAAGAGGGTGAAACATATTTTACCATTCTCCATCCCTCTAAATGATGGTTGCCTACTAAAACAACATATCCATGTAGATACTTCTAACCACATGCTAAGCATTAAATTAAATAGACTTCTATCAAATAAATTAAAACTATGTATACATAAACTCTTCAGATTCGAAACCAATTCGGACACACCAAGCGCACTATGAGGACACCCCTACATTTTGTTACAGTGTACCACCTATACATCCTCGCTCTGTCATGACTATAAATTACTTTGACACAATCATCCCAATTTTCAAATTTAACTTTCACGATGTCCATGACATCCCATAAATGACCAGCTGAAAGCTGCAGAATGCCTCTGCTGCAGGACATGAAAACCAATAATAGACAACCATAAGCTAGCCATCTAACTACCAGTCCCATATACCATTACATTATTTCTGTGTGTTATTGCTGCGTTAGGCGAGCTGCTGCTGATGTGGTGGTGGTAATGCCAGTGTACTGCCGGCCGTCGACATGTCATTTCCACTTGAAATGTGGGCAGCGCGCGTGGTATTCATTAGAAATTTTCGCGGCCCACTATATTCCACCCATATTAATTGACACAATGACAGTTCAGCGTAAATTAATTATTCCGAAAGAGAGAAAAGCACCGACTGACCGAACGATGAACAACAAAGAGGCAAATTCAAAAACACCTTTCCCGCTTTAATCATCGTCGAAGTCTACCCGTCTACTCCTAACATGCCAATGCATTGTGCTTGGGTAGTAATCGGGTAGCGTGTCATAGGAAGCAAGGATCTGGGTAGATGGTACAAAAGTACGACGTTGCTTCGACGAGTGTTCCTGCAGTTGTACGAATCGTTGGCTTCATGTCCTTGCGGATGCATAAATATTGTGAACACAGGTGTAATTTATCTTACAGAATATTGGGTAGTCGAACGAAAAGTGGACAAGCTGCTGCTGCTGCTGCTGCTGCTGCTGCTAGAATGACGTCGGATCACACAGTGCTCCTTTGGGAAATTATCGTTGACCGAATACTTCTTTCAACAAAAATTAATTTTTTTTACTGCAGTTACTGCTGTATGCAGTGCATTTAGAAATATTTTGTGCAAATTGGATGTCAGTCGTACGAATTCGATTCAATCGAGTCGATGTGTTTCCTCATTGGCTATGAAAGTTTTCTATTTAGCCTAGCAAGTGTAAAGAATTTATATTAATAACCGGTTTCATTTAACAAGCCATGTTTGACTTTACTGCACTAGCACTGCTGGCCATGGAATCTTCCGAGAATTAATTAAGGACCCTAACTGCAGTTTTATATGGGTAAATGTGATACCCTTCGGTTGGGGATAGTCGATGTCGTGGCCTACTTTGTTGTCTCTCCTCGTTGTGGCTGTTGTCCAGTCAGTCCGATGTCCGCAGAAACCCTAAAAAGTCAGGAAATAGTTCTTTAATATCTTGGAAATAGTAACATCCATATGTTTTGTTCCTCAAGTATAAGAGCCTCGGGAAGTGACAGAGAAAATAATGTGTAAACTTGTGAGCCTCTGCAGCATATTCAGATATCATCGTCTTTTATATATATATGTTGGCTCCTACTAACCGACTCAGAGATGCTCTCCCATACTAGAGAAGTTTATTAATCAATGCTTTCCATCAGGTATCGCCCTTCATTTAGATTTTTCGTCCCACTCATTCCCTAAGGTTGCAAAGTGATGGCTGATGATGGCTTGAAGTGCTTGTTCTTGGTCAATAACAGACCCTTTTCTTTTTGCAATTGCGATTCATTGTGTAGGTTATTCCTTAGGCCCACATGAAGGCAAAGTGGACATTCTTTCCTACATTATTTATTCAGAATCCGTTGATCCATTGGTACTACCTTTAGCAGTCGATTCCTGATCAAAGCTAAGCAAATTGAGAATCACTTTGAGCGCAGCTTGTGAAGACGTTCTTAACGCACTTAACAAACAGCTTGCCGAGAGAGACGCATGTCGTAATCAAGAACTACATTTACATTGGTACGAAAAGGGATGCACTTTTTCATATAGCAAAGTATTGGTAAAAATGTGTCAATTATTCCTAACCTAAACTAAAAAGAGGCCATAGAAGGAGGTCCTTGCATTGCCTTGCCTTACAGCCTCTACTTGTACTTGTAGGAAGGCCTTTCTCCGTTGCGTTCTCCCTCTGGATTGGAGTCGAAGACCCTGCTGGCTGCGTTCGTTCAACAACAGCTTGGATTGCTACCAAATGAAGTAAAGACCAGTGACGGTGCATCATAGAGACATTTTAGACACAGTCTACCCAAAAAAATTAAGAAGGACAGAAAAAACAACAAAGCTTATAACCAAGAGAAAAATTTGTTGAAGAGCCCCAAATGCATCTTCGTCTTCTCTGTACTCCTCTTTCCTCTGTCTCCCTTTGCTTCACCCCACATAAAATGACTCTAGTTTTCACATTATTAAAATTGTGAAACTGTTTCAGAGAAATATATTGAAATTGAATCAACTGTAGATACAATCCAGCCTGTATAATTTTCCTATTAAATCGGTATATACTAGAGCCGCTCTTGCAACTTTTTACCATTGCAAACATTTTTATATGGAATTTGAGAATGCTAATTTTAATTGGAATGGTTCTTGAGTTCTCAACATGTTTTTACAGAGAGAAAAGGGAGATCTCAACATTTAGCTCTTGCTTTTAACAATTCAAAAAATGAGGAATTGAGATCTATTGATAATAATTACACTGAACCACAAAGGTACTTAAATACTTAAATACAAAGAAAAAGTTCTTTGTGTTAAAGAATTTTTCATTAAAATTCAGCCGATAAACATGTTCCTTGAATCAAAGAATAGTCGTTCATCAATCAATGAACCTGTTCATTAAGTAATGAATTATTCTTTGTATTAATGAAAATCAATTCATGGAATTATGTATTTTATTCATTAATCAAAGTAATCCGTACATTGAATTAACTAACTTTTTTCTTTGTGTTTAAACCAATGTATTGTGTTCGTTAACTCAATGCATTGCGTTCATTAATTCAGCGTATATGGTTTTTTGGAAAAAATGTTTTTTTAGCTAAACTGCGAACTTTGTTAATTTTTTAATTCAATTAAAAGTCTCACCTAACTACCAACTAAAAATACAAGAAAATAACTTCAAAATAGTTGTATAATATTTATTTATTTCGTTATTGGCTTAACAGTAATCAATATATAACATTAAATCAAGATAAAAATAACATTTTCAATAATAAATTAAATAAAACAGAGAATATATTAATATAATATATTATATGAAAAGAAAAGAAAAGAAAAAAAAATATTATATAAAAGTGTTTCTTTTTAATAAAATGGCAGCAGAAGAAACGTGCACATCATTGCACTAAAATACTTACCTAATTTTTTTGATAATATGCACTCACTTTAGTCTTTAAGGCGGGTAAATGTGCTACAGGGCAATAAATCCTTCCGTCATTGATGTTGAGGTCCTAATTTTTGAGCTAGGAAAATGAGCACATAAATATTAAAGTATATATTATATATAGGGTCCGCCAAATAACTTTTTTTTTGAAAATTATATAAAAAAAAAACTACTTGAATATTTTCTCAAATTTCTTTTTTTATTTGAAATTACGATCCTTCCGGTTAATAATTTCAAATAATTTCATTCAAATGGCTGCCTCGGCTGGCCATGCAGTAGCCTACACGATCGGTCCAATTTTTAAGCGCATTATCGATTGTGTGCAGCTGTATTTCACCTATGGCTTCACGAATATTGTCCTTTAAAGCGTCAATTGTCTCCGGCATGTCGGCGTAACACTTATCTTTTACGGCACCCCACAAATAATAGTCCAACGGTATCAAATCGTAGCTCCGCGGTTGCCAAACGACATCAGCTCTGCGGCTGATAATGCGATCTTCAAAAACAGGGCGCAAAACATCGAGTGTAGCTTCGGCTGTATGGCACGTAGCGCCGTCCTGTTGAAACCAAATGTTGCCAATATCCTCCTCTTCAATTTTTGTGAACAAAAATTCGTTTAACATGGCCCGATAACGATCGCCATTGACTGTAACGGCCACTCCTTGCTCATTTTCGAAGAAAAATGGCGCAATTATGCCTCTGGACCAAAATCCGCACCAAACAGTGACTCGATTTGAGTATATCGGCTTTTAAATGTATGCGTGCGGGTTTTCTGTGCCCCAAATGTGACAATTTTGCTTGTTTACATACCCGCCATGATCAAAATGAGCTTCATCTGAAAAGATAATTTTTTTGGCAAAATCGGCATCTTCTTTTTGTCGCTATGTCGCAATATTTCCCAGCGTTGTTCAAGCGTATACACAACCATATTCGTTCAGCGGAAGGATAAAACTAATTATCTGTCAAATCAGACATGAGCTAAGTGTTACCATTCGCGAAATAAGCACTAGTTGAAAAAAAAAACGTTAAATGGCGGACCCTATACTAAAACAAATTGACTTACTTTTATGCTTACTTTTGTTTGTTAAGTTTTCCTTTTTTTTAACACTTGTATAAAAAAATGTCGCTTTAATAAATAATTTATTTAAATTTATCGGCTAACCGCATCAATACTTAAAATTAACCTGAAGAGTGAACAATCTTTTCGATTGTCTAGCCAACCTAAAATATAAATAAAATTTTTCCGGCAACCTTGTTGATTCGACAAAACTTCAATGAACTACAGTGACTATATGGGCACAGCATTATTAAATGAAAACAGATCTTTGGTTTAATGTATCGTTCAATAAGTTACGAACGTCGGTCACAGCTTATTTTGAGATTTTAAAAATGATGTAAAAAGCGTCCTCAAAATAATATTTTGTGTACATAGTTTATGATGAAAAATAGATGATAAGTTCAAAGTTTACCATAAGGATGTCTTAAAACCACAGGAAAGAAGCTCATACAAATTCCTATAAGTATAAATATAGTTCTCTTAAGAATAGAACTATTAATATATTTGATGGTTGAGGTTAGTGTACAGTTCTTTAAAGAAAGAAACTGTTCATTAAAAATAAGTTGTAGTGTTTGAACTGTGATAAAACATTAAAGAACACACATTCATTGAATCAACGAACTGTTCATTAAACAACATTTTTTTTACTAAACGAACGAAAATTCATAAGTTAATGAAAAATATTATTTTCAGTGTAGACACACAGCCATAAGTTCTGTTTAGTGCTGCCACCCTTGGATGATTGAGCGCAGTATATTTAAAAAGCATAAGGAAACACTACAGTCCGTTTGGGGCGAACAGTATGTAACCCTATCCATAACTCTATATGTCCCAAAGAAAAAAGCATTAAGAAGATGATGGATAGCATTTTATTTCATTCTGTGAAATTTATAAAAATAATTTTTTTTTTAAAAAAAACCCCCCCCCCCCAAAAAGTAAGCGTGGCAGATAACTTTTTAAGACAAACTTATAAAGGAGAAGTTTTGTACACACTTACTTGTAAAGATTACTCGTTCTCTCTAACTTTAGGCAGTGGGCGTATTCTAAAAAAAAAACTAAACCATTTCAGAGCTCTAGGGAATATGTGGTCCAAATTTCAGCTTCCTAGTTTCATTTTAAAGACGCAAAAATTGCGTACGGACGGACGGACGGACACTTGTAAATAGTCTTAGGATTTGGTCCTATTCATATATATATATATATATATATATATACTTTAATGGGTCTAAAATATATATATACTTTGGATAGTGTGTAAAAACGCATCGTAAATTTCAAAATAGCGCAGTAGATCTTAGAATATGTTAAAAAAAATTATAAATCCTTTTAAAAACAAATAAATAAATGATATTAGATATAATGCGTGCCACTTTTAGTACTTTTCTTATTATGAGCATAATGAAAATAATGACTTACAATCTTTGATGAACAAAACACGAATAAAACTTAAAACAATATACTAGTAAATTTTGAATAACTTTCTTCTAACCCAGGTCCTGTTACGTGGGCATTCTCATTTTTATTGTAACTTATCAGGAAATACATTTAAAACTCAATAATAACTTGGCTTTTCAGACCTAGTAACAAATTTATGCACAACAAATTTATTCAAAAAGAAAACTAACTTTAGATAAATTACACGCCAAGTTATGAAGAAATTTTTCGTTTTTAAAAATTCTAAAAAGACGAGTAGATTTGTTTAGCTGCGTAGTAGATTTTCATTTAGGTCAAAACGCAGTGTATCTACTGCTATAGGAGTTGGATGGCAGCCCTTTCTGTTTTGGTTTAGTACTGCTTTGGTTTGGTAATATTAGTTTAGCTTGCGCCCGGTTGCATAAGGCTTGTATCCCTGAATTGAAATTAATGAAGAAATATTTATGCTGCTAGCCGATTTTATGTTTCATTTAAATTGATTAATATTTAATTCTGCTACTGGAGTTTGGTTTATTAAGAAAGTTGCGCTGTCGCGGTGTTTTATTTTATGTATACGGGTTTTTTAACTTCTTCTCCTATAATATCCAACGATATTATGATCAAGAGTGAGAGGTCATAAAGGTACACTTTTTTGACTGCATTTATAGAGATAAACCGAACTTTTGTTCTAATTAAACAAATTTCGTCAAGCCTCGCATTTTGACTTAGACCAATCAAAATCTCTTGATGCTATTTTTATGTGATCTAAGCATGGTCACCAACACTAGTAAAGGCTTGGCCCGGAGATTTTAAAAAAATGATTGTGTTGTTTTCCTAAACATAACAACAATCTGACTCCATCATCATCATTTTAAAATTACTTCGGTTACTTTTACAAATACGAAGTACTTTATTCATTTCTTTCCAAATTTGATCACATCAACTTAGATAAATTAATAGTGATTTGTTAAAAGCTCATGAGTCACAATGACTAAGTTTTCCGTATATTAAAAAAAAACTGTCTGTACTTATACGCATAATGGCAAAATCTCATTTGAAAGGTGCGAGTCTTTATACCCTATCCTAGGGGTATATTAAGTTTGACACATAGTTTGTAACACCCCTTAATATTCGTCGTAGACCCATAAAAGTATGTATATGTATTTATGATCAGGACCAAATCCTAAGACTATTTAGCAATAGTCCGTACGAAATTTTTAGGCCTTTAAAATTGAGCTGATTTTTGGAACATATACTCTCTAGGGCTCCGAAATGGTTGAGTGTACAAATTTTTTAAATACGCCCACTGTCACGCCCACAATTTAAAAAAAAACGGTGTTACAACATTCGCAAGATATGTAGGCACTGCCCTCCTTTATAAGTTTGTCATATTAAGTTTTTGCCACGCCTACTTTTTGTGTTTTTTACTAAAATGCTGTTTTCTTCGAAAATGTTCATAGAAATAAAAAAAAGTGTTTAACAAATGTTTTAACCAATATTTTTTGCAATATATCGGCTATACAAAGTTTTGGGCCATGCCCACTTTTTGGGGGCAATTTTTTAAATTTAATAGCATGAAATAAAATGCTATCCATCATCTTCTTAATGTTTTTTTCTTTGGGGCATTTAGGGATAAGGATAGGGTGTCATACTGCTCCCCTCAAGCGGACTGTAGCCTTTTCTTATGTTTTTTTTTTTTGTTTTTAAATGTGGTTTCATCATCATCTGACTACTGAATTATCTGAATTACTTCGGTTACTTTTACAAATACGAGGTACTTTATTAATTTTTTTCCAAATTTAATCACATCAACTTAGATAAATGGTAAAAGAGGTTCCAAACCACGAAAATTGGTTAATGAAACAAGAAGGCTTAGTTAATGCACATTTTTCAAAGCAATCAAAATTTTGTTAAAAAACTCCACAAAAATTATGCGTGACCCTTTCCCGTCAACTTCAAAATTGTTTCTACATAAAAGGTATGACAAGCCATGTGTCAGAATTATTATACATTTGGAATAGTCTATAAAAATACACCATAAAACATATTTAAAATAAAACTATTTTTATATATCAAATAGCTGTTCTAAGCAAACCAGCCTTAATATTGACGAAATGATTCGCTGTGATGCAGATTCCTCTTAGACCGCACAAAATAGTAACCCCTTGTGGAAGGAGGCTTCTTGAACGAACGAACGAAAATGAAGAACTCGAAAACTCCTGGCGCAGTTTACATAATTTCCTTCGGCAACATCACTCGACCCATCTTCGAATTCCATGCAACATAACTCTAACAAGAGGAGAACGTATTACAATTTTTCGGATCAGAGTAGGTAAAACTCTGTTTTCTAGTCGACACTATTCCACTTATGACCCCCCAGAAGAGTGCAAACATTGCAAAGAGGTCCTTTCAGTTTGGCATATATTTGTCGATTGTAAAGGGTGATTTTTTAAGAGGTTTAGAACTTTTTTTAAAAAAAAAACACAAAAAATTCGAAAAAATGAATGAAATATTTATTTGAATCGATAGTTTGAACCTTGCAATTTAATGTTTAAAGATAATTTCATGCAAATGTTGACCGCGGCTGCGTCTCAGGTAGCCCATCCGCTGAGTCCAATTTTGGCATACTCTTTCACACATATCGGCCGGTATCTCACGAATGAATGCATGGATGTTGGCTTCCAGTGCGTCAATCGAAGCGGGCTTGTCCCTATACACATTAGCCTTGGCATACCCCCACAAAAAATAATCTAATGGTGTCAAATCGCACGATCTAGGCGGCCAATTGACCGGCCTGAAACATGAAATTAACTGTTCACCAAACTCGCCTCGCAATTGCGCCATTGTTTCGCGTGCTGTGTGGCATGTGGCACCGTCTTGTTGAAACCACATATCATGCAAGTCAAGAACTTCCATTTCGGGCAAAAAAAAGTTTGTTATCATCGCTCGGTAGCGTTCACCATTGACAGTAACGCTGCGATTCGCATCATCTTTGAAGAAATATGGCCCATTAATGCCGCCGGCCCATAAACCGCACCAAACAGCGGCTTTTTCGGGATGCATTGGTAGCTGTTGCAATGCTTCTGGCTGATCTTCACTCCAAATGCGGCAATTTTGCTTATTTACGTACCCATTCAACCAAAAATGAGCCTCATCGCTGAACACAATTTTTCGATAAAACAACGGATTTTCACATTTTTCAAAGAGCACGAATTTTGATTGCACAATAAGTTTAAAGACATTTAAATATATATTTTAATATTAAAATTATTTTTTGGAAAAGATAATTCTAAACCTAAGAAGAATAAAATACATTTCTTGTACTATTTAAGTATTATTAGATATTTCAATAATAATAAAACGACATCTATGGTCTTGGTGCCCTTCTCTTCCAATGTTAAATAATATTATAAATTCATTTTTGTAAGTTATTTTTGATAAATAAAATAAATAAATTCTTATCATATCGCTTTGATATGGCTTTATGGCTTCCTAGCTTTGAAAAAATAAAAATTGGAATATGGCGTGCTATGAAGAAATAATATTATTGCTTGGGCTCAGCTTTCGTTTTGCAATGTTTGTGTTGAGGCAATGTGTTTCTATGAGACAGAAGAGTTGTCCGCAAACAATTAATTTGAAATTAAATTATTAAACTGCGGCGCAGAGAAATTGCGCAAGTCCCGGAGGCCGGAGATAGAAGTAAATTCCCGGAGTCTCCGGGTCAAAATACCCCTGTTAGTAACCTTAGATCGAAGGATTATAAAGCTGTAGAATTTGCATAATTATTATTAATTAAACTCGTGTAAGTTTCTTCTTTTTTGATTCTTCTGTCGGGATCAACATAACATATTGAAGATGCCATCAAGCAACCTAAGATTGAGAGGCACACAGGAAAATTATTATGTCTGCCCTAAAAATGATGGTGCCTCACGTCGCTAGTGGAGATCAGAATTACAGCTCACTGCCACCGATCGTTAGATTCCGTTTTGTTGTGCTGGTCCATTTTGCTCATTATTTTCGACAAAACTTTTCAACCTTTATTATACAATTACCACAATCTCCCACCTGCACTCATTTATCGTCAGAAATTTCACTCATGTCAAAAATGGATTCAATATAATGAAGCATGGCTATGGACAAGCACAAAAATTCTCTTGATTTTAAGCTTGGACTGTCAACTCAGTCATTAAACAATCAGAAAGTCAATAAAACTTTACCGGCGACCAACGTTAAAAAGGCTCGACAAAATTAAATAACACAACAGATGGACAAAAACACGAATAAAACTTAAAACAATTCACTAGTAACCTTTAATTAACTTTCTCCATGTCCCCAAAATAACGCAACTTTCTCAAAAAATATAAAACAAAAAAATATATACAAAAGTTAATCAACATTAAACAGAGACTAAATCAACACAAAAACTCATTTCAATTGGGACATCAGGAGCAATTGCAAAGGGAGAGACAACAAAAAAACAAAAAAAAAAATGCTCACACAAAACCCCTTGTAAAGGAAAACCTCCCGAAAAGTTTACAGGACAAAAATAAAAACTGGTCCCAGTCATTGGCATCACAAATGTCGACAGAGCTTACCCAACTTCCGGCCCACCGGGTACAATGAAAAATTAAAGAGCATGCAAACACACACCGGACAACTTCCTCTACTTAAAATGACTGCCCCCGGAATTGACGTGAATGAAGGGGAACGCGCGGCGGCGGTAGTTGGCATCCACAATATACATATATAGCAGGGAGAGGGAGTAGGGAACATACGAGTTCTCAATATGTAAATGAAAGTCCTATTGGCAGCTGGCCAGTTGCCAGTTACCAGAATAGTTGCTTGGTTGCAATTGCAGCAGAACGTAAGTCGACGGACAAAAACCAGGACGTGTCGCATTTGAATATGACCAAATGGATGCTTTGCACCTTCTATGCATATACGAGGGTTGTTCACTTCACCCCTCTCTTACCTCACCTGGGTCGTCTCCTATATATTTTTGGACTATCTGTGTCTGCCCCTGCAGCAGAAACGAAGTCAGTCACACACACATACACCGCTCTGGATTCGGATAGACTACTTAAAGGATGTGCCAGGACTATCATTTATCAGATTGCAGAACTTGCAAAGTGAATCAAGTGATATTTATGACCGTCGCCGTCGCCGTAGGAGCGGCAGGAGAGGCGTCGCGTTCGTTGGTCAAACTTCTCCAATAGCAGCAATTGGCAGCGTACTGTCTGCATACATATGCATTTTGGCCTTTATGAGCCTGCAGGACGTTATAGGTTTTTGTGAGGAGTTTTCTTCGTTTTTGTCTGGAAAATGTGATAAAGCGCAAACAAACTTTTGGCCGACGATATCCTGCTGCGGATGCTACCCACTGCTGGACCAAGCAAGGTATTGCCGGAGAATTCTATGCAGAAGTTCGCATGCAAAAAGGAAACCAAACGAACTTGCCACTTTCCACAGCAGGACTTCTACAAATATTACATTAACTGCTGAGATTGTAATTACTTGTAGATGGAGGATGGTGTAAGCAACATGAAAAAAGGGAGATGTTATGAAAACTATGAAAGCTACTGCTCCCGCTGAGCAGATGAATAAGGTGATGGAACACTTAACAAGTTTTTTTCTTCAGTTTTTAATCCTGTTGGAGTGTAAGATTTTGTCATTTGTTGACGCAGGTTAGATACTTGTTTTTTTAATTTTCTTTCGTTTTTCATTTTTGCACACTGAAAATAAACTCACTGAAAGAGAGCAGGAAGGTATCTTTGTTGACCTTTGTAATTGAAATGCTGTAAGCTTACTTTGTACGTAAATAGGTATTTTGGGTTAATAGTATTTTCCTGTGGCAACTAGTAAATTTTGACTATGCAAATAGTGGTGGTGATCATATTTTGTGCGCGAAGTAAGATGAGGGTATTATAGGGTTCACGATTTAAACTTTCGTGTTTGGAGTTTTTGGGGTTACTTTTGTATGTAAAATAAATGGTAAATTGAGCATTAATGTTCTCAAAAACTTAAATAGCTAACTACCAAGAAAGCAACCAATGACAATCAGCTTGCAGAATATTCAGTGGGGTTTGTCATTTCATCATGCATTGTCTTAAGCTTGCTGGAAGTGAGGAAATTATTAAGAAATATTATCGTAATTCAGGCTTAGTTGGTAACTACGCAACGTAAATGTTGTCGGTCGCCATCATGACTTCAGTGCGCAGGCTCATTCCTTTGGTGAATTATTATTCATTAATTTATCTCATCTACAAGCTTTGCTTAATAGATTAATTACAAACTAATAAGAACTGGTTCTCTGTGTAGTGCAAACGTATATGTCAGCGCTACAAGAAGAAACGTGAGTCATATAAACTGAAGAATTATAATTGATCTGTAATATATATAAGAGAATACGACTGTTGGTTATAGGTTAATAAACTTGCTGTTTATCGCCTTTGGTCACCAGACACCAAAGGCGATGCACGACTGCGTCATACGAAACTTTCTCGGTACATGGGACACATTTTTGAATCGCAAAATGAGTCGAAAATGAATCACTTTTTAGGTTTTGAAAAATTAGATTTTCTTAAAAACGGCACATAGAATTTCGATGGTCATTGCACACATTTAACATAATTATTCAAAATACAAAAAATTATGAAAATCGTTAGAGCCGTTTTTGAGAAAACGAATTTAATTAAAATTTAAGAAAATCTTTATATGAAAAAAAAAATTGAAAAAAAATTATTTCAAAAATCGAAGCAAATTTGTCCACGGGTATTTTTTTAGAGTTTGGTTTTTCGACTAGAGATAAAGCTGACATTTTGTGGCCAAATCTGGCAACTCTAATGTGATTTACATTCAGTTTGGTTTGCCATTTCATCATGAACAGGTTGACAAATGAACAATGCTTGCAAATCGTGCAAAAATATATTTCGAAAATAATGGTTCAGTTCGCGACGTTTACCGCAAGCTCATTTTGGGTTGAATGGCTACGTCAACAATCATAATTGCCGCATTTTGAGTGAAGAGAATCTATATAAGACCCTTGAAACGCCATTAAATCCACAAAAACTGATTGTTTGGTGTGCTCTATGGGATGGTGAAGTAATTGGGCCATACTTCTTCCGAAATGATGCTGGAGAGTTAGTTACCGTTAATGGAGACCGGAATAGAGCGATGATAACCGACTATTTTGTTCCCAAATTGGATGGCATGAATGTGGATGAGATGTGGTTCCAACAAGACGGCGCTACATGTCACACAGCGCACGTAACAATCGATTTATTGAAGGAAACATTCGATGAGCGCATAATTTCGCGAAATGGACCTGTCAATTGACAACCAAGATCGTGTGAATTGACACCATCAGATTATTTTCTTTGGGGATATGTGAAGTCGCTCGCCTACGCTAACAAACCAGAAACGTAAGGGGACTTGGAAGCCAAAATTCGAGGAGTTATTGCCGACATACCGGCCCAAATGCTTGGAAAAGTGGTTGAAAATTGGACCTCTTGACTTGACGATTTTCTTGTGTTTTATTTCAATTCAAAGTTCTATACCTCAAAAAAAAAAATACCCTGTATAAGAAAAACAGTAAAATTTTAAGAGTTCGCTTTGTTAGTTTTCGAGATATTGGCGGTTTTGTAAATTACCGTATGCTAATGTATACGAGAAAGTTAAAAAAGTTAGAGAACAGACCAATCTAATAAATATGTTGAGTTTGATTTGTAGCGAATATTAGACTGAACCAGCGTTGCCGTTTTGTCGCTTTATAAGCCTCAAGACCCTTGAACACCAGAGGTTGCCGCTGTTTTTTGTTTTTTTTTTTGCTATATTAATATGTACTATGGACACCCCTTTTTCACCCTTGGGCCACTTCTTAAGCCCCTTTTTGAAGTTTTTCAGCATCAACACTGGGCTGAACAATGACCGCACGCACAGAATATTCAGAACTACTATATGCACGCCATTTTTTGTTCAATTTGCTGGGCGTCAATTATAGTAAATTTGTTGGCACGGGTGTTTCTTTAAACAGAAGAAAAATAATGTCGAAACCGAAATTAAAAACAAAATTTTGAGAAAAGTACGTCCTCTTCGATCAAAAGAAAATCGGCAATATTTAAAATCATCGCATTGTGCTACCAAAATCGGTTTTAAATTAAGACCGTCCCGAACTCTGGCAAGAGCGGTACATTGTACATTTAAGGCAGCAATTGCCATGCTTGTAGTTGCTATCCCTTTAGCTATGCCTCATTATGAACGAGTGACGAAAATGCGTCGTAAAACTGCTTTCACTCGGATGGTGCTCCAAAGAAATGTGGCATATCCATTCGTGGTAGCTTGACGTCCACATGCTCACTGGATTGACTGCATTTTTGAGTGCTGATGTTGTTGGAGTTAGCCTTTATCTTAAGTTCTGCTCTTGAAATGCTCTTAGAAAATGCAGTCAGGTACCATTCATCATGTTGAGCCTCCTCTGTTTGCAACGCAGTCTCGCAACACGCGTCTTCGAGCTCACCCTGTGCCTTGCTGAATTGCTAAGTCAAAAGTTTCAGGAACGATTTAGTTAAGGTCAATAATTATTGCACTATGGTGAGGATATCATAGTACAAAATTTCAAACCAACTTTCGGATGATGCAATATTAAGTGATGTTACTTTATTACCATAAAACAAATTCACCTTTCGTCCAATGTCAAGAGTTATTCCCAGAACTGATATATTCTGAATTATATCACACTATTCATCTCGTAGTTACACAGACACTACTGGTCCGTACCCCCGTTTTCTAAATATGCCTCTCCGAAATTCGCTCATAAATCTCAGAATTGCATAACCGAACGAGGCAAGGACAAGCGAACAAAAATGAAAGAAAAACCCACCCAAACAAACATAGGTATAGAAAAAAACAACAAAGAAAAGAATGGGATTCCTACGGTCCTTTTAAAACCACCAAACCTTGTGGCAGCTGCTACCACTATTGCTGCTGCACTAGCAAAGTGAAATTTATACCGCGCCGCATGAGTACATTTATGCGAATGTCATTGCACATAGCACATGTACAACGGAACACGAAACACTATGCTGCTGCTGTGGTGCTCCGTGACAAGGAATCATCACAGCGAAGCGCAGCACTATTTCCGTCATCCCAGGCGCTACCACCATATCTTACCACACAGTAATGTAAGTAGGTAACCAACTGTCCCATCTCACTCACTGAAAAATTTTCTGACAAACACTCGACAGACACATCTGATGGTTTCAAGTGAACATTTTAAGGAATGTTCCCACGGGGCCTCTGCGGATCGATAACCACACTATGTCCTACTACAAACTCCTCTATAATGTTTGTTGTCCCTCAGCTGGCAGAACTACCACCGTCAGCACCACCTCCTTTTATCATCATCATCATCATCATCATCATCATCATCATCGTCGTCGCCGTAGTCGTCATGGCCCATTTCCAAGAGGACACTGAAGTAAAAAAGATAGGGATCCATCGCCATGTACCACACTCTACTTTACTGTCATGTATTGGCTCTTAGCCACAAATCAATAGTGATTTGCATTCTGGAACCACAGGCGATGGCGGGTAAACTCGGGAGCAAGAGCACGGCCGGCAGCTCGCACTATGCGAAAAAGAATAACGAAAATGCAAACTTTGAGGCACAAAAGTACGACGAAATAGGTTCTGCACTTTCTGAGATTGTTCCTTTGAACGAAATCTATCTTATACTAGTTTTCGCTTTGCATTTGTTTTTCCAACGAAAGATGAAAAACGAATTCCGCTGAAAAAGAGGACATTTCTAAAAAGAAAAAGTGTCAACTAGACCTTGCTGGAAGGTAAAGTGGCTCTGGCGCATTAATATGTTTTTGTGTGAAGGAGATCATATAGGGTGCTGTCGATTTGTTACATGATTTTGGTAAAAGCAAATTTTTAATAGTTTAATGTTAAATAATTTTGTTTCACATAGTTTTTTGCATCTAGCTTCTGAGTAGCAGATCAGCGGAGAGTAAGAACATCCATAGAAATAGGAAGTCGTCCAAAAAGAGGAAGGAGTAAGGTTACTTAGAAGAATATTCCCTTCACCAAAAGGAGTACTAAAATCTCGATGTAGAATGCCCTTTACCAGTAGAATTTTTAGCTTTAAGCTCGGTGTGACCTCCGTCAGCAGGGGAACCCCGCAAGGCTGAATTCTATTCAAACTACTTGTTATGCTGGAAGAAGAGGGCTGCAGAGTGATCGTCTATGGAGATAATTTTACTATTGCCGTTTCGCAGCTAAGTACATTAAAAGAACTTCTTCAAAACGCTCTGAACAAGATTAAAAGATGGGGGGGGGTCTAGGCATCGACCTCTGAACTGAATCGATCCCCCTTCAATCAATGGTACCAGCTAAGTCTTCTGTGACAAAGTGAAGTACTTAGGTTTTATCTTATACAGGGAGCTTAGCTAGAAATCTAACATAGAAGAAAGACTTCGGAAAGGTACGGTAGCCTTTTTTTTGCAAAAAAGCTATTGGTAACAAGTAGGGGCCAAATCACTCACTGGCTATACATCTTGGTTGTAAGACCGATACTAACATACGGAACAATTGTCTGGTGAATTGCCCTAGATAAAGCGATTCATCGTGAAAAACTAAGCAATGTCCATTAGCTTTTATATGCATAATGGATAATGGAACTCTACTCTCTAAGCTACATTGGACATTCTGTTCCATTTAAAATGCCTGGATATTTTTAGCAGACCGACAGCTGCTACCACGGCTATTCGCATCAAAGCAACCTCTCAATGGACCGAAAATGAGACCGGCCTCTCTGCAATTCTGAACACACTCAGGATCTTTCAAATAAATTTAGACTACACCATACCCCAACAGCAGCATAATAAAAACTTCCTAGCTAACCCCAAGTCCTTTTGGAGACAGACTTCTACACAGACGGGTCAAAAACAAATGATGGGGTGGGGTCTTTCTAATAATTGCAGTCTTTTCAAAGCAGAAATTATGCCGATCAACGAAGTCTTTTCCTGGCTAAATAATAACATGGTATCCATAAAATATATTTGAATCTTTTCGGATAGTCAGGCAGCCATCAAGTATCTAGAATCAGTCTTTAATAACTCTTTAGTAGCCCTAGGCTGTCGATCATCTCTAAAGGAGATGGCGGATTAGTTCAACATTCATATGTGCTGGGTGCCGGGGCATAGAGACAAACTTGGAACTACCTTCTCAGTCGGAAAAAGGGCTTCTTAGACATACCAGTTTCGAGTTTTCACATGCAAGCTCTTGTTAAAACTGTATGCAAAAGGAGAAACAAAACTTAAGTGGACAGGCGGTACTACTTGACTGGCAACGAAGCAGATTTGGCCTACGCTGGATCTAAACCGCTCTAAGAGTTTGATTACCTTCAATTGATCGCGCATTAGTGCTACAATTGGTGTTATCACTGGACACTGTCTGTTAGGCAGGCATGCACCAAGGCTTGCGCTTATTTGAATGACTTTTGTAGGATGAGGATGAGGAGGCGGAAGACACAACTCTATACCTTCTTTGCACATACCCTCCTCCAAGAGCTAGCATGACCTTTATCCGACTGCCACTTCAACCTACCCAAACCTAACCTGTTTAGAAGTGGCTGGCTGGATAAGACCAACCACTTTGCCCAATATATGGGGCCATTGTGATACCACAGGTATTATGGACAAATTATTATGGAACTCGTTAAATCAATTTTAGCTTCTGACGAAGTGAAAGATAGAAAGCTTTTAATAGAAAATATACCCGACTCAGCATCAACTGCCAGGCATATGACGATAACTAATTGTTATTTCGAAAGGGTACGAAAGGGAACCGCTATGACATCATACGAAGAGGACTTAAAGTAATTCGAGATTAGTACCATACTCCCGGACTCAACATAATCCGGCGAAAACTTCGAAAGCACCATTCTCAAGAAAGAGAATACCAAGGCTATTTGACTATCAGGCGACCAGATGGAGGCGATTTTAAAGGAGGGCTCTTATGACATGTTAAAGCATAGTGGGAATAAATATAATGTTATTGTTAGACCGAAGAGAACAGCAGAAACTGCTATATTAAAATTATGCCAGAAAGCCAATCAGCCATCAAAGCTCTGTGTCATCAAGTCAAGGCCCGTATAGGACTGCATACAGACACTTAATAAATTAAGAATAAATAACATTGGCCTTGCTGACATTATGCGTAACAAGGATACGGAATCTTTAGCGAGACAAAGAGCAGCGGCACTCTTCATAAGTCTTGAACCGTTCTGCAAAATAGGGGAACACAATCTACGCGAAGATTGTAGAAACAAAGTCATAAAATCATTATTTATTGGGACGTACAGCAACAGACCCCATACCATCATCATTAGTAGATTCTGGGTTACAGGACGCCCTCAAAAGATTTAAAATATGATTTTTCATATGTGCGTTGTTTTTTAGGAAGAAGCACGGAAAAAACGTAAGGAAAGACTACGGAAAGCCTTTGTGTGGGTGATATACTAGAAAAAATATTGGCTAAATATCTTGTTATACAATTTTTTTCGTTTTCTATAGAAATTTCCGATGAAAACAACATATTTTAAAAGACGCCCTCAAAAAGTGGGCGCGGCAAAAAACTTGTGAAGGGTTCAGTGTCTACGTATTTTGTTCACTTTCGAACCCTTCATTTCTTTAACTGCAGCTTTTAAATGGTTTTTTCTAATTTGCGGGCGTGGCAGTAGGCGAATTCAAACAATTTTAACACTTTACCATTTCGGGGCCCTAGGGAGTATATATTCCAAATTTCAGCTTCCTAGCATAAATTTAAAAGCCTCAAAAGTTGATACGGACGGACATTGCTAAATAGTCTTAGGTTTTGGTCCTGATCATAAATATATATACTTTTAGGGGTCTACGACGAATAATTAGGGGTGTAACAAACTACATATGTATCAAAATTAATATACCCTTAGGATAGGGTGTAAAAAAAAATGGAAAGTATGCAAGTTAGTCATTAGTCAGAATTTCATCCGGAAGACCGTCTGATCGCACCTTAGTTCAATATTTTTTTATTCCTGTTTACTCGTTATTTGTGGATGCTGGTTAAGAGTGTTGGACTACTAAGCGAGAGTTTACCTAAAGGTTTTTTATTCCCTGCCCCACCTCTTGCGAACGTTTGACAAACATCCAAGCAAGAGTAAGAAAATAACCTTCTCAAAAATAAAATTGACGTTTGGAATCGGCATTAAACTGTAGGTGCCTTCATTTGTGTCACACATCGACGTTTGATCGACGAAGGTTGAATTCCTTACGGCCAAACGAACATCGTGGGCAAACTACTGCTCCGGAATGGAATCCATCACAGAAACGGCAAGACTCCGGAAAGTTCTAGCCCAATACCCCTCTCCTGTAATATACATACATGTGTAAGGAAGACAATAGCGGGACAGATAGTAATCAGGAGCCTTCTGATCAGGATATCTGCTTCACAGTCCTGACGGCAGGCCCTCCTCATTACCTGATGATGAACTGGCTTTAATCAGAGATTGCACTAGCACAAACAGAATAATATAGGCTCTTCAATCTTTCCGGTGGGACCGAACTGTATTATAGCTACCATAATACAAAAGAGCAGTAAAAGGATTATCCCTTGGAACATCCCATCCTCAAGGAACATTCACGAAACAACTGGTTCTCTCTGTAGAGCACATGAATATGTTAAGGACAGATCTGTGGAAACAGAGCTATATGAAGTAACGAGAACTATCGAGAAATGCCTTAGATACAAATAATTTTCGTTGGCGGTTTTCTGGACATAGAAGGTGCATTCAACAACCACTAGAAGTATAGTTCTATGCTTAACAGCAGAGTCATTAGCGACAGATTAGGGGACAGTGCAATTAAGAAATGCGCTAATCGTGGAACACCGCAAGGGGAAGTTCTACCTCCTCTCCTGTGTCACATTTCGATTAACAATTGTCTTATATCCCTTGTCAGCAGAGGTATTAAGATAGTCGCTTATGTGGATGACATAGTTGTACTAATAAGAGGAAAGTACCTTTCCACCATTAGAAATATGATGGAAACTATCTAAATGGCCGGAACACAATCCGAAAAAGACCGAACTCATTCTTTTGACCAGAAAATATAAGTTATCTTAATGGGACCCACCGAAGCTAAAGGCGCCTTAATCTTTCAACCCAAGTACCTGGGTGTGGTATTCAAATCCGGTCCTACCTTAAGAATTAAATCCACACCGCAACTAGGTCTGGCGACGCTATTGAACCTGCAACCCATTGAATTCACTAAAAACATGGCACTTGAAGAGTTTTTCGGCCTCTTCATCACTGAAGCCCCTTCTCATTCTTTCGAAAGACGGGAAAACTAAGTACCTTAATGTAAGGTGTCTGAATGGTAGTACAATGGACCAGTAGTTGTGTCTGAGCGGTCCATCGGATAGTAGCAACCTCCGACAAAAAAAAAGAACATGGAATCCAAAGACGCTCTCAGATTAAGAAAAAAAAATTTCGAAGCCTTGCTATTGCGGACACTCAAGCATACTTTAAATTGTTTATCGGAAGGGACTTATACTGATTACGAGAAACACAGGCTTGACTTCGAGAGAAATTCCAGAATCACTATGCCTAAAAGACAGGACTGGGACTCACTTAGTCCCATCATAAAAGGTATTTCCGTCTATACGGATGGTTTAACAACAGAAAAAGGTACAAGAGCTAGCGTCTTTTCAGCAACACTTGCTATTAACAAGTCGTTTCGAATGCCTGATCATTGTTGAGTGATCATTGCAGTGTATTTCAAGCTGAGATATATGTGGGTTACAAAGCAGCACAGACTATCCTATCGATGGTACTACCAGCAATGGAAAAAACCATCTGTGTAGACAGTCAAGCAGCAATTGGCTCCAACTTTGTAAATGCGAAGTGCGTTAAAGATTGGCACTCAGGGCTTTACTTCATCACTCAGTTCTACTCTGCTGGGTTCTTGGATACGTTGGAGTGGAAGAGAAAGAAAAACTCACGAATTAGACAGATAAGGCTCTGATATGAATCCACTACTAGCGGACGGATAGGTGCTACAGATTTTCAACACTGCAAAGACTTTTATCAACGGCGTCACCACACAACTGGCTAAGGAAGAATGGAGCAACACCAGCGGTTGCGTCATAACCTGAAGTCTGGAGCCTAATGATGACACCAAAATATCAAACTTCTTAGTCTCTCTTAATTGAAGTCAAATCCGGATGCTCGTCGAGGTATTAATAGAACACTGCACTATCGGAAACATGGCTAAAAGGCTAGGGCTCCTTGCAAATGACTGGAATAGAGTCCAAGAAAAATCTTCTATGCCACTGCCCAGCTATACAGAAACCCCGCTCATCCTGCTGCGAGCACGGTTTTTCGAAAGGATGCCTTGGGTACCGTAGCTCTATCAGACATCAAATTATTCTTCAACATATCGAAGTGGTTTTGTTCGCCACATGTCAACAAACAGGGTACCCACAATTAGCTTTCAAGGCTTCCGGGTGAAATTTGCATCTGGCGAAAAATCGCCCTCCTAACCTAACCTTACCCACGAGAAGCAACATAAAATGACGATCTTCGAAGTCTCTTGTTGCAAAATGATTCCAAATCCATCAAATTGAAAATATAAACTTTGTAAACTATCCAGTTGGCATGAGTTTCCGTAGAAACTTTTCGGCTAAGCCCTGAGGCTTTGATATATGAACGCGCGCAGACACAGCGAAGCCGTGTGGCATTCAGTTTTCGCAGTAATGTTACGAATCTAACATCGCGCCTCTGACTTTGCTGTAGGGTAAAATATGTTCACATTTCACAAACAGATGACTGACATTTACTCGTATGTGTTTAATTTTTCCACATCAAAACATTCATCCAACCCAAAGGGCAATTTGAATTTTATGCTTTTTATTCAGTTTCTTTGGCATTGCTTCATTGTTTCATCTTGAAGGGATGCGATGTGCTGTGGGATAGCTTTTAGCGGTGTGCCTGTGTACGTTGAAGGGCAAAACGTCGACGATGAAGGTGTCAGCAATTCATCAATCGTGAGAACATTTCTCTTTGACGGATCTCAAGTGTCTATTAAATATGCGAGGACGCGAAGTGCTTGTGAAATGTGTTTACTTGTTTATTTTTTTTTCATCATCAACATGAAGCCGCTCCTTTACAGTAGATTTACCTAATGGTTTTCAGGGCCTATGCCATCCATTCACCTTTTGCTAGTTTTAAAGGAGATTGATGACGTTACAGCGTGGCGTCTATCTCTGTGGAATTCAGAGCACCATCACCTCCAGTTCGTCATGGACTTAAAAACAAACGACTGATAGGTAAATTTGCGAGTATATTTTTGGTGGCATAACATCACCCTTTGCCGTCCGTGTCCCTTTTTTGCTCATTGTCAGGACTTTAGATTTTTTTTGTGCTTATTATCAAGTGGCGGGTGGGGTCTTAATTTGCAAATTTATTTAAGAATTCCCTGAATGGGAATAAAACGTTCATTATTTGCTTTTAATTCGGCAAACGATGGAGATAAGATTAGGTTGATGGAGTTTACTTCGCCGGGAGGTGGAAGGAGGGCAGACAGTGGAAGGCAAAGCTGTGAAAGTACGACTACAAGGCCAGAAAGGAAGCGCCATTGTGGGGATGAGAGAAAAACTAATTTATTACTTTGCTCTAAGACTTTGGCAGTAAGAAGTATTTGAAACGCTAATAAACCATCAAGGATTAATTTTGTGATTTATAGCGTTCCGTAGGGAGGAGTATTTTTTTTCCATTTGCTTGCCGGTTCTATAATAAATGCCGTCCGTTTTATATGCTCTATGTTAGTATTCATCAGCATTGTGTAGTCGGCATAAGGAGGCCAGCAGAAAAGGTTGTGCGATGTGAATTGGAAAGGACTCTGACATCAAGGGTAAGGAACAAATGATTTCAAATATAATTTGAAGAGGAAGAAAGGTTAATTGCATAAGGCGATTATCATCGACATTTTTATGAGTCTAATAATCAACGGAAAAAGTAAGTGAATGCTGAATTTAAATGTTACTTTGGTTTTATAAGACAACAAGGCCAATGAACGATATGGTTAATTAATGGAAGGAAACTGGTATAATTTTTCGATGGTAATTTCAGTATAAATTAGTAATTTTAGTTAAATATTTTATATTTCCAGAAAGCTACTGGGAGACTTAGACACCGATTGAACACAACTGTTTTATCGTAAGCGGATAAAGCAGGGTCTTAAAAGGCTCTTAGTAATAATATCATATTTAAGAATATGTTAAACTTCTACTTTTTAGCAAACTAAATAAATACCTAATGTTTAATTTTATATCTCTATATTATAAGTCTATTGCCAGGAGGAAAGTTTGAAGAAATTCTCTGCGATATCATACGACGAGGTCTGCGGGTAACTCAGGAATGGTGCCTCGCGGCTGGACTGAACATCAAGCCGGCTAAAACTACGACATTCACAAGGAAAAGGAAACTATACAGACTCAAGGAAATCCGATTGTCAGGCACGAAACTGATACCGGCCAATAAGGTGAAGTACCTAGGACTACATCTGGACAGTAAACTCCTCTGGAAGAAACACACAGAGGAAAACCACCAGAAAGGCAACCCGTGCTCTTATGATATGCAAGAGCCTTGCGGGAACGACATGTGAGACCAATGATGACATATTGTGCAGTAGTATGGGCAAAACGAACAAGTCTCATCACAACGAGATAATCTCTCAATAAAGTGCAAAGACTGGCGTGCCTATGCATCAACGGCGCAATGGAGGTGCTATTATAATTAACTCCCCTTCACCTCTATATCTCAGAGGCGGCGGAACTAAACTATTCTAAGAAAAGCAAAACAAGCAACTGGAAAGGGGAAATGCATCAGCTCGACAGAATATGATGCACTCCTCGGAAAACTTTCACTGTTGGCTATTCCAAGAGATGACAGCATTCGGAAATGCGATTTGAAAAGAATTTCTTAATAAAGCTCAGCAACAAGAAAGAATGGAGCGATGAATCCACAATCTATGCACTGAGCGACAACACGATAAAGTGGTATACAGACGACTGAAGAACTGATGAAGGAACTGGTGCAGGAGTGTTTGGGCCAAGAACGAAACATTACGAATCCATGGGCAAGAGCACCAACATCTTTCAAGCTGAAATATACGCCACAGAAAGATGTGTTCGAATCAATTATTACAGAAACTGTAACGCAATAATGTCAGATAGTCAAGCAGCTATCAAAGCGCTGGACTCCTTTGTCATTAAATCCGAACTTGTATGGGAATGCCTGAGACAAGCCAAAAAGTTCTTAGGAGATTATAATCTCTCAAGATTTAAAGCACGCATCAGTCTTAGTTAAAATAACCTACGCAACTGGTTTCCTAACGTCGCACTGCAAACTCAGGGAACACCTTAAGGAAGATAGGGATATCTGATTAAAGTCTCTGCAGATTCTGCAATGAGTCCACGGAAACACCAAAATACATACTGGAATCTTACGGGGCACTGACCCAAAAAATATTTGGGAAAATACCAAATTCAAGAAAAGGATTTACCAACCACGGATCCACTGCCCATTCTCAGATTCTTAAAAGAAAATGGACTGGATGATGTGATCTGAGTAGGTTTTTCCTCCCTCCTGCCAAGGCTTAAGCCAGAGCATAAGCACTCCAACATAATTCCCGGCAAATTAAACTCTGAGGGGGCTCTTGATGAGGCAGCAAAACCTCTCCAAGATAAAAGTAGGGGGCACAATAGACCACAAGGTCGCAGTGTACTTCATATCAATTAGTACTCAGTACTTCTCCAAAAAGGGTTAAAAATAGTGCTTCCACTGCTAACTAGGATTTATCAAGCCAGCATTGCTCTGAGACATATTCCTGTCTTGGAGAAGAGCTAACCCAGTTTTCGTCTCCAAAAGCAGGAAAGGCCACATACGATTTTCCAAAAAGCTTTAGGACTATCACTCTTTCATCTTTATTTTTGCTCAAGGGTCTTGATAAATTGTTTGCCTTTCAGCTTAAGTTTAGTGTTCCACCTACGTTGGGTACTGACGACACCCAACATGCCTACCAAAAAGGAAAATCATCGGAGACTGCATTGATGGAGCTCACGGCCAGATTTAGTAAAGCGCTCGACCGTGTGTTGTATTCCCTTGCTGTCTTTTTGTATATTGAGGGTGCGTTTGACAGTCCCAACTTCCGCAGAATTGAAGCTGCATTAAGATCAAAAGGCATTGATTCCACAATAGTGGAATGGATCCCAGAGATGCTCGAACGTAGATAAATAATAGCTGCTTTTGAGAGCTGTTTCAGAACTGTGCGATTTTTCAATGGTTTTACGCAGAGCGGTGTGCTCTCCGCCACTTTGGTTGAGGGAAGAGGCTTGACCATGTCTGTATTATCGCCAGCGGAAGTAACTTATCAAACCTTTGTGAGCGCATGATATTGGCGCTGAACACAGTTGGGAGCTGGTGCCGTGAACAAACTCTATCAGTCAACCCTTCGAAGACTAAGATGATGATGTTTACAACAAGATGAAGTACACCTTACACTAGACGGCCAGTTTTCTTGGGCACTCAGCTTATCTTATCTAGCTATTTAGCAAAGTGAAATATTTAGGTATTATCCTTGACCCAAAACTTTATTTTGCAACACATAGACGCTAGAAGCTCTGAGGCCACAGAGATTCTCTGGCAGTGCCGCAGGATGTTCAGTAAATCCTTAAGTCTTAACCCCAGGCTGGTTCACTGGATATGAAAGTGCATTGTTAGATCTTACCTCTTGTTTGGTGCTGTTGTTTGGTCGCTCAGAAGACAACTAACTAATTAACAACCGCTGATCGGGAAGTTTTGCTCTGCAACAAGATGAAGTACACCTTATGGCCAGTTTTCTTGGGCACTCAGCTTATCTTATCTAGCTATCTAGCAAAGTGAAATATTTAGGTATTATCCTTGACCCAAAACTTTATTTTGCAACACATAGACGCTAGAAGCTCTAAGGCCACAGAGATTCTCTGGCAGTGCCGCAGGATGTTCAGTAAATCCTTAAGTCTTAACCCCAGGCTTGTTCACTGGATATGAAAGTGCATGGTTAGACCTTACCTCTTGTTTGGTGCTGTTGTTTGGTCGCTCAGAAGACAACTAACTAATTAACAACCGCTGCTCGGGAAGTTTTGCTCTGCTCTCTTGCAATTCTTTGCGATAAGTGAAGCTAGAAAGCCAGAAGCAGAGCCGGAGTCTACTCCAATGATTATGGGATCAAATTATCTGAATCCTTATGTAGACAAAGCACTGTCTTTTAGGCTGAGAGGCGAATATCCTTCTAAGGAGAAGAGTAAAGGGCACAGTCTTATACATTTTCTCAGATATCCAAGCTGCTAATAAGGCCGTCTCTGTTGCTACAATTACTAGAAGGCTATATGCAAGGTCTGTAATCCTTATCCGGGTACCCGGACGTTCCCGTACAAAGGGCTATAATAGAGCTGATGCTCTGGCAAGGGAATGCTCGTTATATACTATAGGGTGCTGCTCATATTTTTACAAAAGTGAACTTACTGAGAGCTCACTACATCTCACCGAGTATTGACATGATTTCGAAACTGTTAGTTGACGTTCCCAAACTGAGCAGATCAAAACATCAGCTTGGACTAAGAAGATGCAACATGAAAGCCTTAAGTCCTCTCAAAGAGCATCTAAAAAGTTTCAAAGTTGACTGATTAATCTGTGACTGCCCCACTTTTGCAGAACCAGACTGGCTACTCTCGGCAAACACCTCCTGTTCGAAGACGATTAGCTGACCTCTTTCGCATGGCCCAAACCAGTGGGAGGCTAAATACCTCGAATTCCGATGTTTACTAGTTGCTTTGTTGTCATTTTGGGCATCCTTTCTGGAGTACAATAGACCGTTAGGTCTATTCCAAATACAATAAAATACACCAAATCTGCTTACCCGTTATGGAGAGCGAATGCTCTAGGTCGCTTACTTAAATAGTCCATAAAACAAGGAAATATCATCTTTTCTTTAGTTTTAACCCTTCGGCCTTTACTTTCGACGCATGTGCCACTATTCAACATAATCACTCTTGTCAAAGAGTGATGTACGAAAAGAAGCTTTTCAGTTTTCTCCAAATTTTTACGATGATTGTGCTTTTTTCTTCGTCAGTTCTTTACTGTCTTCGAGCTATCCAAGTGTGTGCACATCTCTTATAATTTTTTGGACTATTTCTGGTACCACAGCAAAAGCTGAAATGTCTTTCCATTGAACCAACCACCTGCCAGCTCAAGCTACTTTAGTTTTTTTGGGATACATGTTGCAAATTTCTCATTCCTACCCTAAAATTTAAGACCCAAAAAAATTGGGTTTTCCTTGGAATACTCCGACAATGACTGCTTTTATCTTACAATCCTTACGATTTCCAATTCCAAGACGACTTCCTTTTAATTTCTGAATTCGCAGTAAAATTGTTGTGGCTTTAGCGATTAAAAGCGACTTAAAGGCATTGCCTTCTGTATTCCTATTTTGTTGAACTCATACCAAAGGCACTTTGAACACTGATTACTTCCCCATCGATCTGAGTGCATTCAAATAATGCTGCAGCTCTCATCTACATATAATAGATACAACTATACAAGTAAATGTCTTGTGTTTCAATCAAACTATATCCTGCATCGGTTACCATGGTTAACCCTCCACAAAGTTTCAACGTATATTTAATTTGTCCTAGATTAATTACACTTAAAGTCCATTAGGTATACGATATGCGGCCGGGATAATTGTAGGCATGCTAATTAATTATGAAAATAAAAGCCATGCCGCATTATCATTCACTTCCACGAATACTTCTTAAGAAGCTTTTCTCTGCATTATTTGTCCTCGTAATTGTAATTATTAAAGAAGTCAAGATTTGCAAATAAAAGCGAAAAAGAGAGAGGCAGAAGACAGAACAAAAGAAACACAACGAAGTTGAACCAAGTTTAGCGGACAAACAAAAAAACACAGCTATGTACCTACTACCTACGTGATCTCCTTCTTTACAATTAAGATGTTTTTTAAGGTCCAACTGCCTGAGTGTCCCCTTTTATATTTCGTGTTGTACGTGAGTTCTTACCACGAGTTTGCCACACCTACCCGTGGGCATTTTAAGTCAGCAGCTCCCGCCGACCTAAAAGCCCTACAAACTCCCGTAAGAAGGACCAAATTACGAGTGACACAAAAACCAAAAAAAAACCCCGACTGCAAAAAAAACTATCTCACATTTAATTTTAATTAAAACCAAAAGCAACATTGGAATAGTCAAGATTCACGTTCTTAAATGGATTCATTAAAATTGTCATGCCATAAGGACATCAGAGTTCAAGGATTCATATGGAATTATCGTGTATGTACTCGTAAATGCTTGCGATTAAAATATATTTATGAGTACCTATATGTCTCGCGCTATCAGTGTGTGTGTGTGTGTGTGTGTGGGAATGTGGAAACGACATCCATTTTGTATTTATATCAACAAAAAAAAATAAAATAAATTTCTATATATAAGAAATATCTACCACACACAGTCGGACTATTTAAAACCAGGGCAAGTTTACCATTCGTGCGCCATTGCACATTCGCCCCCTATAGACCAGAAAGAAGCAGCAGCGTCCTTGAAACTTTTCGACTCAGTTTCGTTCCGGTTTTGAGAACTTCCTCTCCTCACTCTGGGGCTCCCAAGAGTGTAATGGAGTGTGATGATGATGGTTGGCTTGGCTTGGCGTTGAAAAAGGATATACTTGGCGGGTAGTGTTGGTTCGTGAGACTCAGCTTCTTTTCTTTTTTTGTAATAATAACATATTTTCATTTCTCATCCTCTATAAGATGAAAGTGCACAGGATGCACGGATGTGCTTCACTGTACATATAGTCGGCTTTCGGCAGATACAGCAGGAGCTCTGCGAAGTGAATAAATAGTAAAATGGAAGTTCCACGTTTGGGTAATGTGTTGGTTGGAATCCATTAAAATCGTGTGGGACCTATTATGGTTGAAATGTCACAAAATGTAGCAAACAAATTTTACACATTTACACATGTCCTGGAGTATTAGTGTATCGAGATTACATCGGAAAGAAAATGTTATTGGACTCAGCATTCTCAGACTCAAATAAACTAAAGGGATTGCTGCTCTTGTGATCTTTCTTAACTAAATCCATGAAAAACATTCAACACTGTTCGCGATACCACTTCACGAGAGAAATCCTTTTTAGCCCATGTGACAGCGCAAGATATAGACATATTCATATTTAAAGCCAGCATGAAGGATAATGTACATTTCCAAAAAAATACACAACATATTTGCGCGAAATGTAGCCAAAGGATGATGCTACAAAGACGTTAGGCGGCACTTAGGCAGGATATGCCATCGGTTCCTGTAGCAAGGGCTGAAACGTAAATTAATGAGCGAAACTTTTCTGTAATTCCCTTTAAAATTTAATTGGCGTAATTTTATGTTTATTTTAATTACTAAAAATACTTTGCGAACTTGTAAAACGACTTAAGGGGACTTACTGTTACTGGCGAAATTCACCGCCCTAGACTGCTACCATCGTAGCGAAGGAACGCCACACAAGTATAGTATCCAACAAATTTGGTGCTCGGTCCCCTGCAATGATTGAACCGTTTTCCAAGTTGAACCGGCGCGCTGGAAAATAAGCTGACGTGCCGCAGGCAGACACATGTTCGCTGCTCGCATGTCCTTCTGTTGGTAGAAGGAATGCCCCCACGACAAGGGACAAGATGGAAGCGCATCATTTTTCTCTCGTCCTATACAAAGCGCACTATAAGTACTATGTAACAATTTTGCTCTGTCAACTGAGATTTTATTCCTCTTTTTTTTTTTTGCTCTGTGAGAAATGTGGAGATTTGGGTCGCGCGGTGCGGGACATTTTAAACAGCTTTAACCCAAAATAAAGTCAGTAACAATATTTTTTGCCGTCGCAGAAATTCTGCAACATTCTCATAATTGTAATTTGCTTTCGAAATTTTATTGTTGTAATTTTTAACTTGTCACTGGCTGAAGCCGAGATGAAAAAAAGTGTCACTTTGTAATTGGATGGGAGCCAGTCTGCAGTGCTGTTGCTCTGTTATTATTGAAAGTATTTGTATATATATATGTGGGATGAAAAAATTGTTTTCTCTAACTTTACGGATATGAAGGTCTCAGGTCAATTTCAATTTGAGAATTTGTAAGACTCAAATAGGAGATTTTATTTATCTTTCACTAAAAACGTGACTTAAAGTCTACGAAGCATATTTTCAAGTTTAAAATTATTTAATATTAATACGCAATGTCGTTTTAAATAGAGTCGATTCAGTTATGAAAGTGACACGTATTAATTTTTACATTAAAATCTATTTATACAACATTAAGTGCACTCAACGTGGTTTTAAAGTGCACATGCTAATAAATTTATGTATATGTGTATGTGCCCAATATGTACCTGTGAAGCCCCATTCACATACTTTCAAAGTGTTGCATAGTTAATTCAACAACTTTCAGAATTATTTTAAAACGGCATCCACTTAAAAATGTTGCTTGTATATTAACATCCTCGTTTAAATTGATTTATTGCAGCGAAACTTGTAGCAATCGTGCTGAAATTAACTCAAATTAAAGACACTTCTTAATTCTCTTTTGGGCACGCATCGCACTTTTAATCGGTTTCCGTTTTAATTTTCAAATTTATCAAGGGACACGGTAGTGCCCAGAAAAGTCCTAAGCAACTTTGGCACTACACACTTATTTACACGAACCAACTCAGGTCATTCATGACCCTTCTCTAACTTAGCTTACAACGAAGCTAGAGACATAAAATTCAGGATTTATTGGGACGCACAGCAACAGGCTCCATACCCATTTCAATCTCAACTATTTAACATGAGCGGTTCCTGAGTTATAAGGCCCCAAAATTAGCAAAAACAGTAACCACTCACTCACTGATAGATCATCAAAACTATGGAGCACTTCCCATCATCGTAGAACCTTGAAATTTTGCACAGTAATTAGGGGGTTTTCTTTGCACCCAAAAGACTCAGAGCTCTGAATTTATACGTTGAGGAAGGATTTGCAGAACAGACACTAACTTTGTGTGTATTCCAAAAAAGAGGCGTGGCAACTCCCCTTGTGTTTTTTTTTGCATTTATCGAACTCATTCTATAATTATGAAATCTTACAAGTCAGTAATTCTTTTAAAGGCAAACAAGGAAAGTTATAAAACAAATTGTATTTTCCTCAAAAGAGGACGTTTACGTTGGGTCGAAATCCCTACAATTTAAAAATTTTGCAAAATGTACATGTATATAAAGTATTGAAATCACAAATGTTAAAGAATAGCCAAGTTCTTTTAAAAAAAAGAACGCCAAATTTGTATTGTAATGATTAAAAATTGCACAAATAGTATTCAGGTACATTTTTAAACTTGGATAGTTTCTAAAATTGTGAAAATTGGGGCTCAAAATACAACATGTATTTTACATATCTTCAAAACTTCAAATGCAATACAAACTTGGCGTTCTTTTTTAGATCTCAGTTCATTTTGTGGCTGACTTGTAAGGCAAGAGCGATTTTTGTACAAAAGAACTTGGCTATTCCTTAACATTTATATTTTTGGCGTGATTTGGTTTTCTTCAATAATAAAACCCTACTCGCTCGTTAACTCATGTGTTGGATAGCACACGGATAAAAAAAGTATCCGTTTGTTAACTTTTCTTATTAATAATGAATGGTTCTCCAATACTGACCGCTTTTCGGCTGACATCTGACATATCCTAACAACAAATTAACAAATTTCTAAAATAATATATACTTATAGATATTATATATATATAATTATAGAAAATAATAATTAAGGAAATTACGACCTTTTTTATTCCCATCAATGGCTTCCCTTACTAGGGAAATTAGTTTCAACATATTTGATGTGGAGAACCTGTATTTCTTTTAAATGCAGCATTTTTAAAATTTGTAAAAGGATTATAATATCATCTTCAAACATGTTTATATTATTAAGAAAGTTTATAAAGACATAAGCCATTTTTTTATTACTTAAGGAAAAACAGTTTAATAATTGAATCGATAAATAAACAATTATACAGATGTTTTTATGTTTTTATACTATTGCAAAACCTAAATTAAGAATAATTTACACCAAAACATGTTATTTTTCAGTCGAGCAAAATTATGTAAATGTTATCGACTTGTTAAATAGTTAGTTTTTGGCATTTTTTACGAGTCTAGGTTGGGCCACAGGGGTACCTTCGTAGTAATGGAGGACGACGGTGGCACGCTCGCGGTTGCACGGCTATCGCTCGTTGGATGGGGTAGTTATTGTACCCCTGCTCAACAAAAAAAAAATCATGCCTAGGCAAAAAAAGGAAGATAGATAGGAGAAGGACTAAAAATTGCAGACCTCGGGCGGACGAATTAATGAATGGAAAGAGAAACTCAACAACCGTTGCCCTACCACGGAGTGAGAACGGAAAGTCAGATGCAAGTAATCATTAAACACTCTAACTATCCTATACTAAAACTATACTAACCTAAAACGTAAGCTAAATCCTATTAACTAGTCCTACTCAAACTTAAATCTATCATACTCTAGAACCTTTGCATCAACTGGTTTCCACGGTCGCTCCTAGGTAGGGTTCGCCTCGTACCAGAGACGTGCCAGATGATGTTGGTACTAGCTTGGCCTTCCCACCCCATGTCTTATCGGACCATATCCGTGGTTATCTCTTTGGCCGATGAATAGGCGAGATAACCCCTTACACCAAAAATCCAGCCGCTCGTCAGTCTGTTGTCATGGTCGAGGAGAGTCTGTAGATTGTCAGGTCACCACGCACGTTCGTAGGTCGTCTGCGTCGCGCTCGCGTCATGGCATTGACAGTAAGACGGCCTTCCCAAGGATCAAAACACCAAATCACACCTCTGTCTACTCTATTACAATTCAAAATAACTTCACTTGTAAGTTCCGCATATGTATTTCATAAAAAAAAAACTTAAATCTACGTTAATTTAATTAACGGATACCGGTGTTGCTGTGTGGTGCGCCTACCCCTAAGTTATTTTATATATATGGGCGACTTTCTCTGCCCTTAATGTAAAAGAAAAGGATAAAAAAACTCACGGTTTTGTAAGCGTCGTCCCTAGTCGTCCTGCCGGCAGCACTTGGAGCGATGAAATCTGTAAATTATGGCTTTTTCTGCCTTTTCTCTCCCGCTAACACTTGCACTCACTACACCACTATAACCTTAGACTAATTTAATTTAACTTCAAAATTAAAAAAATCAAAAAAAATGCAAGAAAATTAAAAAAAAGACTTATTAAAACTAAAAGAACTAATACCAAAAACAAATTCACTGAATTCACTTTTTTTTTTTTGCTGTTCGCTATATGTGGGACTGTGGGGGGGAATATTCCCACGACGGTGTTTTGTTAAGCAGAGCCCCGGCCTGCTGAGTCACTTAGATGACCTTTGTGGTGGTCTGGGGCCTCGATTGGAGATAACACTGGCGAAGGCCGATTTCCCTATGCTTTGCTGAAGTACTGTGGCAGGGCTTTGTACTTTTCACCGGTCTTGTGCCGCAACTGGCAATGTTACCGCTGACCTAACAGTTTTGCGCGTCGCTGCACGTATATATCGGCTTCACGGTCCCGGTCAAAGGACTCAAGCAGAGGTGAGGGTCGTTTCGTGACAAACTGCCCAACCCCACTACCTATAATCGTCTTTGGCCAGACTTGCTATCACAACGTTATGGGATATTCAAACTCTCTTCTAATTTGTATGAACTAAACGGTCTTTGTGCCAACAATTCATAACTGCGAATCTTTGTTCAATCTTTGTACATAACTTCTCTTCCCACCAGCTCTACAAAGTTTGGTAGCACTTCGCGCGTGCGAGTGGGCGAGCAATATTATACCCACGGTGCAACGGCTAGTGAATGCACTGAAGTGCAAATGACATTTAAAGTGTTTGATTTGACAACTTTTATATTGTGCTTTGGTGGTTATTCTTAGTAAATATATATCTTTAGTTATATATTATAGTATATATGGTTATATGTTATAGTTATTATGGAAGCAGGGGCATCCCATTCGTGTGGTAGGATTAGGGTTTGAAAACACCAACCCGTCACACCATGCGTTCGCGGCAGCGCGAATGGATTAATTTATGCATTCCACATTTGCAGCAGGTAAGTACCATTTTTTGTTTATTATCTCATCGATAGTGTTTACCTGTCCAGTGCAGTTGCAATAGGTCAATTGCTTGGCCGGATAAAGCATTTTTGTGAGACATAGTTTGTATTTATTTGGGTATTAACCTCCTTTTTTTTCTTTTCGCAGGTACCAATGGCAGTGTAACGAGGTAATTGACCTCAGGAATATTTGGTTGCGTAAGCTGCGTCCGAGCTCCGTAACAAGTGTGTTAGAGTTATCAATCCGTTAAATCGGCATTATTAATAAGGCTGTCATTGTGCGACATTTATTTATTCTTCATTGCTGATTAGTTGATTTCTAGGTTTTGAAGCACTACTCTAGAGGATTTCAAAATAATAGGGTCTTGCAATTCCGTCCGTGGCCCCAGTTTATTATCAAGGGGCAAGATAGTGCCCAACCAAGTTCTTTAGCAACCCTTTGGCACTAAACCAACCCCTTCCGAACCGAAGGTCAGAATTTACCGGAGGTACAACTAGGCTAAGAAATTTGGAAGTTTTAGTATTTTTTTTTTCATATTAAGGCTAAGGTAACCTACTCACACAAATCATTTGCCTGTATTCGCAGTTATAATTACTTAGGTACCTACTTTTAATTGCATGTCATGATCATTGTTTGACGCATTGAATAAAAAAGATGCAAACGGGTGATGCGCCCTTTGGTATGGGTAGGTAGGTATGTAGGTACAGGGTACATGAATTTGCTTTTGTAGAAATTCGCATTAATTATAATGACACACTTACTTCTCTCTCTCGTATGCACGCATAAATGTATGTAAGCTTAATTAAGTTAATCCTTATTCTGTGTTAAAAGTTGGACCATCATCAACATCATCAAGGCCATCAAAAATGGTAACAATGACAACAACGACAACAGAGAAAGTAAAACGACATCAAATGGCAGCAACACCGACAAATTCCATCGAGATGAAAGTAGCAACAAGATATATCCTTTCGCATGACCGCTCTCTGGGTTGCCCAGGGAGACTGACGCACAAATTACCGCAATTTACCAGTAGTTCACACAGATCATTAATTTTTCCTTTGGCATTTTTGAGCACCGAAACAACAACGTAGAACCATCCCCGGTGGACTAATAGTCCAGAGTTGGCCCGAACTAATGTTTACATAATAACCCAGACCTGAGGGAAATTAATTTTCCAGTATTAACTGCCACCGGTATCCTCGCTTCTTTCCCATACCGCCAGAGTAATACACATACTCACCTACTCACTAACACACACAGTTGAAAGGTGAATGGGTAAAGCGAATGGCCGACAGACAGCCCGAGCCTAAGCGTCATGGGATAAATGAATGACATTAATGCGTTCGCCTATCGGTATTCCAAGGGGTGGCAAATAATTTTGAGGGATGAGTATCCTGTTGGCACAGTACCTATCCCGTGTGTATGTATTTGCAAGTATTCCGGTATGGCTAAGACTCGGTTCTGTTATTTGAGGCACATCATAATATTTATAATGCGCGCCGTGTGTTGATATTAGTGTCCTCCTGTCAGGATGTGACCATTGCTCACACTTGTTATACGTAATCTTCGGACACTGTGCGGCCAAACGGCGATGAATTTATGCAAATTAATGAATATCCAACGTATGCACCTATTCGCGTAGATATATATAGATTGTTATTTTGGCAACTCAGTAGAATTGCGGTTTCTTAGAGGTGTCGGTATCGGTGGCATTAAATAGCGCCCTTCGAAATAAAGTCACACCGGGAGTTTTTACGGTAAAATCTTTTTTTCATGATCTCATTTATTTATTTATCTCTTCAAATTTGTTATTTGGGCTATTGTTCTTTTAATGGCAGTGGAAAGTAGCTGAAGTCATAATGGTTCCAATCCGGGAAAACATCCATGTGACCAGTGACGTGCAGCACCAACATTTAAAGGTAGACATTACGCGATCTTGCAAACTTTTTTGGAAAGCTGTTTAACCTTTCCGGCGGCTACCAGTTAGAATCGTGAAATTTCAGTTACTGTCTATTTTTAGCCTGCAAACGTTCGCCGAAAGGTTTAACAAAATTTTTGAAATTAGATTTTCTTCTAACATGAAACATTAATCACCCTGGGTAAACGCTTCCACAGTCATTGGCTTCGAAGTGAAGATTTTGTGGGCGGTCATAATTCACACTTGCTTTAAGTGTGAATTTTCATATACTCGGCAAGAAACCGGGAAGAAAAGTGCATATGGATTAGATGTGTTTATGGAAATTCACTGATGATCCCAACCACCACATCTAGGTGAATCGCCTTTGAAACTATAGGTCGCAAAAATCATGTATAAAATTATTTTTGTTTGAATAGATTTATTAAAAATATATTAAATATGCATATGTTAAGTAATACAAATATTTTTAAGAAAATTAAAACGAAGAACTTTATAAAAAATATATCTATCTATAGGGTCCGCCATTTAACGTTTTTTTTCAACTAGTGCTTATTTCGCGAATGGTAAGAGTTAGCTCATGTCTGATTAGACAGATAATTAGTTTTATCCTTCCGCTGAACGAATATGGTTGTGTATACGCTTGAACAACGCTGGGAAATATTGCGGCATAAGTGGGCCATTTTCATTTTTTTTTTTTAAATGAGCAGGGAGTGGCCGTTACAGTCAATGGCGATCGTTATCGGGCCATGTTAAACGAATTTTTGTTCACAAAAATTGAAGAGGAGAATATTGGCAACATTTGGTTTCAACAGGACGGCGCTACGTTCGACACAGCCGAAGCCACACTCGATGTTTTGCGCTGTTTAAAAAAAAAAACAAAGTTATTTGGCGGACCCGATATGAGCCTTAAAATTATGTTCGTTTGTCGCCGATTCACGCCTTAACTCATTTACTGATTTTAACCAAACTTTCACACATCTTTGGTATTGGGCTATATAAGGTTTTTGTGAAGTTTTGTTGAAAACGGATAATGGATGTGGGTGTTGTGCGAACGTGAAAAAAACCATAAATTTCAGTACATGTTTATTTTTTCGCGCGGTATATTACAAATACATTAAAAATGTGATTCATCACACAGTAGTTGCCCTCTCCTTTCTCTTCCTGATTTGAATGTATGCACTACACATAATGAAGTATATTGCTTTGTTGCCGTGCTTATGACGTCATTCCAATATGAGTCTTTCTTCTCTATTTCGAGCGTCATCGATTGAAGTTGATAGAAACTGGTTCATATTTCTTTTCATGTTTTGGTAAGTTTGTTATGCAAAATAAGTAAAAAAAATTATGAATAGTAATTAAGAAGAAGTGGTAAAAACAAATGGATGAAGTAGATAAAAATTGATTGCTTTAAAATCAATTTGTTGTTAACGTAAATCGAAAATCGGTATTGATAGCACTTTGATTACGGCATCAAAATTTACGTAATAATCAATAAATAGTTGGCTGGTGATTTCCGTCAAACACTGCCAGTGATTCCCCGTTCAACTCCAGCAGATGAATTAATGGCATATTTAAGGACATTCAATTTGAGAGTACAATTACAAAATAACCCATCGGCTGACGAATTTTTTGGGCAACTACTGTCGAAGGGAAATAGACAAATTCCTATTGTTGCTGGTATTGGATTTATCACTTTGCCAGATAATTTTTGTAATTTCGCACAAACAAAACAACAATTGGTTTGAAGTGTTTTTCCAAACATTACGCAAAATTATCGAAATCACAATTGGTTGGATGAAAGAAATATGGACGTCAGGTCAATTGAATGGGTATACTTTAAGTGATGTGCCTTTGTATCATCAATCATTAGATACAGTTACAAATCAAGATTACGCTGTCAATTATCCGAAGGAATTTCTGAATTCCTTGGATCCTACCGGACTGCCGCCTCGACTGTGCAACGGGTCAATATTAGCAGTCAAAAGGAATTGGGAATTGTTCAACCAACAGCTGCAATTTCATTGCCCTTATCAAATACAAAATCCATGGAACCACGACATTTTTCTTCATTTCTCTTGGATCGTCAATTCTGCATAACCAGTTCTATTTCCCTAGCAGTGCCTGTTAATAAAAGAACTGTTGATTTGCCACCAAAAAAATTAAAAGTAAATAGCATTATAAATTAGAGGGAGTTGTTGTGTACGACCTTTGCAATATCATAATAAACTTAACCAATCAAAATCATATCACTCTTGATACCTTAAACCTCTGGGAGTAGTACGAAGTAGCTATGTAACTCTTCTCAACCAATAGATATAAAAAGATTAAAAATTTTCAATTTGAATTTGTGTTTTGTTCATTTTTTGCCGCTAAGATGGGAGATTTAATCGATTGTAAACCAAACATTGGCTTTTACTGATTTAGAAATTATTGATTTTCTTTTTAAGCCCGAGTTCTGTAGAGATGATTTAAAAAAGTTAACTAAACTTATTACCAAGCATCATATTCTTCATGCGGAATTATACGGTGGGACTCTGAAACCAAAACACCATTGGTTGGTTCACTATTCCAGAGCAAAAGAAATGTGTGGTTCATTAAAATATGTTTGGGTTATGCGTTTTGAAGCAAGACACAAAGAAAGCAAAGCTTATTTTAATATCATCATGTCAAAGACTTGAACTCAATCCCTTGCCATTAAAACTTCTTTACAATATTCCTATTTCCTAACAAAATAAAAATTGTATTTCCTTAGATTTGGATCTAAGTCATTTTATTTCCGAAATTTATATGAAAAATTATTATACAGAACTAAATTTAAAAAAATTTTAACTACCAAACATAACAATTGCAATTATGTTACGAACAAGGGAATCGTATACAAAATAAATTCATATTTAGCTTATAAGCATTCAGAGTTTGAATTATTTAAAATTGTTGCAAAGAAGAAAATATTTTTATTTTCTGCAGACAAATAAGAATTAAAAAAATGTATAAACATTTTCAGTCATATGAGGTCGGAGAAAATTAAAAAAAATATTTCATTAAAGAGCATTTGATATAATTAAAAGTCTTCATCAAATTACTAATGGCAAAAAAAATATATTTAAGTTTATATTACATATATACTCACCTATGGAATAAATAAACTAATGGTAAAAAAAAACAAACATATTTTGTTTTTAATTTTTTTTAAGCATTGGTTCATCTTTAAAATAATTTAAAGTAGAATGTATTTCTAATAGAGTATTCCGCTTGGGAAAGAAAAGTAAGTTTTCCGTTTATAATAAATGATTGCTGTGTTTAAAATGAAATAAGTAAGTAGTAATAAAATTGATGTGCTTAATAATTCGTTTGCTTCACAACTTTAATATAAAAATTCAAACGATTATTTAAAAGAAGTAATATTTCTATTTCAATTTTTAACTCAATAAGACTACTTCTTATTTCAAAGATATTTGGAGTTTGAGATCGAAAAGATTTTTATGTTAATTTAAAATTGACAACCGTTTAAAATGAGTTTTGATTTTGCTTTGATAGTTAATCAAAAAAAAACATTTTCTATTATCTAATTTTTCATTTTTATTGTTCCAAAAAATGACTTCTTACTTCTCCTAACGTACACAATCGACTAACTTAATATTAACTTAAACATATCTCCTCTTGAACTTTTCTGCCAGCTTGCCTTAATTCATAGAATGGTGACACTGAAGGTATCATGTGAGTGCAGGTATCATGTCTTTCGTATTATTTTAATAGAATGTGGAATCGAGTTGCGCGCGTGGCGGAAATGAATACGTGTGCATAATTGGGTGTAGCGGATCACGCTGGATGCGCATGGGATAACTGGTTGAAGGGGAAAGGGATACAGTTTTATAGATATGTAACCAATAATGTAATGTAAAGAATTACGTAAACACTAGTTAATTAGCATTCTAAATAAATAAATGGTGGGAACCTGTTAGTTTGGGATTAGAAAAATTGAGCTATGGTGAGAAGGGCTGGTAAAGGCCACTGTTACCGAAGGGGAATGATGGCTCCGATGTAACTCATGGTTGCTGCAATTATATTTTGGAGTGGCTTTTGTCAAATGGTTTTCAAGGTTGCACTTAAAGACCTAAAATATAAATATTTTACATTGATTCAAATTCGTTTTTAACTTTCTCGTATACATAAAGAGAAAGTTATTGCGATCGTTCGGAATTCTCGAACTCGAACTGAGTATGAGGGATGATATTACGACTATAGAGAAGTCCAAAAAAGTGGGTCCTCTACCGTCCGTCGGTCTGTCTGTCTGCCTGTCTGTCTGTCTGTCTGACCGGGCGCAGTATGGCGAAACGGTTCGGCGGATTTGCTTCAAAGTTCGTATATAATGTTCTTGATCTTTTGCAATAACGGTACCTGCCATACAATTTTTTTTTGTGAAAATCAATTATTACTATTTTTCCCAAAAGTGGTTCCAAGGATTTCTTTATTTTTTTGTACTAAGCATGTTTAGGATAGGGTCAAAAATTCTGCATACTAAGCTTCTGGAAAAAAAATCGACTAACGTTAATTTATAAAACGGGCAATATGTCGAAAACTAATAAAAGGAACTTAAAAAAAAACTACAGTTTTTTTTATACTGTAAAGTCTAACATATCTGCATCCTACTTAGATTTTTTAAATATTTTTTTTCCATATAACGATTTTTTTAAATATAAATTAAATTCGTTTTCTCAAAAACGGCTCTAACGATTTTGATAATTTTTTGTAATTCAAACAATTATGTTAAAAGTGTCCAATGTGCGAAATTAAATCAAAATCGTAGGTACCGTTTTTGAGAAAATACATTTTTTTAAAACCTAAAAAGTGATTCTCACCATTAATTTTCGATTCATTTTGTGACTCAAAAACGCATCTCATGTACCGATAAAGTTTCGTATGACGCAGTAGTGCACTTTATTTTTTGATACTGCGTTGTTCTTTTGGCTTAGTGTAACTGTTGCGAAATAGTCCCCAATATGAAAAGACGATACATTAGTTTATCGATTTTTGAAAGTAATCTCAACCCAAATTCAGAGTAGTTTTCAGTACAGGGAGGGTATATGGGATGAATTGAAACAGGTATCCATCATGCGAGCACAAATTCCAATGTTTATATCCAAAGCAAATGGGTGTTCTTCTGATAAACATTTTAGCAGAATGACGTCCATAGTAAGGTATCAGTTGTTCATCTGTTGAAAGATGATAGGAAAATATTATTGTTGAGCGTTGTTACTTTAGAAAACTTTTCGCTGGTATCGATGGTACAGTTGTTACAAACATGTAACTATAAGTTTATATTTTTGAAACTAGCTCATCACGGATAATGGTTTATTAGACAAATATTAATACAGGTGGGGAAATGTGTGCAGACCAGAAAAAATCATTATTTTAATGAATATACGATTATTTTTAATTCCAATATTTGCAGAGGATTACAATTTCCTGTAAGAAAAATAGAAGGTCATGTCTCTCATACTCCTTCAAGACAAGAATAGATTTTGAATGATATAAATATTATAAACACAGTAGACAGGGGACACATCGACACGTTCATCATCTTTTCGGGCCTTTTGTTGTCATTCCATTCCAAAAGGTCATTGCTGAATCTTTTCACTAAACAATTGGATAATTAAAAATAAAAATAATGAAGAACTACTCCTGCTCTTAGTCAGCCCTCTCATAATCTGCACCTTTAACAACCCTAGTAAATTCTCTGCGTACGCTGAAGATGAGGTTGAGGACGATCTGGTCGATGTAGATGGCGATGATGGCGCGGTGATTGGCGAAGATGTCAAAGTTGATAATGAAAGCGGAACAACAAAGTCTCCAAATGCAGACAGGTATCTTCTCTTCTCAACACAACTGGAGTGCAACTCGATTTGCTTGGAAACCTGTCGATTTCCTTATTGCATTCACAAATCTGGGATAAGATGATTTCTTTATTAAGACTGTTGAAGAATCTTTCCGTTATCCAATGGACTTCAACTACTGCATTCAGAACTTTTCCGCCGTGGCATTCAACCGTGAAGTTAAGGCTGGTTACGAAGGAACTGTCACATACTCTTTCTTGCCCGCGGGTACTATCGCTTGCCGTCCATTTGGACTCAACATTGGACTTAACTATCGTGACTCAAACGGTGCTCACTTCACCGAAACCGTCTTCAATGAAACCGTTCTCATTTCGGAAGTAGATGAGGGTTTGATTGGAGAGACTTTCTTCTTGTACGTTCTCCTTGCTGGCATTGTTGTCATTCTATTGGTGCTCGGTCAGCAAATGTTGCTTGGCTCATCCCGAAAGAAGACCATCGAAACTGGAACGACCAATGATGGAGGAAATTCGATTACGATTGGCTTCCAGAGGAAACTTGACGTTTTCTTCGAAAATCCCCATCAAAGTTCCCCAAGACATCGCCTAAGGCTAAAGCCAGCAAGAGTCCAAATCGGAACCAGAGTCCCAAGCTGAGAAAGGTGAAGCGCTCCAACGGATCAGACGACTAGATTCTAAGACTGTTTTGTAGGGTTCTGTAATTTAATTTTGAGAATTAATGATGCTCGAGGAGGAGTTTTTGCCTTCGATACTTGAAGGCATTAGCAGTCTTTGTTTTGATACTCTTTGTTTACGCTCAATTGATTGGGTGCAATATCGACTTCCGATTCGCCGTATTTTTAACGAAGCTTTTAAGAATTTAAATCGTCAAATCGACATTCTAGCTCAATTTCACCAGCTAATTCATTTGAAAGATAAAACCAAAAGCTACTGCAAATTATCATCAATTTCCTAATTATCACTCAGAGCGTCATTTTTTGTAGGCAAAATTGCTATATTTATCTAAATTGCAACATCCAACTTCCAATTAATTTCGTCTTCTTTATCCGAACTCGGATTCTGACAAAGTCTTGAAGTTCTCTTGCAGATAAAAATCTTTTTTGATACATTACATTCATTATTTTTTTTTGAACACGTAGACACTTTTCAAACAACCATTTGCTCTCACAACTCACAGCTATAATCACAAAAGCCAAAAACTTATATTCTTAAATAAACGAATTTTCCAAGCTCAACGCTGGTATGATACTAATAATTCTTCATCTGACAACGATCAATCTTTTGAATTTCTATAGCGACGCCTCTATTGTAGATGAACCATAATGCCGATTTGAATCTCTTCAGGAAGTAATTTGGAAGATTCTTCTTAATAGTGATAGAACTAGCAGTTGATGCATATTGTGACTAAAAACACATTGGCCAAGACAAGAATAATCAAACATTTTAATAGTCGACGCCCAGGACTGTGGATCAAACTCGGACAACCGGAATGAAAATGAATAAATTTAAATCTGCTTCTTGTAGCAAGGAGAAATTTCTTCCTAATGCATACCATCGAAGCCAGGAAAGTAGGGTAATCAAATATTTTGAATAATCAGCTGAAAACTTTTTTAAAAGTTATTCAATTACAAAAGGTTTAAATACAACTTTAGTTGGGACATTTAGGTCTAACAAGCACGAGCAAACCAAAACTGTTCGCATTGATTAAAAAATCTAAAAAATCATTTCCCTTGCTTAGATAAGATACTCCTTTTAAGCTACTAAAAAACATTTCATAAATGTTTCATTGTCGTCGTTTCATAAACATTTACTAAACAAAAAAAATGTGTATGAAAGGCATATGAATTATTTATTAAATATTTATAATATATTTCGTTAGTCTGGAAGATTCTTCCATAATGGTTAATTTTGAAATAAAATCTCCGTTTGAGAATACACGGTTCTAAGGCTAAGCACTGTAATGGTTCGCTTTCCACCCCAAGCCAAGATGTCTCGTATATGTCTCTTTATTTACACAGTTTGCATCTATTATATATAATAGACTGTCTTATATATTTAATAATTGTGTTACCGCAATATTCACCACACCATCATCTCATTGGGAGAAAAAAAAAGGCGTTTTCCTCGCTGGCTCTGGTCAGCAAAAGATATATATAAATATAACATAACAAGATAACATATTCCATCCAAGCCAGAGAGCGAACCAATTCCTTGTGTTCCAAACCTACTCGGGGAAGTCTGGAGCGGTCAAATCAGGCGATCTTGCTGGCCGGTGCAAATCGCCCAAAACGGGAGATTAGGCGCCCGGGAAATGCATCCTCCAGCATATCGGTTGTGGCACGTGCAGTGTGTGCCGTTGCACCGTCCTGTTGGAACCACATGTTTTCCAATCCCAATTCATCAAGTTGCGGCAAAAAGAACTCGTTGATCATTGCTCTGTAGCGCTCACCATTCACAGTAGCCGTTTGGCCCGCGACGTCTTCGAAGAAAAAAAGTTCTGATGACTCCTCCAGCGAAAACAGCACACCATACAGTGACTTTGAGCGGGTGTAATGGCTCTTCGTGGGTTACACGCGGATTTTCAGTGCCCCAGAAGCGTAAATTTTGCTTATTTACGTACCCGCTAAGATGGAAATGGGCCTCATCACTCATGATTATTTTTGATGAAAAATCATCTTCCTCTTGGTGGTGATTAAGGATGGCTTGAGCGTATGTTAGACGCGATTGGCGGTCAGCAGCTAACAGCTGATGCACCATCTGGACTTTGTACGGAAACATCTTCAAATCTTGTACCAAAATTCGCTGTAAAGACCGTCGACTGATACCCATTTGCGTGGCACGTCGTCTGGTCGATGTCGACGGCGCTTCCTTGACATCTTCGGCTACAGCAGCAATATTCTTTGCAGAACGGCTACTCCGGGGTCTGCCACGCCTGGCAGCATCTCGTGTTGTGCCAGTCTCTTCGAGGCCAGCGGCTAAACGACGCAGTGTTTCACCAGTAGGCGTTGGACGGCTTTTTGCGCCACCTTGTATGTAGCAAGAATCCACCCTCTGACGAGCTACAGCTGAGACCAGCAAGGCATGCACCCCGCGACCGAGATCTGACTTTCTTGTTTTACTCTTTCCCTCCTTCTCCTCCTTCCAATATCCTAATACCCCTCCTCTAAGTTTTATCCTCCTCTACCTCCTCCCCATTCTCCTCATCAGCACCACCACCGCTACAGCACCTCTATATATATGCACAAAATTCCGTTTCATACAGAGATTTTTGAAAGACGACCAAAAGGAGAAACTCGGTAATGTAATCCACTCATATCCACAAGTTTGAATTCCGAATGGTCGACTGAAAAAACAACAAATTGTGATTGCAACAACGAAGGCTGGCATTGAAGGCTAGAATTATAGCTGTTGTACGGCTTGCGAAGATAACCGATCATCTGATTCCTTTGTGTGGTGCTGGTCTATTTGTTGTTCATTAAATTTGACGATCACTTTCCCCCATCAGTAATCGAACCTACACTTAGACCAGTTGACTTTCCTGTGCCACGCCGCTGGCAGCATTATTCTTTTTCTTCTATCCTTTTAGAAACGAGGTTATGATCAGAATTAAAGGAATCATAACCGACCCACTTCACTGCATCCCTTACTGATCCATCTGTGGGGTTCGCCGGTCTAACCTCAATATATGGTACCGTGACAAATCGACGAAAATGTAAAATGTCAAATCGCCCAAAAAATGGTTGACTTTTTGGCGATTTTTTCATGGTCCGTAGGGTTCCTCCCTCTATTCAACATGGCAATACCCACTGAGCAGGTCGTGCTCCAATTGCTTTGACTTGAAGACTTCCGCGGATTTCGGTCTTTCTATAATTCGGATCAATATTCGTTACTTCTGCTACTGTGAATTTACCCTTCTACTTTTTTAAATTGTCGAACTTTGAGAACATTGAGAAGAGAAGTTCAACAACTAGTGATTAGAGCCTCCTTTTTAAGCTGAATAAATGGCACGTATACTAAAATTTATTCTAAGACTTTACCACAATTGATGCACCACTGTCTAATGTTCTGTATCTATGCAATTCTTCAAAAATTCCATCCATAAATACCAAAAATTAATTTTAAATTATTTGTATCATCGCATAATCTCTTTGAAATGACAATTAGACCCCACTGGACTACGGTACGGCCCTTTGAATTATTCCTGTAACAAAATACATATCTGTACATTAGCACATATATTTGTATGTATTGGCAATGCAATGGATGTATGAATGTTTTTGCGGGCGGTAATTTGCTTTGTAATCACAGCGGGCGGTCCATTTAAGTAACATTTTGCAATCACTTAGTTTACCAAACGTGTCCTAATTTCAACTGTTTACCCCGGGCGGTCTTCCAAATGAAGAGGGATTCTACCGACGGCTGACAATGAATAAGGCTGAAGAGAAAACGAGGAAGCGAGCAGGAGAGAGACAGAGAGAGAGCTTTTGAATATTTGTTTTGTAATAATTGTTATTACGAGTATGTACGTACGTACATTTACCCTTATGTATGTAGATATTGTTTCAATTGTGAGCACAGTTACCATAAGGATATTTATTGCCTTTAAGTTTGGCCTTTGTGCTGGAACACTTTGTATTCAGAAGGTTGAAATTGATTTCAAGAGGATTTCAGATTTCACAGTTCCGACTTAATTGAATTTGTCAGATTTATTGCGGGTCTATAGTGTGCTGGTTGTTGTTATTGTAACTGGCAAACGGATGTGAAAACCAATTGGCGGACATGGGGAGTGGGAAATGCTAATCACCGAAACAGTATTACCTACCGAGCTAATCTGACCTTTTTGCTAATTATGGTAATAAGGTTATTATGAAATAACACGTGTTGCTTAATGACATTCAGAGGTAACCATGCGGGCCGGTCTGATATAAATTATGATAACAAAATTATCAAACTGGTGTATGGGTGCATATCAAAGCAAAAATTTAGATCGGTGGAGTCGGTTTTTGGGTCAATAACATCAGGCAGTGACATATCGAACTAAGGCTACGAAACAAGTTTCATTGGTTAAGAGGCTGTTTTATAAACCATGACCACTGTGTATGGTGGCCCGCTGTTCTGAGTGCTTACTTATTGATTAAGGCTGCGCTACAGTCCGGGGTGGAACTGGTCTTCAGATGGTTGATGTTGCCTTTCACTCGTATCCTTTTCTATTCGCAGTTCATTCTAAAATCAGGCAAAATATTCAATTTGTTTTTCTCAGAACAACCTGGGGTGGAATCGGCTAAGGTAATAGTTGATTGTCGTTTTTGATTATCAACTATCCTTTGGTCTGCGGAATCAACAAAAAAAATTATTGATTATTGGCAGCACTCGGAGTTTTAAACGGTAATTCCTTGCCGAGGCTGTCATTCCGAGCACCTGATGTGAAAAATTTTAGTGAATTTAATATGTTCACAAATTACAAACAGTTTGTTTCGTTTCTTATGGTCTCAAGCCAATAAAGAGCAAACACGGATTATTTCTACAGCCCGGACAGCCCAGAGGCAGCAATGGGAAACAGTCCCACGGAATTTAAATGCTGGATTTTACCGTCAACCCTGCAAGCAATTACAAAATTGTGTTTGCGCTAAAATTGTACTAAGCAAAATCACGTGCGAAATTCATATGGAGTACGCAGACAGGAATATATTTCTCAGGCTTAAATGGGGTAAATCCGTACAATTAAAATAAAGAACACATTGTTAGACGTTCACAATTTCTTCCATGTGACAGCTTGCATTAAAGTCTTGCGAAAATAAGAGAGCCGCCAATAAGTCTGGTGAATCTATCATCCATGGTGGAAAAAACACCCACGTAATCAGTGACACGGAACGATCAAACGAGTTCACGCTGTGCCCATGATGTTTTTTTGGCTTACGCGCTATTCCACCGTCGAAGCACAATTGTGACGTCTCTTTGGAATAAACGGAACCCTCGAACAAGCAAGGCGAAGACATTTCAATTTTAGACGAAACAGACAAAGCGCGCTGTGGAATAGAAGCATGCATAAGCCTAATTAAGGCCTCATTATGTTTTGTTGGCAGCAGTGTAAATGGTAGTAGATATATTAATATTTGGAAATATATATATATCTACCATTTCCATTTCCAATGTCTGTTGAGGCGGGCGACTAAGTCCTCTTAATCGTGCTTCAGGCAAAAAAACCCGCAGAATAAAATCACACAAACCCTTGTTGAGGGTGCTTCAGGAAGTAAACCCACAGAATCAAATCCCACTTTTAAACTTAGGTGTTGAGGTACCCGTGCCCATGCATGGTCAATAAGTTGTTAAAGAGAACGTGGCCGCGAACAGTCCCCTCCGATGCCGACGCAAGATCGGTTATATAAGTTCCTAATCCCGGTAAGTCGGCTCTGCCGGGATAGACCTCCCTTTCCGGACATACTCGTGGGTCCAAAAATATGAATACAACAAACACAAAAAAGGAGAAACCAGATAAAAACAAACTGGCCACGGTTTAGAGAAGAGATTGCCAACTCTGTCAAAGTTCCACTCAAAATTAGATCAAAACAGGGAGTGAAGAGGTCTGCTCAGGATCTGAACAACGTCCTCACCCGCTGCTTTGAACTTTCGTGCCCTGTTTCTAAACCCCGCCGCAGAAAATCGGTACCCTGGTGGAACTCCGAACTGCAGTGTCTTCGTAAAGAAACTAGGAAGCTACTAAATCGGTCTTTAAAAACCAACTTAGTGGAAGACTGGAATCTTTATCGATCTAAACAAAAAGTTTTTAAGAGACTTATTCCAAGTCGAAAAATGACTCCTATAAAAAGTTTTGTGAAGAGGTCAAATGTCTAAGTGCAACTAGTAGGCTTGTTAAAGTCCTCCAAAGGAACAGACCAAGTAAACTGGATGCAATCCTTAAACCTGATGGCACGTACACCGAGACAAAGGCGGAGTCTTTCAGTCTTCTACTTGAGACTCACTTTCCGGAAAATCAGGTTACTACGTGTTCTTCAGCACTTCAAACGACTGTGGCTACATTTGAACCGACTAATACCACGCGGCACAGCTGGTATTTTGCATCGGGAGTGGTGACTGCTGATGCTATCAAATATGCCATTGCATCTTTTGAGAGTTTCAAGTCACCTGGTCCGGATGGAATTTATCCAGTTTTGCTGAAACAAGGTTTAAGTCAGGTTTTGCCAATGTTGAAAAGAATTTTCACCGCGAGCTTGGCCTTGGCCTATATACCTCCCCATGGCGTATGGTTAAAGTGGTTTTCATACGAAAAATTGGTAAGTCTGACTACACTCTAGCCAAAAGCTTTAGACCCATAAGTCTGTCTTCCTTCTTACTGAAAAGTTTGGAAAGACTGGTTGAGCTGCATGTGCGCCAAGTTGCTCTTCGATCACATCCTCTCTCTGAGATGGTACGATTGATAGTGCTCTCGAACGGAAGGAATACGCGTTGGGCATTGTCGTCGATATTGAGGGTGCTTTTGATAATGATATGATGAAACTTTGGTGTTGTGGATTAAAGCAATGCTTATGTACAGGACTTTGATAGCCGATACAGATGTGGCAAGTGCGTCATAGCAGGGGTAAATAGGGGCTGCCCTCAAGGTGGTGTTCTGTCTCCTCTCCTATGGTGTATGGTGGTAGACTCTCTGCTTACGGCTCTCAATTTTCCTGGAAACTACACTCAAGCTTATGCGGATGATGTCGCCGTTATTTCTGTCAGTTCGAATCCAGGGGCTGTCTGTTCTCAAGCGTCTGGATATGATCGATGTCTGGTACACTAGTAATGGGCTTTCAGTGAATCCTCTTAAAACCACGGTTGTTATCTTTGCGAGAAGGAGAATCGTCACCCATCTCGTGCTTAAAGGTGTCACCATCCCTATATCCGATGAAGTCAAATATCTGTAATCCTCGATAAAAACTTCTATGGTCCAAACATGTTGAAACGAAAACCGATTTCGACTTTCTGGCAGTGTCTCTGAAATGAGTCCTTTGGATCTATACGGCCATGATTAGACCGCTTCTCGCATATGCATCGGTTGTTTGGTGGGACAGGCTTTCGCGGAAACGTGTTCCTGCTACTTTTGCCAAACTCCAAATAACAGCATGTCTCGACTGCTTTGATGCTTTGATGAATCTTCCCCCCTCGATTTATATATCATGGGGTATACGCTAAAAACCATCTTTCGCTTAAAGAAATGTGGCTTTTGGTACCACGCGCACTGGAATTTTGAAGAACTTGCTCGAAAATTATCCTTTGACCCCTGTCTTATGGATATGTCATCTGATGCAATGACACCAGAAATTCTTCTGCGAGAAAACTACCACGTCAACTTTCCACAGGTAGCGGAATGGTTTCGGTCAGTCTCTGAACCTGGTGAACCAGTCTGGTGCTGGAGTCTTTGTGGAACGCGATGACCCCGTTCGGGGGTATCAGGCTGAAGGTCATACAGAAGAATCTCCAGGTACTTAAAATGTGCGTCGGACAATCTTCTGGTCTTCCGAAGGGAGGAAGACATTGAAATCGGCATAATACAGGAGCCGTGGGTTAGGAAGACGACCATAGCAGGCCGCCTAGACAACAAGTACAATCTTTTCTACATCGAAAGTATGGGTATGCCTATAGGTCATGCATTTGAGCAAAAATTATTTTATTCTAAAATTATTGGAAACAAATAATTGGGGGAATCTGAAGTTGCTACTGTGTATCAATAGCTACGTTTTCTTCTAGGGGGTAGACATTTGTTTTTATACCCTATCCTAAGGGTATATTAATTCTGCTTCATAGTTTGTAACACCCCTTAATATTCATTGTAGACCCACAAAAGTATACATATTTATGATCAGGACTAAAACCTAAGATTATTTAGCAATGTCCGTCCGTCACCAATTTATTGGCCTTTAAATTAAAGCTAGAAAGCTGAAATTTGGAACATATACTCCCTAGGGTCCCGAAATGGTAGAGTGTTTGATACGCCCACTGCCAAGCCCACAATTTAGAAAAAACAGTTTTAAAGCTAAAGTTATAGAGATAGAGTGTTAGAACCTTCACAAGATATGTAGGCACTGCCCTCCTTTATATTTTTGTCATATAAAATTGTTTGCCACGCCTACTTTTTGTGGGCTTTTTTTTACTAAAATGCGGTATTCAGCCAACATTTTCATAGAAACAGAAAAAAAATGTTTAACAAGATATTTAACAAATATTTTTTTCCAATATATCGCCCATACAAAGTTTTTGGCCAAGCCCACTTTTTGGGGGCGTTTTTTCAAGAAATATTTTTTTTTGTAAATTTAATAGAATGAAATAAAATGCTAAAATGCTATCCATCATCTTCTGAATGCTTTTTTCTTTGGGGATATAGGGATACGGATAGCCTTTTCTTATGTTTTTTTTTTTAGAATCACTTCTTTTTTTTCTCATATACCAAAAGAAGCTCTCCCTTGTTTTTAGAATTGATAAACAACATTTTTTTTAAAGTGATTGCTATGTCGGTTTTTTTGTGTTTGAAAATGCTTTAACTATACCCCATGTTATTTTCTCCGATAACAGCAATACTTGAAATAGCCGTAAGGAATTTGATAACCACAAAAATTTATTTGCGGCATCCATACATGCGGCAGTTTTTAACTAATCAACTTGAACCATGAACTCATACATAAGTATATACCCAATCACCCACCTTCTAAATTGTTTACCTTTTCTAGCTTATCCATCCCTAAGCTTAATACACACATATAGGAAGTACCCCAAATATGAAATAACACAAAAAGTTAAAAGGTATCTCTAACGGGCAAAGTCAATGCCTGGAACGAACCCAATAAATTGCTTTCATCGCCCACCAACCACCAACCAAAACCAAATCCCTCTTCTTGCACGATACATGATCCAATTCACTTCATAGAACCAATACATGCTCGTATACAAAAAGTAGGACTGGAGCTGAATAAAAACAAGGGCACATTATAAATTTCCTTCGCTAAAAAATAAAGAAATCTGAACCCATAATACGAGCATAAAATTTACATAAAGTGTCCTGCCGCACCGAAGCAAAAAATACAATGAAGGATAATGCTTTCTCGTTGGACCATGCGTTCGTTCATATTTTGTTTGCTGTTGTCTACCCTCCCGCTCCTTCCCCTAGCCCAACTGAAATCAGAGAAAAATCATAGCTAACGGCTATTGTGGCTTATCAAACATTCATCTAGAGCTTCATTTCCAAAAAAATCTGTTCCAACCATGGGGACCAGACACATTGAAAGGAAAAAAAGAAAAGGAACAAACTCCCGCCCTGGCCTATGAAGAAAAATAAATTTTATCCATGGATTTCTATGTATCTATAGAATCAAAGCTTAGCCCTGTCCTTGGTTCTATCTATATACTATAGACATATATTTTTTTTCTTCTTCTTTGGTGAATGAGAGATGATGACCATTCGACTCTAGTCAGGGCGTGGGTCATATTCCATCCATATCGTTATACCCTTACCCGTGCACTTAAAATTAACATAAAAAAAAAATAGGTATAATAATAAAGATTTATAGGAAAAGAAAACCGCTTCGGGGATATCTATCTACACGCTTAGGATCTATGAGTATTGTTATCAATATTCCTTTTGCTTGAGCGACGAGTAAAAGGAAATCCGATTGAAACTGAAAAGGGAAATTTCCAAAAATCCGGAATAAATTTGTTTCGGGTTCTCAGAATTGGATATATGTTTTGATTTGAGCGAACTCCGGAAGGCTGTTACAAAATTTTGTGGTACAAAGTTTGTTTATGAAAACTACAAAACTTTATAAACATGACGGGATATTCAATATTGATGAATAGTCACATTAAACTAAAACGATCTCGAATATTTACTGCTTTCAAATTGACAATTCCTATCCGAGATGGCTGTTTTCTCATAATTTTTGTTTTGCGGGTCTTTGGAGCGAATGGCTATAAAATTGATGCTCAATAAGACGAGCATTTACGGGTCGTATACTAGGTATTTGTAGGGGGAACTTTTGGGCATGTGTTGTCCTGCGAATCCAGGTGTTACATGACTGAAATCACAAACTACTAGCTGTTCAATATAGTTCAGAGCTGTTGATATAATATTTGTTAAGTCGATCGGTGAACTCTAAGCCAGTAAGGATGGCGGGGCTATAATTACTCCAATTACCTTTAATTCGATCGGTGAACTCTAAACCAGTAAGGATGGCGGGGCTATAATTACTCCACTTACCCCAAGTCATAACCTCATTGGCAATGAAATTAGTCGTAGTGGAAGACGAAGAACGAGATTGATTTATCGATCACGTACCGTGGCTCTAAATTTTCTACCATATTTTAGGCTTTACGCGTCCTTATTATGCTAAGATTCAATATCTTATAGTGTGTGGTAAACTTTATTACGACAATCCAACGAGAAGAAGCTGCGAAATATTAAGAAAGAGGGAGAAGACCTACCACAGACAACAACAACCAGTGGTCCCAGTATCGCGACATCATCAAAGACAGCCACTACAGAAATAAATCCAGTGGTATCTATGATAATGTATGCCTACGGTAAAAGATGACAGTATATGCACTCATGAAAAAGCGGCAGCGGAAAACAAAAGCAGCTAAGGAGCAGGGAAAAGAAAATTATCCTTCGTAGATCCCCATCCCCAGCAGCTGCCTAACGTGTTACATGTAGAAAGAAAGAGAGAAGGTCATCAGGAGTCCCGACACTAAGAAGTTGGCTTATCTTTAAGGAAAAGCTGAAGAACAACAAGGGCACTGGCTCTGATGGTCTAGCTCTTCACATATTGAGGTAATATTTTGCTAGTTCCAAATAAAAGAAGATGCTATCCAGCGTACCTGCAGTGTGAACATCTCAAACCGAACTGAAACATATTAATCGGCACGTAACAGTGCTCTTCATGGCGATTTTAGAATTCGGGATACCATCAAAACTCATCCAGAAACGTCACGTGACCATAGAAAACACGTGGAGCAATGTGCAGTTTGGTGGCGACACCTCTGAACTCAATCTTGTTCTAGAGCAGATAGTGCACAGGGTAGGTGCTAACACTTAAGTCAGGCACTATCTTTAACAAATCAGCCCAGCTACTTAGGTATGCGGACGATATTGACAACATCGTTGGCTCTCGGCAGATTGTCGTGATAGAGGCATTGTTGGCCTGTCGAAATTCGTTGGTCTTGAAGTAAAAAGGGACATTATCTACTAATAAACAGCGCTCTCGGAATGGCTCCTTTGCTGAGCACTAGTTCCCCCAAAAATGAAAATAGTTCCTCAAATTTTTAATTGATAACTAATACTCGTATAAAGTTGCACATCTCCATTTTCAGTATAATCGATGTCCCTAATCCATTGGCAATATCAAACAGTGTTCATGGCGTTTAAATTTCAAATGGGCATATGTAGGTAATGGAGTTTTCATAACAAACTGAAGGAAAATGTCAGAAATAATACCGCGGCGGTGGTAGCTTTCCTCACAATCACAGGAAAAAATCAACAAAACAAGCAAAGAAGATCCGAAACCAAGGCGAGCTAATATTGGGCTCTTTCAGAAGAAAATTTCTTCGACGAATTTTTGGATTTTGTGTGCGAGGAGGGCGATTGGAGGAAAAGATTTAACCGGAAAGATGTAGATGTCCAAAAAGCCAAGAATTCTTTAAATTCCTATACTAAAAGAAAACTACGGTACTACGAGGTTATTGCCTTTAATTCATCATTTTGCTCCCACTACACTCCAGCCCTACTGGTCCGCTCAATCCTCAATCCAAATTCAAGCATCTGGACTACGCTTTCGATGTATGCTCGTTATCTCATAGAATAATGGAAATGACAACAAATTTTGAGTGGGAAGCCGACATCGTTGGGCTAAAAATTTCAATCCGATGGTGAAATCGAACTGAATATTTCCAACCGAATATGCAAGGCAAAATCTGCATTTGGAATGCTATCCACGATTTGACATTGCTCCAGCTATAGTGGTTCCATTCCAGCTACATTGAGTCCGTGCGATTCCATGCTGCTGTATGGATGTGGCATTTGGAGAGTGACCACTATTACGAGGAAGCTGCAAATGCTCGTTAATAGCTGTCTACACAACATCTTCAGGATTTTCTGGCCAAACCGTATCTTAAACAAACAGCTTTACCATAGAACGGGCCATGAACCTTCTGGCACAACTATACATCGACGAAAGTGGCATTTAATTGGTCACGCATTCCGAAAAGGTGACAGATCCATAGCTAAGAAGGCAGAACGGCAACTGGAAATGAGTTGGGGAGAACTGAGGTAAATACCCAGAAACAGCACACGATGGCGCGTAGGCGTTGTAGAGGCACAGGGACCCACAATTTTAAAATTAAACAAATGAATTACTTGTCCGCCTGTAAGTTCACAGCTTCCATTGAATATACAAAATTGTAATACTCTGCCATCATTTGAAGTGCTTCACAACTTGTTAGAGTTGTCTAAAATTTAAAGTAGTTACACTTTCAAACTGAAGTTGTCAAACTTCACCTGGATGTTACTTACATTGGGACGATATTTGCACTTCTATACGATTTTTCGGCTGCGAAGTAGCTGAAGAGCTACAAAACAGGCGTGATTTAATTAAGAAAAGACCTCTATCCGTCGCAAAAACTCAAAATACAAACCCATAAGCGGTAGAAGAAAAATGGAAGATGGACGGAAAAAGACTAAGGCACTGTCTAAAGAAAAATTTTAAAAGCAAATTCTGGACCGAAGGCTAAGAACGTATCGAAACAGCCACGAGAAAAAAAAATTATTTATGAAAATTCGTTAAATATTCGACCTCGGGCTAATGATGAAGCCGCTCAAGTTTTCCCTGCAAAAGATGGACGAGCTAGAGGTTATCATTCGCACACAAGATAAAGACATATCCTTAATTTCTGAATTTATCTATGACGAAAGAATTAAGTAGGACGAGGTTTGAAAAGGACACCATTAAACATTCACTAAGCACAAAACACGAGCTGGATAATGTGCGGTTCGTGTAAATTAGAAGCCCAAAACTTTTGATATTGCGTCTATCTATCTATGTCCCTCCAAGGGAAAATTATTGTAAAGAAAAATTATTTTATGAGTGTCTTTGACTCACTTGAAGAGAATTTCATTATAGGTGGTGATTTTAATGCAAAACATACCTTTTGGGGATTTAGATGTATTAATTCAAAAGGCAGATTTTCTTACGAAGTCGGTATGGAATCCGACTTTTTCTTGACAGGTAAACCGACGTAAACCAATACCTAGGATTGGTCGAAAACTCCAGAACTGTGACTGATAAATTCGTGAAAGTTAAGGAAAGCTTCGATCTCCCCTCTGATCACTCGCAAGTAAGTTTGTCTATTAGCAGCTGCCTACGGAAAAAAAAACAGGACCGCCTACACTATTTCAACAACTCTCAGAGAGGACTTCGCAAATAAGTAATTAATCGGTCTCAAGGTATCTCTTCAAACACCATTTGAACTTGAAAATGAAGTCAAACAATTTATTGGAGTCGTACAAAGCTTGGCTTGGTATAATACTGTTGAAAATCGTACATAAATGTATACCAATACACGCATGTTTATGAGTATTAATCCACCATTATGTATACATATACTACGCATATTATATTGTTAAGTAGAATTAAGTTAGTCACGAATAAACTTTGCAAGTGTACACACGTATGACGTGTGAGTTGCGTTTCTTTTCTTTTGGTTACCACATCCCACTCCGCAAACAAAAAGCTCAACAGGTTATGGGCCCAGGTGACGGTCTGTGGTAAAAAAAAAAAATAAAAAAAAAAAAAAAATAAAAATTATAAACGCGGCGGTACTTATGAAAAAGTATTTTTTATTGTGACGTGCATATATGTGCACAGCATAGCACGATGAGTGCAATGTACCAAATAGAGAAGCTGGACGAGAAGAATTATGATTCTTGGAGCATTCAGATGCGTAGCGTTTTGGTGCATGCGGAGCTATGGAGTGTTGCATCAGGTAAATTAAAGCAGGAGGAGAACTCAGATAATGAAGATTGGACAAACATGGATCAGAAGGCGTTGGCCATGATTACATTGAGTGTAAAACCTTCACAATTAGGCTATGTGAAGAATTGTGCTACATCATTTACGGCTTGGACAAAACTCAAAGAAGCTCATCAGCCTAGTGGACCCCTGCGCAAGGTATCTCTTTACAAGCAGCTGCTGAGTCTACGGATGGCAGATGGCCAGAGCATGTCCAGTTACCTAAATGCGTTCGCTGAAGTATTAGATCAGCTTGCAGTTGTTGGGATAGAGATGAACGATGAACTACAATCAATAATTTTACTTTCCAGCCTACCAAAAATGTATGAGAGTTTCGTTGTCGCCATCGAGACGCGCGACAATTTACCGAAATTTGAAATTTTGTGCATTAAGTTGAAGGAGGAAGGGGAACGCCGAGGCAATGACGAACTACACATCGAAAAATCACAGGCGTTTACGGTTAGTACGGATCATCAAAAAAAATCGGATCAGGGAAAATCGTACAAGAAGGCGAGTGCATTTTAAACGTAAATAAAGTTGGAAATTTGTACATGTTTGAAGGCCAACGTAATAAATGTTTTGCTGCCGTTGAAGCCGATGCGTTTTTGTGGCACAGGAGATATGGTCACCTGAATTACGCCAGCTTGATGGAAATCGTCAAAAAGGGATTGGTGCGTGGGATTGCAAATATCAATTTTACATCCAAAATGGCCTGCAAAACGTGCATGGTCAGCAAAATTCATATGCAGCCATTCCCAAATGCAACTGAAAATAGAGCACGCGAGTTACTGGAGTTGGTGCACACAGATGTGTGCGGTCCTTTTGAGATGAGATCGATTGGTGGCTCTAGATATTTTTTGACGTTCATCGATGACAAATCCAGGCGTATGTTCGTGTATTTTCTGAAAGGCAAGGACGAGGTGTTCAGCAAGTTCGTGGAGTTCAAAAACCTAGTGGAACGGCAAACCGGCAAAAAACTGAAGTGTATTCGCAGCGACAATGGTCGCGAATATGTGAACAAGACATTCGACGGTTTTCTGCGGGAGAATGGCATTGCAAGGCAGCTGACGATGGCGTATACGCCGCAACAAAACGGCGTTGCAGATCGAGCCAATCGGACTTTGGTCGAGATGTCAAGGTGTCTGCTGGTGCAGTCAGGACTATGTGAATCATTGTGGGCTGAAGCAGTTTACACAGCTGTGTATTTGCGCAATCGTTCGCCCACAAGTGCGCTTATCAACATGACACCAATGGAAGCGTGGACAGGTAAGAAGCCCTCTATTAGTCACCTAAAAGTTTCTGGTTCCGTTGCAGTGGCACTGGAAAAGGGACGTAACAAAAGCAAATTCCAAGCAAAGGGCAAGGAATACCGCATGGTTGGCTACTCGAGACAAGCAAAAGGTTATCGGCTGTATGACGCAGGGACGAGAACAGTGGTCGAAAAAGGAGATGTCCTATTCGACGAGCAAAGTCAAATGGAGCACGGTAATGGCAGCAACGTTTCATTCGATTTAGCAAATGATGCTCCAAGAAATATTGGTGGCGTCGATGTCGAGGTTGGCGGAGATGTGTACAGCAGAGGTGACGACGATGATTCTGATGCGGATGAGCACAGTAGCGATCGCGAAGACTATTTCGAGGCCGCTTCAGGTGAGCGCAGCAGCACCAATGAGTTAACAAGCGCGGCTGAACATGTTGAAGAAAAGGGGTTGGTTGTTGATCCCGGCGAACCTAAACTTCTTCGGTCTGGGAAACCATACAATTAGTATGTTGGTTGCCAGTGACGTACCGATTCCCTTATCGTACGAGGAGGCGATGAGCAGCAACTATGTTTCGTTTTGGCGCGAGGCTATGCAGAGAGAGTATGAGGCTTTGATTGTGAACCAGACCTGGACAGTCGCAGATTTACCAAGAAGTCAGCGAGCTATTGGTTGTAAATGGGTATTTAGCGTGAAACGAGGTGCAGGTGACGAAGTACAACGGTTCAAGGCACGTCTTGTTGCAAAAGGATGTTCACAGCAGTATGGTTTGAACTATGCCGAGACATTCTCACCTGTATGTCGATTGGAGAGTGTACGTTTAATTCTGGCACTGGCTGCGGAGTTGAAACTATACTTGCATCGGATGCACGGCATACCTTAACAGCGAGCTAACCGATACCGTTTACATGAAGCAACCACCAGGGTACGAAGACAGCAGTCAACCAGGCAAGGTCTTATTGCTGAAAAAGGCTTTATACGGTTTAAAACAATCGGGAAGGGAGTGGAACTCCAAGCTTGATAGTGTTTTGCGAGGAATTGGGTTCATTCCATGCGACAACGAGCCCTGTCTGTATAAGCAGCAAGAAAGAGGTAATTTATCACTAATCCTGGTATACGTTGACGATCTCATTATAGCATGCCAATCGAAACGAGACTTGGTCAAAATCAAAACCGCTATTTCGAGTTCGTTTGAGTGCGTTGACAAGGGGCCGTTGCAGCTGTTCCTTGGAATGGAAATTCAACGTGAAGGTGAACTAGGCGAGATCATTTTGGGCCAGACACAATACATCAAAGAGCTGTTGCGACGACATGGCATCGAAAACTGCAGGCCAGCATCCACGCCGTTAGATGCAGGGTATCAGGTGGCCTGTGATAGCAACCAATGTCAGAAGGTAGACGCTGCTTTCTATCAGTCAGCAATTGGCGAGCTGATGTGGTTGGCCTTAACTACCAGGCCGGACATTTTGCACTCAGTGGCGAAATTGGCGCAGCGGAACAAAGATCCGCACAACGAGCATCTTGCTGGCGTAAAGCATATTCTGAGGTACTTGGCATCTACGGCTGACATGAAGCTGCACTACAAAGAGTGCGGGAAAGCATTTGCGGGTTACGTTGACGCTGACTGGGGCGGCAACAAGATCGACCGCAAATCGTATACAGGCTACGTGTATTTCCTAGCAGGTGGTCCGGTATCTTGGAAATCGGAGAAGCAACGTAGTGTGGCTCTCAGCAGCACCGAGGCTGAGTATATGGCGTTATCGACTGCGTGCAAGGAGGCGATAGCTATACGACGGCTCATTATTGAAATTGGTTGTGGTGAAACGGACACCCCAACGCTTGTGTACGGCGACAATTTAAGCGCGCAGCAACTTGCCAAGAACCCTGTGCATCATGCGAGGACTAAGCATGTTGATATTAGGTATCATTTTGTTCGACAAATTGTTAACGAAGGTAAAATTGTTTTGAAATATGCTTCGGCAGATGTTATGATAGCAGACATATTAACCAAGAATTTGCCGAAGAGAAAACATAATGAGTTTAGAAAAATGTTAAATTTGAGTTAAACATATTTTTTTTGGTAATAGTTTTTCGAAACATGCTTGCATGTTTTGTAATAAAATAAGCAAATAGCGAAATTAAATACGTCGCGAAGTAAGAGACGACGCTGTTACTGGATTGGTGCTCAAAGAGATTTTATTGATTACTGCACAGAATGCGACATTTGTTCAAGCAGAAAGGGTCCGAAACATAAAACTAAAGGTCAGTTAAAATTGCATTTGCCTGGTGAACCTTTTCAGCGTGTGGCAATCTACTTTCTGGGTCCCATGCCCACAAGACTCGAACAACACCCCTCCATCCTTAATCTAATGGATTAGTAGAACGGATCAATCGAACGTTACTCGACTTTTTGGCTTAGTTTGTAGACGAACTTCAATCAAATTGGGATGATCTACTACCATTATTTGCCATGAGCAGCCTACAGAGCAGCCTCACAAGAATCTATCCAAGAGTTCCCCTACAAAATGTTGTTCGGAAGGGAGATGCATCTTGCACATGATTTGTTGTTTGGAATAGTTCCAGAAAATACCACCACCGTTCAGGGCTATACCAAGGAATTGGAAGAAAAATTTAACAAAATACATGAGAACGCTCGCTACGAGATCATTCAAGCCGCGTATCACATGAAGAACCAATACGATTTGTCTTCGAACAGCGAACATTTTAAAGAAAAAGACTTTGTGTGGTTTCATAATCCTAAGCGGAAAGTCGGTAGATCCCCCAAACTCCAGTCGGATTGGGAAGGCCTTTATAGGATGATGATGTTGTTGACCGATGTCACCTTTAAAATACAACGCACTCCGAGATAGTTCCAATCGATAGACTATCAACATACCGCTTGAAAGCCGTGACCCTGTGGCCTCAACCTCAATCGAGTAATTTGGACGTCGGCGTTGGGATGGCTTCGCTCCAATGGAGAATGTTACGAGTTAACAGTACTCCTGATCACGAAGTTAAAATTGGAAACAAAATGTTTTTTTCCAAATCCCACCTTTGCTGCAAATATTCAAGAAAAAATACTTTTTAAGGTTATAAGGGCCTGTGTGCCCCTAATTAATCCATCGAGCGTTTGTGATATATCATAAAAATAACTACTATACTGGAGATATGTACTCGATTCAACCAACTTCACTATGCTTTCCATTTAATTCTAGAAGAAAAGCAAATAGTCATATCTCATACACCCACCATAACCAAAGTCAAACATTTATGTCTGGTCAAATGGTTTGACCTTCTAAAAGTGCACCATTGAGTAACCCCATAAAATTCCATCTTTTATATTTTTCCCCCAAAAGACAACTTTACTTACATGCTGGAAATTTCACACAGATCTCATATATTCCTTTCGACAACTCACTTACTATATAGGTACACCGCAACGCCCATCTGCACTCACATGGAGATTAACAATATTTCATAGAGCTCAATTTTGGGTAATAGCTAGCTATTCTCTCTTTTTCAGAAAATATTCTACATGCAGTACCGTACCGTTGTACAAATTCCTTCCATTCTTCCCATAAATTTTCTTAAACATAATCTCCCTTAGGACAATGATGAAATAACTTTCTTGTCTTGTTTCCTTTCGAGAAGAGAAAGCGAATAAAAGTAACAAAAAAAATTGATCAACGAAGTCAGTCGAAGTAGAGAGCAGAAGAGACGACAATGGAAAAAGCTGATTTTAAGTATGAACGCCGCTGCCAAGGAGGACCACCACCACCACAAGAGAGATCCTCCTCAATCAGATATATTTCCGAGTCGACCGCACATACCTTCCTACTCGCCTACTTGCCTATGTACTTGCAACGTTGAATAAAGAGAAAACTAACTCTTTCGATGTAGATGAAATATCCTTGCAGCTTTATGCGGTCTAGAAAGCCTTCCTCGAAGCTTAACTCCTTCGCTTAGTCGTTCTTCTTCTTCTTTGTAGTCCTTGTCGTTGTCATGGCAACCTGAACAAATAACTATAGAAACATTTTGATCCCTTTGCCTTTACATCATGATATGCTTGGAATCTACGACATTACACGAACACATACATCCAGTTAAACTAAAAAGTATGTATGCCTGCCTTAAGGCAATGTAACTTTTCGACAAAAGGATTTCCATCTTACACGTTGTTGTCATATTCTATTCTCCAGTAACAAAGTCAGAGGATAGTGCTCGTACCACATACTACTGTCGCGTTTCTTCCATATCGGCGGTGTGTAGTGGAAAAAGGATTTCTTAAAGTACGAACACATTATTTTACCATATTTCTATTGGCATGTTTAGATGCTTTAAAATTCTGGTTAAGGTTGAGATGGATTTTATTTTTGGCTCTTGTCGCACAAGAAGACGACACAAACGCTCCATGACACTATTTGGTGCGGAAAAGTTGTAAGGATCTGGGTTTGGCCTGGCCCCAATGCATGACTTTAAGTCGCACATGTGCGAAAGCAGTGTATGTGTTTGTGTGTGTGAGTGAACGAATTTGCATACGAATCTATTAAATGACTCTGACTGAAAGTGTAGCAGCCTTTCGTCCCGGTTTCGTTGTTATTCTATGCAACTGAACAGAACTATTCTTGAGCTGTTCGTAATGTGGGCCAAACTTGTCGAACAGCAACCGGAAAATGCGAACAAATTTCGTTGTACATGACCGTAGCATTGTTTGCTAAAGACCCATCATCAACGTTAGTGTCAGTTGCAGTGCATGCGGTTCCTCGCCAGGTGCTTGACTTAATTTTCCGAGAAACCGACCAGAAACTAGTTGAAGCATCTTCTTTGCGTATCTATGTTTGTACATGTATTCGTCTAGTGCATGTACCGTTGAGCTATGTTTACATCTGACTTGTGAAAAGACTATCAGGTCAAACGACTTTATGTGCTTGTTTTATGCAGATGCTGCTTTTCTTAAACCATCTCTTCAGTTCTTAATATGGATCAATGGGAATTTGGTGAGTCTTAGCAATATTGAAGTTTTCTTGTAGTAGAAGTTTATACCTATTTATATACTACCCCCTTAATTCAATGGGTAGCTATTTAACTTAACAAACAAACAAACAAAGTTTGGAGAACAAATTGGCGGTAATTAGCTCCCAATTAGAAGCACATTAGTGAGCAATAGCTAATTGGTGACATTTGTTCGTGTTTCGGGCAATTTTCTTTTGTAATTGCTTGGAGGGTGGGTTATGATAGGGGAAAAGGAAGAATTTGTTAATCAAATGGTCTCTAAACAGAAATGACATTATCAAGTAGAGCACCTATTTGTCGATATAGATTTGTTCGAAATAAACACAGTGAAATAAATAGTCAACTTGAAAAGGTATATTTAGTGAAAAGGTTAGCACGTTTGATGTCCATTGACCCCGTTCAATTGCAATCGAATCAGTTGGACTTTTATCAGAGTGTTATTTGGAACAGCTATAGGCCCGCAATAATTGAACAGATACAAACAAAATGAGAATGCTTGCTACACTAAACGAAACGAGGTTTTTACTTGCTTGATTTGATCGTTAGCTTTGTAAATTCGTTGATGTATCAGACCCAAGTCCATTATACTTCCTTTTACTTAAGTAGTTTCCCCGTCTTTTTGGAAAAATCAAAAGGCTTTGATATTCAACACATACCACATCAGTACTAAGAGCCTTAAGTTCTGTTCGATCAAAACCAGCGAGTAGTTGGCAATGTTATCGCCTTTTCCTAAGCCGTTGCAGTTGGTAATATCCCCTAAGTTCAGCACAGGAGGAAGGTGCTTGGGAAAAGTGTGGTGAACCGTCAGAATATTATCTAGGTAACAAACCTTTGGGAAGACCCATACCTCGCTAATTCGTCAGCCATCTTATTGTCGGATTTGTCACTATATTCAGAGACCCAACAGAGATTTATGGCGTGCTGCGAGCAGAGGGCCTTAAGCCCTTTACGGCAGCGGTGAACTAGCTTAGATTTTATTTCTATAGCAGAAACTGCTCATATAGCTGCCTGACTATCAATGAAATTGGTAATTTTTGTCAAGACACTGCTCTTGTCAGGAAGCTTGATTGAACTTTAGTTCTTCTGGGAATATTCCGGCACCTATTCCACAGTCCATCTTAGATCCGTTTGTGTAGATGGATAACGATTTACTTTTCGTGGGTTTAATCTTATCCCATTCATCTCTGCATGAAAAGGAACTGGAGAGAAAGGAGCCCAGTTAGGCTGAACACACACCAGAGCAGTCAAAACGTTTTTTATTGCCGTACCGAACAACAATCCATTGATTCTTATAACCCAACACACACCAGAGCAGGCGAAACAGAAAAACCTGTTTTTGATTCAATGTGCATCATGACTGGTTGTCGAAAACACATGACTTTTCATACACGAAACAAAACGTTTCAAACCACTGCCGTTGTCAATTATTACATACTTCCTTATGCCGCAAAAAAAAACACCACATACGACAAAGCAAAATAACAAGGCGTTGTTTTTTCGATACAGAAATTCGCTGTTCTTGTTTTTTTTTGCATGGGCTTTTATTGTATGGACACAATGGACGTAGATGCAGAGAAGTTAATAAAAGGTCCGCCATCTAACGTTTTTTTTTAAATAGTGCTTATTTCGCGAATGGTAACACTTAGCTCATGTCTGATTTGACAGATAATTAGTTTTATCCTTCCGCTGAACGAATATGGTTGTGTATACGCTTGAACAACGCTGGGAAATATTGCGACATAGCGACAAAGAGAAGATGCCGATTTTGCCAAAAAAATCATCTTTTCAGATGAAGCTCATTTTGATCATGGCGGGTATGTAAACAAGCAAAATTGTCGCATTTGGGGCTCAGAAAACCCGCACGCATACATTGAAAAGCTGATATACCCAAAACAAGTCACTGTTTGGTGCGGATTTTGGTCCAGAGGCATAATTGGGCCATTTTTCTTCGAAAATGAGCAAGGAGTGGCCGTTACAGGCAATGGCGATCGTTATCGGTCCATGTTGAACGAATTTTTGTTCACAAAAATTTAAGAAGGGGATATTGGCAACATTTGGTTTCAACAGGACGGCGCTACGTGCCACACAGCCGAAGCTACGCCCGATGTTTTGCGCCCTGTTTTTGAAGATCGCATTATCAGCCGCAGAGCTGATGTCGTTTGGCCACCGCGGAGCTGCGATTTGACACCGTTGGACTGTTATTTGTGGGCTGCCGTAAAAGATGAGTGTTACGCCGACATGCCAGAGACAATTGACGCTTTAAAGGACAATATTCGTGAAGCCATTGGTGAATTACAGCTGCACACAATCGATAATTTGCTTAAAAATTGGACCGATCGTGTGGGCTACTGCATGGCCAGCCGAGGCAGCCATTTGAATGAAATTACTTTCCATCATTAACCGGAAGGATTGTACTTTCAAATAAAGAAAGAAATTTGAGAAAATATTCAGTGGTTTTCTTTTCTAGCTTTTTAAAAAAAAAAAAAGTTATTTGGCGGACCCTTTATATTTTATCGAGGCTAGAAGCTCAATATATAATTACAAAGATAAACACCATTCAAATAAAATTATTATTAAAAAATGTTTACTTACCGTAAATAATCTTTCAACAGATGTTATGTTTTTTCGGTAGTTAGCATCATGTTTAGCAATTGCACTTCCAATTAACCCAATAATTCTAATAATCGAATGTTTCAATCTTCATTCTTGTGAAATTTTTAATTTATTATTTAAGGTAAGTCCTTAATTCTACCATCGGGTTTTTAATGATGTCCTCTGCATCTCTTTTTTGATTGTAGGGATAAACCCACCACTCTCTTCTTTATGCTTATTGAATCTCAAAAACTTCAATCAAATTAAATAAAACTGGCCCAAACTTCATCGTCTGTATCGGACCACACATTGAACAACACTATTAAGAAGTCGCAAACTCAGTACCCAGAAAAGAGGGGAGATGACACGCCTTTGTGGGGTGCCTCTCGAGGCAGTTACTCTTAGGACGGTGTTGCCTAGTCTCGCGTTGATACTCCTTCCACTCCTAATAATTGTGAATATTGAAACAATGAAGCTAAGCTTAAAAACTAAAAAAAAGAGTCAGTTTAGGAGGAGTTGAAAGGTTTTCTAATCGTGATGTTACATTTTTACGTCGGACTTAAAAAGAAACCGCGAAAAAGTTGCAGCCGCCGCGACGCCAATGGATTTCAAGTCGATAATGACATTATGATGGATATGCCAAAGACCGATTCGCCGGTGCGATATGGGTAAGAGAGAGAGAATGCAATAAAGTGCAACAGGCAGCACGGTAAATGCTGCGATTTGGCCAGTCAGCTAGGGTGGGTTCGAAAATTAAACTTGAGGTGGGACATTTAAGGATGGTAATAAATTAGCTTACCTCTTTATACCCTATCCTAAGGGTATATTAATTTTGACACATAGTTTGCAACACCCCTTAAAAGACCCATAAAAGTATATATATTTATGATCAGCAGCAAATCCTAAGACTATTTAGCAATGTCCGTCCGTCCGTCCGTCCGTCCGTATCAACTTTTGAGGCCTTTAAATTTATGCTAGGAAGCTAAAATTTAAAGCATATACTCATTAGGGTCCCGAAATGGTAAAGTGTTAAAAGTTTTTGAATACGCCCACTGCCACGCCCACAATTTAGAAAAAACCGTTTTAAAGCTAAAGTTAGAGAGATAGAGTGTTACAATCTTCACAAGATATGTAGGCACTGCCCTCCTTTATAAGTTTGTCATATAAAGTTTTTTGCCACGCCTACTTTTTGTGGGCGTTTTTTACTAAAATGCTGTTTTCTTCGAAAATTTTCAGAGAAAGCGAAAAAAAATGTTTAACAAAATATTTAGCCAATATTTTTTCCAACATATCGCCCATATAAAGTTTTTGGCCACGCCCACTTTTTAGGGGAGTTTTTTCGAAAAAACTTTTTTTTTTTTAAATTAATAGAACTAAATTAAATGCTATCCATCATCTTCTTAATGCTTTTTTCTTTGGGGCATATAGGGCTATGGATAGTGTATCATACTGTTCGCCCCAAGCGGACTGTAGCCTTTCCTTATGTTTTTAATTATTTTTGGTACGGACTATACGATTATTATAATGGGTGCCACACAATCTTTCTACGAGGAATTGTGAAACCTCTAGAAAATACTTCCCGAAGATTTTTGCTGTAACAATGAAATGAATATAAAAGACGTATATATTTTTTTTCTCTTCGTTATAAAGCTCCGTATAGGATCGGGTCCTTTTTTTTATTGAGTTATAAATACTTTGACGGTAATTGAGGGGTGTAATCGAGGTAAAATTTAGGGAAATGGGAATCCAATAACTTTTGAATTTTTCGACAAGATGGCGGCTACGCCGTTGGGAATTGCTCACTATCGCTTTTTCCCGAGGTAAAGCAAATTAAGATTTATTTTATAGGATGCGCGTCCCGTTCTTTTCCGGGATTATTCGGAACGAAAGCCAACTCGAGTTTTAAAAGGTTTTGGAATATTCCTAGCCATACTTATATGAAATCTAAGATGTACACTTTCACTATACTTAGCTTCTTTTGTCTCCAGAAACCTGTCCTGGTAGGTAGTCTCGTGCCTGTCCTGCCGCTATGTCTTTCTTCTGTTTTTCTTCCAGCTGGTCTTTTATTCCCCCGCCTTTCTACTTTCTCACTACCGACTTAGTAACGACAATTAATAAAAAGATAAATAAAAGCTTCTAACGCTGTTCTTCTCAACTTCCTAACTTCGCAGTCAACCAAGAAGTGATTTTTCTGCTGCAATTTTTGTCCACCCATACCATACACCCACTCATACATGATCATTCATTCAGCATGTACGGGACTCATATACGGCTTGCCACACTCCGCTAATTGCTGAAGTGCCGCCGATTCCCGTTTATGCTCTCACTCATATTTCTTACGTTGATTTGTGAATTCGCTCGAGTATTAGGGAAATTTCCTAATCCCAGTCTTTTCACCGAACGCACCCAACATAATTTCCCTCCAATAAACACCTTTTTTTTTGGTTATTGTTGTTTGTGTTTTTGATCGTTGTTCGAATCTCGAGCACGTTACTCACATTAGCCCAAACCCTGTGGAAGAGAATATTAGCCCAGTGATTTTCTGAAAGGACATTGCTTGGGGATTGTGGCAACGTTACCTTAATATGGACAGAATTGCCTTGGGGACAGAGGATGCTGATTTATTACTATTTCGCGGTCAATTATTGTTCCTACTCTACTCAAGTGGACCTTCGCGTGGGTTTGGGGGAGTTGGGGATAAGCATATAGTGTGCCATTCCATACAATAGTTTTAATTATCGACGGTTGAGGCCCCTGGCCACTGATATCGTCCTCGGCTAACGGTAGCTGGTGGATATTAGTTATGCTGAAAACGCTTTGCATTTTATGGCGTTATTTGGGTGTTGATTCATCATTCATTTTCGAGGCAATATTGTAGTCTCGACCGACTGTTCGTGTACGGATTTCATTTTCCGAGTTTTGTTTATTAAAGACATCTTTACTTTGGTTGGCTGTGTTTTGTGCCTAGGCTAGGTCTTTGACTAGGGTTAGTCGGAATGTCTTCTCTTCTGTCTCTTTAGAGTCGCCCGCCTCATCTTCTCTGGGTCCTCTGTTATCTGGGACCGTCCATCCAACGGGGTACCTGCTTTTGCTACACCGACCAGATCGGCAATACCGATTTCTTAAAGGCATAGCGGAAGGAATCCAAGGCGAAAATGGGAGTGGGTTTGGAAAATAGAAAGGTGGGAGACGAACACTTTTGTCACGTTACGTGAACGTGACAGTGACTCTACTGTAATTTAAGTCAAAGAGGTTTTCCATGCTGTTAGCTTTCCGAAGCATTTGGGATATTGGTTCATTGTGACCATAATTAGTGCGAAATAGGGGAACAGATCTAAGCCTATGAAGTTGGTGTTTAGGGAAATAATTTGCAGGAGCGAAGGGCAAGATTTTATCCTTTGTAGTCGGCGCACAGGATTTGTTGGATCTAAAATTTTTAATACAGCGTCACTGCAATGGCCAATAACGCGAGTATGTTGTTAACACGCGAAAGTTCGTATTTCATCTTCAACGGTAGAAATAGCTAGATCTCTGTGAATAATATCGGCGTCTCTGATATAACACAGCGCATTTACGATTTGTCTTAGAACTTTATTTTGAAAAGTATGTAAAATGTTAACATTACATGCTTTGGTACAACCCTCAAGTTGTATACTATACGTCCATAGAGGTTTTAGAACTTGCTTGTATAAAAGCAGCAGTCCAATCAGCCATTGGAAGATTATAAATTTGATTAAATCTGATAACGAGCTCCTCACACTACTTCTTAACATGCAATTTCCATTTTAATTTTGCGTCTAGTGTCATACCCAAGTATTTAGCCTCATTTGCGTACGGAATTTGTACCGAGTCAATATAAATGGGTAAATTATAAACATTTCTGTAAGTAAAATTAACGTGCGTGGATTTTGTCTCGTTGAGAAGAATAAGCCAAGTTTTTGTCTGACCGCTACATAAGAGCTTATGATCTCATATATATGTATGTTTTGAGAGAGCTTTGTTATATTTATATTTTAATCCTGTCGAAGGCCTGAGAGACATCAAGAAAAACACTAGAAGAATTTGTTTCCTCCTTAGTGCTTAGTTCTGAATCCGAATTAGTGCTCCAGTATTAATCGGCGATCTTGGATAATCCGATGTAATGGCTTCAATATGAGTTTTTCAAATATCTTCGACATCATTGGTAGAAGTGATATAGGTATATAGGATTTTTAATAATTTGGAGGTTTACCTGGCTTAGGAACCATTATCACTTCAGCTATCTTCCATTATCGGGGAACGTACAATAGTCGGATAGAAGGGCTTATGAAATAAATAAATTATATTAGTGCTTTCCAGGGCAGCTCCTAAAGGACCTGCTCCGTAATTAGGCCATATCCAGGAGCCTTGTTTAATTTAAGCTGTCGTATTTCATAACAGAGTTCGACCAGCAATTCTCGCATTATTTGACAATATTATCAGATACCGTGGTAGGACAGCATCTTCAACCAGCACTTCACCGTCAAATGGCTTAAACGTCTCTTCAAGGTATTCGGCAAATATTTCGTCGTTTGCTAGGATAGGTAACCGCATAAGTGACTTTTTAAACAATGTTTTGTGAGAGAATTCTTACAGCCGTTTTGATCCCGAATGCGGGAATGGCTTATGCCAAACAACCGCATAGTTCATATATGTAGTTTACACCCTTTCTTCTCTTGAAATATGTATTATGTTTTAGGTGCCCTACATGGGCGAAAATTGAGCTTGAGTTTACCTCCATTTTGCACCCGAATAAATCAATCCACGGTAACTGACAGTCCACAAAGATCACAGTTTTCTATATATATATTTAATTATAGAAAACCATTCCAAAGAAAAGAGAACAAATAAAACATTTTAAAACATTCTGTATGTATGTATGTATGACGTACATATATGTATACATATAAATTCAACATCGAAATTTCTATCCGCAAATGGATCGCAAACCAGTCACAGTTTGCTCGTTCCAGATATATCTTTCACGTCTCACCTATGCATATTCAAATGAAAGAATAAATCAAAAAGATTTTTACAATTTTTATGCAAATCAAAGAAAGAAATTTATAAATCAAGCAACGAATCTCCTCCTCCTATCTAGCAGCAATACATACTCCCTCTTAGCCGGATAGGTCCTTCCTGTATAGAATACAAAACGGTTTTTTTTTTTATAAGAGTGGATAGGGTAAAAAAAATATGCAAATTTTCCCTTCCAATGGGCAAGCACCTTAACCGAGCATTGACCGCTATCCGCCCCCAAAATTTCAAATACAAAAACTATTCCCAAATAGTGATAACATTAATTTGAAACAACGAAATACAGCAAACGCAAATGAGTACTGTCAGAAATCTCTTTCGGTAATATCGCTGCAAACTATAATGGATATGCCCTAATGTCTGTTTGCAATATAATTCCAATTTGGCAAAAGTCCAGACTGTGAGACAATTTTGAACATTTTCCTAGAGATTAGGTCCTGTCCACCTACTACGTAAAATGCAAGGGACAACAGAGCGGCCAGAAGTAACCGTATCTGCAGCAGGACGTAGACGTACAGAGAAATAACCGACAGGAGGAGCAAAAAAAATAAAAAGAATTTACATATTCAATAGCACATTTGAATATCGCTGGTTGGTTGGGTAGCGCTAGTTGTCTTCGTACGCAAAAGCGTTCCTCGTTTAGTCCTTTTGTAGTGTCTATGTGCTTGGCGTTTTTAAAAGATTTAGTTTCTTTTCAACTTTGTCGTGCACTTTAGTAAACTTAAGAGAAAGTTATTGCTATCGCGCTAAAATTTCGAACTCGAACTATGAATAAGCTGTCGTAATAAAAGATATTTGGGAGTTTCGGCAGTCTCGTCTTTCTGTCAAAGCATCATCGTGTGGCAAAATGGTTTAATAGATTTGCTTAAATGGTAGCAACTTATGAAAGGGCAACTCTGACTGCGGCCAGGCCAATTCCACCTGTAGCAGCATGAATCAGGATACTCATTTCTTTTCGGATACTTGCGTGGTATATAGTAATATAAACAACAGGTACAGTGGCGGCCTCTTGAAGTGACCATTCCTTGAGATTGGTAGCGTCCTTTACGTAAGAAAAATGAGGTTGGTAGCGTCCTTTACGTAAGATGATAGACCACTCATAATGCGCTGACCTGTGCGCATATTGATTTCGGAGTATTCCAGACCCAGTACCCAGCATTGATCTACATGGGTGCTACCGAAAACTTCAACAGCTAGCCGGCTAGTGGCAAGCATAATATCACGAAAATTTATAGAAGAGTACACAACCTTTATGCCACAATCCTTGGAGTCATGTGGGCCCTCAAACCACCGCGAATAATGACGTTTCCATAAATATGATCGATTCTGGGATCGATCTTCAAAACATCAAACTTAAGCCCGGAATTATTCTATGACATACACATATTCGAAAATATACAAATACACTAGATTTCATTGGTAACCGTATATTTGTTTTCAATATGTGGAGGTTTAGCTTGTTTGCATTAGTCTCCTCCTGTCCGAAATGGTTAGAGTTCGTATTTATTGTTTTTAGGGTTGCATCCTACAGCTCATGTACATAATGTCAGCACAGCTGTTGTGTTGTTTAAATCCTCTCCAGCACGTGTACTTTAGTATACTAAAGAGAAACGTTTTTATTCGCTGCCCCGCTTCTTGCAGAGGTCTGACAAACATCCAAAGGTATAAATTTTCATAAGCAGCTTCTCAAAAATCAATATTTGCTATACGGAATTGTCATAAAATTATAAGTCCTTTCCCAGTGATTATGGAACTCAAGTCAAATGACTTGAAGTAATTTAAATGCATTGCTTTGTGATCGCTTTCATTCTTTGAATTTTTTCCTAAATCTTTTCCATTCATACGATTCTTTAACTACGTAGAAGGTTTCTTTCCTCCAGAGCCAGAGAAAGAGCCGCCAATAACAAGGAATAGACACACAAACTATTAGATGGATATATCTTGGTCCACCATCACATTCACAAGGGGGTGTTTTATCTCCCCTCCTCTGGTCAATCGTCATCGATAAACTTCTAGACGACCTAAGTAATTTAGGGCTTAGCACAGGACATTCTCCAAACTCTGCGGTAAGAAATAGGGTTTACGTCCCAAATTAATACATTGGACCTTCCAAACCATAGTCGTACCAATCATCACGTATGCAGCTCTAGTGTTGTGGGAAAAGGTAAACCGAATATATGCTCAGAAAGAACTGCATGGGATAGAAAGACTAGCATGCATAGGAATCACGGGTGTCAAGCGCTCCTGTCCATCCTCCGTTACATGCACGAATTAAGAAGGGCGCTGCTTCAAGCGCAATAAGACTTCACTTCCTGAAAAAATTCAAACACAGGGATCTCTCAGGGTGACTTAAGTATCCTAAACTCCTCAAAAATTATACATAGAATTTCGTCGCTGACCCACCAAAGTAAACTTTCGTCGACAATTTAACATCACAATACCACATCGTTTGGTGTGGGAACCTGGAGACTCACTCAGTCTGATTTTTAGATGGTTCAAAAGTGTCAACAGATGTAGAAGCAGACCTAACTATAATTAGGTCCGCTTCAGTTATCCTAGGACACACTACATCAATCTTCCAAGCAAACTCTGGATATTGTCAAATTATCGGCCCCAACAATCGTAGGGTTCATCAAAGACCTAGAATTGCAAGAAATAGGTACGCAATTTTTTCATACTCAAAGCAACCAAGAATTAAGAAGTATGTTAAAGAACCTGTTGAAAGAATTATGTATGTGTTTAAATCGTTCCTTACCTTGATGCGGAAATATTTGCATCGTGCGACTCCTTCTAGTCCACGACCTGTACACTTGTAAGGCAAAGTGTTAAAAAGCAGCCATATGAGATTCTTCTTATGCTGTGATCCAAGAGCCTTGAGTCTTAGGCGACAGCGGACAACAAGCTCAGACTTTATTTCAATAGCAGATACTGCTTTTATCGTAGCCTGGCTGTCAACAAATATGGTAATATAATTTGTATGTATTGATCAGGGCCACATGGCTGTAAACCTTTAGTTCCTCTGAGAACAGTGTAGATGGATATTGATTGACTTTTCGTAGGTTCATTTGTATTCCCTTATTCGCCTGCTCAAAACCGAGCAGGACAATACTTACTTACTTAGGTGGCGCTACAGTCCGGGGTGGACCTGGGCCACAACCAATACGTCTCTCCAGTTAGCACGATCTTTGGCTAACTGCCTCCAGTTGCGCACTCCAAGTTGGTTGAGGTCCCCTTCCACTTGCGCGCGCCACCTTAGGCGAGGTCTTCCTCTACTGCGTTGTCCCTCCGGGTTGGATTCGAAGGACTCTTCGGGCCGGAGCGTTGGTGTCCATTCCCTCTACATGTCCCAGCCATTTTAGACTACTAATCCGTATTTTTCTGACCAGGTCGATGTCGCTGTACAGCTCGTAGAGTTTTCCGTTAAATCTCCTCCTCCACAGCCCGTCAACGCAAATGGGACCGAAAATTACTCAAAGAATTTTGCGTTCGAAACGACCAAGGAGATCTTCATCCGCCTTTGATAACGTCCATGATTCTGCGCCATACAGCAGGACTGGGATGATGAGGGTCTTATATAGAGTCTCCTTGGTGCTTCTCGACAAGGCCTTACTAATCGATTGCCTCCTTAGGCCAAAGTAACAGCGGTTGGCAAGTGTAATTCTTCGCTTGATTTCTAACGATATATCGTTGTCAGAGTTAATAGCGGAGCCGAGGTAGATAAAGTGCCGAACTACCTCAAAGTTATAGCTGTCTATCGTGACGTTCTGTCCGATTCGTCGATGTTGTGTGTCCCTTCTTGTTGACAGCATATATTTCGTTTTGCCCTCATTCACTTCTAAACCCATTTTTGCTGCCTCTGTACTGATACTTGCAAACGTACCAGTGACAGCTCGCTGTGTTCTACCAATGATGTCGATGTCGTCGGCGTAAGCAAGTAGTTGCACAGACTTTAGGAAAATTGTGCCCCTGGTGTTGGCTTGCGGGTTTCACACAATTCTCTCAAGTATGATGTTGAAGAAGTTACATGACAGCGCATCGACTTGTCTAAATCCTTTTTTGATATCAAAGGTCTCGGTGAGATTGTTTCCGACCTCAATGTAGCAGCGAAAGTTCTCCATCGTCATCCTGCACAATCTGACGAGTTTGGCAGGGATGCCAAAACTAGACATGGCTCTGTACAGCTCGTCTCAATAAATGCTGTCATATGCGGCCTCAAAATCGATAAAAAGATGGTGAGTATCGATCTGGACTTCTTGGGTTTTTTCCAGGATCTGCCGAAGTGTGAAAATCTGGTCAGTTGTGAACTTACTGGGCCTAAACCGCACTAATAGGGTCCAATCAGTTCGTTGACAGCCAAATTCTTTTAATTTTAAATAATTCTAAAATCGATCCAGCGTAGCTGCTGGAGTCTTTTTCATCGCACCAAGTGTTTCTATATAACGGGTGATCCAAGTAGAGATACTTTTTTCAATAGCCTTTTTTGACAGATCACGTGTGAGTCGTGTCATGCTGTCATGTTATTTTTGTTTAGTATTGCTTGGCATTTCATAATGGAAAGACTTACGCGTGAACAACGTTTTCAAATTGTTCAACTTTATTATGAAAATTCACGTTCTGTGAGGAATGTGTTTCGTGCACTTCGCTCAACTTATGGTCAACATAATCGGCCTACTGAGCGTACTATTCGCAACACTATCACCCATGTTGAGACCCAGCATTCATTATTGGATAATATTCGACCGAATAGACCACGTCCAGCACGCTGTGAAGAAAATATAGCGGCCGTAGCTGAGAGTGTTTAGCAAATTTTGTTTAGCGATGAGGCCCATTTCCGGCTCAATGGGTATGTAAACAAACAAAATTGCCGCATTTGGGACGAAGAGCAACCTGAAGAGATTGAAGAACTGCCACTTTATCCAGAAAAAACAACGGTTTGGTGTGGTTTGTACGCCGGTGGAATCATCGGTCCATATTTCTTTAAAAATTATGGTAACCGTCAATGGCGACCTTTATCGTGCCATGATAACCGACTATTTGATGCCTGAAATTGAAGCTCGTGATCTCGGCGACATTTGGTTTCAGCAAGACGGCGCCACTTCCCACACATCGCATCAATCAATGGACTTATTGAGAGAACATTTCGGTGAGCACATAATTTCACGTTTTGGGCCTGTCGATTGGCCACCAAGATCGTGTGATATCACACCGTTAGACTTTTTCCTGTGGGGATATGTAAAGTCAAAAGCTTATGCCGACAAACCCGCTTCGATTCAGACCTTGGAGGAAAACATCACGCGTGTCATTCGCCAGTTACCAGTCGAAATGCTCGAACGAGTGATCGAAAGTTGGCCAACATTTGATAGACATAATCTTCAAAAAATAAATGCCAAAGAATGTTCTTTCAAATGATAATAAATATTCTCCATTAAATTTGAATTTTCTGTGTTTTTTTCTTTAAAAAAGTAGGGAACCTCGAAATGGATCACCCTTTACATGCTGGTCTTCGAAGCTTTCATTGTCTTGAGATTTTTAGCTTTGTCTGTGCCTTGCCTGGGATTGTAGAGGATGAAATGCTGCAGTGTCTTAGGCTTTAAACCCGTTAAATAAGAACGATTTTGTTTCTTAGTTCGTATTAAGAATATTTCGGGTAACATCTCGAGGGTTTTACTATTTTTCTTATCTTTAATTTGTTCATAAACCACATATTTTCTCGTAAACGGCTCTAATAATTGTGGCAAATTTTGTGTATTTGTATACAGGGGGCGAGCCAAGAATTCAGTATATTCAGAAATTGATCTCAAAAATTTATAAGAGAAATTTAAAATTTGTTGTAAACGTTTGTTATTTAACAAAACAATTTGTTGTTAAACAAATATTCAACGGAGATATTTAATAAGCATAAGCATAAATTCGTTCCAACAAACTTTATTGAAGAGATTTTAAATTTCAATAGAGCGCGAAAGTTTCGTATGCCACGGTGATGCACTTTATTTTCTAAATAAATTCTGTGCGATTGTTTTTTGCTCAATTCTATAATTTTCTGCTAAAAATTAGTTCTCTAGAATAGAGCATAAGTAGCAAGTAGTAATAATTTATCACAGGTTTATTCGTGCTTGGACAGGGATGAAGGATTAATAATACTAGTTGGCATGACAATAAGTCAATTATCAGATATTTATAGAATGTATGTAGCTATTTCGTTGCAATATTGCATTGAATGAATTTATGTTATCTTAACCGAGGGGTATGGTTAGAGAGGGTTATATTGTACAGTGACTCCTAAAATTGAGCGTACATTTGATTACCTTTGAACTCAAATCAGAATAACACAGTATAGAAAAAAATATTTTAATACGTGATTTATAGACCCCCAAGGGTAATGAACATAATGATATTCTGATGTGTCTTAAATTGTGGAAGAGGGGGGGCCAAAAATTACATCGGAGCAAAAAGGAACATAACAATTGTTGGCTTTGATTTTAGCTCCATTTTATTTTCACAAGTCACAACTAATTGAAAGCCGCCATATTAGTTTCATAGAGAGTGTGAAGTTGAGTTAAGATCAATTATGAGATTAAACATAAAATGCACAGTTTTTGAAATACATTTCATTACTACTTTGCTCACTATGATTTTTATTTACTTAAAAATTTTATTACATAAAAACCACTTGCGGGGAAATTAGAAACAAAACGTCAACGGCAAAATGTACGGGCAGTTCGCAAGTAAGAAATTTAAGCCCACAAAAACTGCACTTACTATAGGAGTAGTTAAAGGGAATGGGATGGTTCAAAACTGTTTTTTTAATGCTGAACAAGAAACCTAACTTGTTGAACGTTTGCAAAGAAATTCTTTGTGATCTTCGTGCACTTGCACTTATCCTTTGAATAAAATATATTTATTAGAAGAATAATTTTATGCCATTAACCTTTAATTATGATTTCGGGAATGTGGCCGCCGCGGCTGGTTCGAATAAAGACAAGTCTAAAGGTCCAATGTTCAAGAACTTTTTCAAGCATTCGGCAATAATGCCACGAATATTGGCTTTCAAGTCCTATAACGTTTCTAGTTTATTGGCGTCGGCGAGCGACTTCATATATCCCCAATGAAAATAATCCAATAGTGTCAAATCACACGATCTTGGTGGCCAATTGACAGGTCTATTCAGCGAAATTATGCGCTCATCGAATGTTTCCTTCAATAAATCGATTGTAACGTGCGCTGTGTAGCATGTAGCGCCATCTTGTTGGAACCACATCTCATCCACATTCATACCATCTAATTCGGGAACAAAATAGTCGGTTGTCATGGCTCTATACCGGTCTCCATTAACGGTAACTGACTCTCCAGCATCATTTCGGTAGAAGTATGGCCCAATGAATCCACCAGCCCATAGAGCACACCACAGTCAGTCAGTTTTTGTGGATGTAATGGCGTTTCAAGGGTCTCATGTGGATTCTCTTCACTCCAAATGCAGCAATTTTGCTTGTCAACCCAAAATGAGCCTCAATGAGCTTGCGGTAAACTTCGCGAACTGAACCGAAATAAATTTGCACGATTTGCAAGCGTTGTTCATGATGAAATCAGCTACAGATTGAAAAAAAATTTTTCTTGTTTGTGGGCGTATTATAATATATTTAAAACTTTACCAATTCGGTGCCCTGGGGAGTATATATTCCACATTTCAGCTTCCTAGCTGAAATTTAAAGGCCTAAAAATTGATGTATTTAGTTCCTTTATTTTCTTTAAGGAAATTAGTGGTCCGTCTTTCTTCGCTAATGCACATTAGCAATACAGCGAAAATATCACATACATCCATGGTAATTAGTGGCGTTATCATTGACCTGAGTGTAACGACTTTATCATCAGCATCACAAATTCAAAAGTCCACCAACCTAATATAAGTAATCAGTTTCATCATGATTATGGTCATATCTGCAGGCCTCTCGATTTTGGATCACTTCATCATTGAGGCCCATTAGATGCTGGTGTTTCTGCATTTGTGTGATCCGGGAGTTTTTAGGCCTGCCTCTCTTACGCGATTGTGAGAGAACGTCGATTGCCATTGCCTTTTTGACGGTTCGTAGGATCCCTCCTTTAAACATGACAATACCAACTGAGTCGGTAGTGCTCCAATTTTTATGAGATCAGTTCTTTGACGTGACGGCTTCTTCGGATTCTGGAACTTCTAATTCGATCATGCTTTGTAATCCTGCAGTCATGCGTGGCATCTTCATCTTAGCTGCTGTCAACTTGCCCTCATACTTTTTATACATTGTCCAGCATTGTGAACCGTATGTGAGCGCCGGACGCACAACTGCGGTGTAGAGCCTTTCTTTCAGATTAGGGGACATTTTTCGGTCACAGTCCACCCTACGCTTACACGATGATTGATGTCGTCGTCAACTGTTGCTACGTTGTGATATTTGAACTTTTCACACTCGGGAACCACCACCCCATTCAAATAAATGTCCGCAACGAGAGACTTATGTTATAATTTAAGTTTTGCAATTGCCAAGTCTAACGCTTTGTTGGACATTCTTAAAACTAGTATGTACATAGATACTTAAAATTTCGGACATGGAAACGCCCTAAATTAGGCTGTATCTGCTATTAAGAATATGCTCTCCACTAACTTAGATTTGAAAGTTTCAAATAAATGTAATAGGAGTATCTATGGTAATAAATTGTAAAAGCTACTAAAGCTATTTTGTTTACTACTTAATAAATCTCTTATGCAATTCACGTTGTTTTTATGAAGATGGCGATTTTATAATTATTTTTCATGCACAAAAGTTAAATGTTGTTATACATAATTTTGCAACAGAAATGTAGTACTTTCATATTGCTTCGTCAAAGAAGTTTTCATCTGAAAGATCCTAGTTTCAGTTCTCCCTTCATCCTTTTTGACCAGCACATGGAACTTTTTTTTAATTACATACAGGCGAACTCAAACTATCAGTGATACGCTCTATTAAGCGGAATATTTTACCAGGATTATCTGTAATTCTGTAATAAGAGAAACTTCTTAAGAAATGTATAATCTCCAACCATTGGTCGTGGAAGCCTTGAACGATGATCCGAGCATCCGCCTCAACAACTCGCAAAATAACGTACAGGACACGGCTGAATTCCAAAACTTCAAAAAATGCGCATTGTGAATGCACACTGCTTTTCCGATGCCAGGTTATGATGCTTTTGCGATGCTTTGCAATTTTGGAACGACTTTGATGCGAACTATTGTAAAATGTTTCAAACCAATAATGTCCAAACAATTAGTAACAACCGAGCTTAATCAACAATGTTGGTTTGTATACAATACCAACACGTTTAAGCATATTCTTTATTTAAGAAAGAAGCAGTTTACTCGGAGAATGTGTTTGTTTTCTCCAATTAAACAAATAAAAAGTCATATGTAACGAAGTGTAGAAATTATTTAAAAGTTATAGAATCCTATCCAAACGATTTATTTTTTAGTCATTTTCGTATAAATAAAAACACGTTTATGTGTACTTTTTAATTTTAACCCAATTTATGTATGCACTTTATTTCCTCATCTATTAAAGCGCTTCAACGAATTCTAAAACCCATGAGCAAATCTAGAAAAACCGGTAGACCTGCCTATTCATTAAAGCAATACCTCTAAATAACTCTCTGGAAACTCGCCAGTCAATGTGGGAGATTTCTGATTGCTTTGGAATGGGAAGAGGAACCGTTTATAGAGGATTTACAAAAACATTGAGAAGAATAATAAAGTGAAAAAAGAAATTCATAAAGTGGATTGAAACGATGAATACCGCTATAAAGTTGTAGAGGAATTCGAAGAAATACGCTCTAATCCGTTCACATTCGTATTGGGATGTGTGGATAGAGCTAATTTTAAAATCACTGCCACAAAAAAAGATTCCATTAGTTATTATAACAGGAAAGGAATGCATTACTAGTTTTTATTTTATGGAATTAAAGGCCGTATGTAACAGCAATTTCATATTTACGGATGTTTTCGTTGCATATCCTGGTTCTTGCCACGATGCCGCAAAAAGCTATTGTAAGCGGCAAAATAATAGTACCACCGGAGTATCTTCTACTTGGAGATTCGGCCTACCCTTTGGATATCCATTTAATCGTTCCATATAGAGACAATGGACACTTAATGGCGGAACACGAGCGTTTCAATTATTGCCACAGCTCAACACGCGTATTTATTGAGCAAGCATTCGATATCTTAAAAAAGAAATTCAGAATCTTGAACTTTATACCTGTGCAAAAAAATTCTTTCGTTAAACGAATTGTAATGTCATGTGTGATTCTTCACAATTTTATTATATTGTAACAAATCCCCCATTACTCGTATATAATTCAGTGCCCCGTAGATTCAGTATCAGAAGAAGATCCATCCAACTCCAAACAAGGAGGCTAAACTAAAAAGAGAACGACTATTCTCCGCCTAAAGTTTGTCAAAAAAAAAAGAGCGCAATACATTTTAAGTATTTATTAACAAACTAAAAAGAATTAACACAGAAATAAAAAAAAAATATTACAGTTAATTTCACATTTGCTTTGTTTACTAATTAAGTATTCAGGCCATCGAGGTACGCGGTCAGATCGAGAAAAATCTAAATGGCACACTGAAATGAAAGAATTTATAAATTTTATTATTTACAGAACAAACGACTTACTCAATTTATTAATTGAATGAGGATACCTTTCAACTCCCTCATTTCTTCCACGCTTTCTTGATCCACTTTGAGTCTGGCGTTTTCAATATCCACTAACTGCTTCCGATATTCTCTGTCTTTATCCGTTATTTTTTTTTTCTTTTTTTATTGTGTGGTGGTCCTGGGTTGCGCGCTTTAGAAGCCTCCGGATCGTATATGACTAACTCAAAATATTACATATTATTTTCATTTGACTCCTCCAAAGACGCATCCACATTATTAAATGGAACAACGACCGAATGTCGTGTTCCGTAGACATTGTCAAAATCTGCAAAAAAAACTCCCACGACGTTGCCGCTTCTGCAGTCGTACAATTTCTGTCCTTAATCCTCTTGTAGCTTGTCTTCAGGTTCAAAATTTTTCGTGTGATTTCATTCACCGAAAAACCGAATTTTGGCTTACTTTTTTTAATCTCTTCCAAAACGATTCTCCACAGAACCTTTTTCTTCCTTCTATTGTTTCGAAAATCTGGCTTAAATTCTATTCGGGTACTCACCAATAATTTAATTTGGACTCATTCTTCCAATTTTTATTACTGCAAATAAAATTAAAATTCGCAAATTTACAAAATATATAAATTTGACTTACTACTCCGGCGATGAATCCATTATTTGGCGGTATAAACTGAAATGCTAAATGTCATTTGCATCATAATAATTAACGATGCTCTGTTTGCTTTTGTTTGCGCAGTTGATGCGTTCACAATGCGTTTTAGAAAAGTATGCATTGCAACACAGTAAGCAGTTTGCATTTTGGAACGCTTGATTAAGGAATAATGCAGCTACTGTATTATGGAATTCAGACAACATTTTAACTTAGCTCACTAGGATAATGTGAAGACGTGTGCCAATCTTATTCTTCTGAAGGGGGGAGGGGGCTATAAGACTTCTAAAGGTGTGATTAGACGGTCATCCAAACTTGTCATCCGAATGATATACTGACTCCAGAAAACTTGTTTATTTTAGACGGGATGACCACGTTAGGATACGTCAGGATGTCATTCAAATGTATTTATTATTAGCTACCAGTTCATTCTATGAAATTTATAAAAAAAAGTATTTTTTTTTTAAAAAGGCCCCAAAAAGTGGTCCTGGACAAAAACTTTGGTATGGGCGATATATTGGAAAAAATATTCTCTAAATATCTTATTATACAATTTTTTTCATTTTCTATAGAAATTTTCGATGAAAATAATATATTATTAAAAAACGCCCTCAAGAAGTAGGTGTGGCAAAAAACTTTAAATGGCAAACTTTTGAAGGAGTTCACTTTCTACATATTTTGTAAATGTTCTAGCCCTTCATCTCTTCAACATCAGCTTTAAAATAGTTTTTTCCTAATTGTGGGCGTGGCAGTAAGAGTATCACTCTACCATTTCAGGACCCTTGAGAGTACATATTCCAAATTTGAGCTTCCTATCTTTAATTTGAAGGCCTTAAAATTGGTGACGGACAGACGGAAGGACATTGTTAAATAGTCTTAGATTTTACTTTTAGGGGTCTAAGACGAATTTTAAGGGGTGTTGCAAACTATGTGTCACAATTAATATAACCTTTGGATAGGGTATAACAATTCACAAAATATTACATACCATATCAACTCAGTAGCTATATCTACATAGCTAAATAACTATACACCATGCACACAATTTCATCTAACTGATAGTAGCACATTAAGTAGACTTATAGAAGGTGATTTCTTTTCCGTGACCAGTCCGCAAATTGATGTGCCTAATTTCATATTCGCCACAGCATCATTACCGTAGGTATCATCCTGCATGGGTACATGCAATTTACAAGCTAAAATTCCCAATAATCCTAATTATGCAAAAGCGCGCACATACACTTACACATACACACACACATTATGCCATGTTCCATATAATATTTCTACTTAGTCCTACTACAGCAGTTCCGTCTTATTATAGTGAATATAGCAGCTTAGCTGCTCTGTGGTAGCTAGCTCCATGCCAGATGCCATTAGGCAAGACAGATTGAATTCCATCAAGCGTCTTCGTGATTCGCACAGACAACAAATTTATTACGTAAGGTTGGTTGGCAAGATAGCTACCTATGTGTGTAGCAGCAAACGCATAACTGTAATTTATTTTTGACAATTTGTCATTCCAGCAGATGTCCACTTGATTCAATGTTGAAATTTGCAAGGACACCCATTTTTATATAATGTATATATCTGTATTTTTTTTTTCTACTGTATCTTTCGTCATCAAGATGGTCGGTTCTTTCACATTTTCAGTGGGAAATTGAAATTCGCTTCAGAGGAGGGTTCCTTGCTGTGTGTCTCGAGTTCGGGAATGAATAGAGTGAGTGGAATCACTTGAGGGATAATCAGATTTTCTTATTCGCCTCCCTGTATGAAATTCACTGAAGCAAAGAAATCTTCTCCCAAATAATGGAATCAAAGTAAGTATCCCAGGACAGTCCGATGGACATTGCGTATATATGAATGTACCTATATTATATTACTTTTCATCGGAGAGGACATTTTATTTTCATTATTAACATATTTATGAAGGGCTGCGAAATTGTTTATGCAATTACTGAGTTAGTTGGAATGCCGGACTGTGCAATATTTTGACACCTGAGATCTATCTCCAATGGTGTATTGTTTATGGAATTCCTTCGAATTAAAATGAAAAAAATAGGAGAGCTAAGATGTCTTGTCAAGTATGTATGTAGTTGGAGTCGTCGGGCACCTAACATTTTCTTGATTTGATTTTAGTATTTAATAAAAACTCAACCTAAGGATAGGCGTTAAGAATGTCGCGGTAAATTTTACAATAGAAGGGGATTTTAACGCGTGGGCTTCGGAATTCGGCGTTTGTATACGAATCGTTGAGGGAATGTTTTATTAGAAGCTTTCACTAGCTTCAATGGAATTTTAGCTAACAGCGGAAGTAAATAAATATAAACACTTTTATCACAGCACCACTTTTAGCACCATTACATGCATAGCGACCCAAACGCTATTTTATTTAGCACCAGCACTGGACCAACAAACCTTAATAACCGGACGACGCTAAAGCCTACTGGAACGTAAATAAGCTAGATGAATACCTTTAAAGCCTCTTCGTCAGAAAGGTGATAATTGATGCCAGAGATACAGGAGAATTTATAACATGGTAGTCATCGCGTGCAACGCATTATTGCCTAGATTGGGAATAGAAAAGCACCGACCTCCAGTGTACTGGTGGACGCCTGAGATGGTGTTACCGAACGCGAAGAATTTATCAGCATAATTCAGAAAGGTGATAATTGATGCCAGAGATACAGGAGAATTTATAACATGGTAGTCATCGCGTGCAACGCATCATTGCCTAGATTGGGAATAGAAAAGCACCGACCTCCAGTGTACTGGTGGACGCCTGAGATGGTGTTACCGAACGCGAAGAATTTATCAGCATTTTCGGACACGTAACGCCGATAGCCGTCGAATGAAGATCGTACGTAACGTTCACCGCGAAGCGAGAATCCGTTTTAAGAAAGCTAATAAGTCTAGCAAAGGTCTTTGATTCAGGAATCTCTGCGAAGAACTTAGCAACGACGTTTGGGGACCCTTTAACCAAATCGTATCGATGAGGTTAAAGAGTCCGCATTTGCAATCACGTGCCCAGCTATGTAAGGGAAAATAGTTGAGACTCTATATCCTCGCCAAGAAATTACAGAGCTCGGTAATCGAAGTGTTCGAAAGTGCGTCGAAGGTATGCGATAGAAAGGCTCCGGGACTCGAAGGTATCCCAAAAAGAGCCCTAAAAGTGGCAATCGTTGCTTATTTGTTGAAATGTTTAATGCTTGTCTTTAGGATAGTCGATAGGACACGATCGATAAAATACTTTAGCGAATTATTTATAACAGGCTCCAGCCAGAAATTGAAATAGCAGTAGGCCTCTCGGAACATCAATAAGGTTTTCGTAAGTCAAGATCTACGGTAGACGCAATCAATGCGGAAATATCGAGTCCCCGAGCAGCTAAAGAAGCAAGGCGCTGGAAAGGTGGCAAAAAAAAATACTGCGCCTCAATGTGAAAACACGCTTAATTTAGCGAACTGTGAGCGCATCATTAGCTGTCTCAACCGAATTGAAGTACCAGACTATCTTCGTAAAATTCTGAAAAGTTACTTTCCGAATAGAGTTATTCTCTACGACTCTGACGTGGAAATAAAAGGGTATGAAGCTACTGGCTGTGTGCCACAAGGTTCGTTTCTAGGACCCTTGATGTGGAACGTTATGTACGACGAAATACTGCGACTAGCGATTCCAAGAGAATCGTCGATTATCGGCTTTGCAGACGAAATCGCTGTGGTGGGTGCAGTGGCTTAGTGGTTAAGTGCGTTGGACCACTAAGCAAGAGGTCGCTGATTCAAATCCCGACCTGTACCACCTGAAAGTTTTTATTCGATGCCCAACCTCTTGCGAACGTCTGACAAACATCCAAGAGTAAGAACTGTCAGAGAAGCTTCTCAAAAATGAATTGCCGTTCGGAATCGGCATTAAATTATAGGTCCCGCCATTCATGTCAAAAATATAACATCGCATACACAATGGTTGGAGAAGCTAGGCTTTGGTCCTATATGGGCCGTTTACGCCCAATATTTGTTTTTTTGTATCGCTGTGGTGGATGTGGCAAAAACTATATTAGACGTCTACAACTTTACGAAGATGGGTAGCTGGACCACAAGACTAGTAGGAAAATTCGAGAAACGATTGCGAGAGCAAGTAGTAGTGTCCCAATCTTTTATAAAGTTTCTTGGAGTAATTATTGACGTTTGTCTAAGCTTTCAAAATCATCTGGAGTATGTTTGCAAAAAGTCTTCAAACTCTGTAAGCGCACTTTCAAAGCTGATGAGTAACATCGGGGGCCCGAAACAAACCAAGAGAATTCTTCCTGCAAGTGTTGAAATTTGGTCGAGTGCAGCTAAAGTTAGATTCCACACTCGGAGAGTCAAATCCTTCAATCGTCTTGCCGCTCTAAGGGCGGCGTGTGCTTTTCGAACAATTTCCAACGACTCGTCGTATCTTCTATGTTACCTACATCGATATACTTGCTGAAGAAATGGTAATGTGCGTATACTCAGCGATCTTAGACGGTTAGGATGCCAACGAAAAGCGTCTATAGTTACATTAATAGAGTAATGCCTTACGGCGGTCCCGCGGAAGACACAAATCGGCGCGTTTGGGAACGAAACAGTTTTAGCCACTACCAATGGACGTCGGACCATTGGGGCCGCATTCAAGGTTTCCACCTTCCGTCAAAAAAAGGAAACATTTTTCCTGAGAAAACTTCTTCTGAACTCTGCCTTGCAAGCTCAGCGGAGATCCCATTTCCCTGGATGCCAGTGCGACTAGCAGCTGTCTAGTTCACAAATGTAAAATATGACTGCTGAACGACGCCATTTGCAAAAATCATAACATCTTCCGATAGACACTCGGTCATACCGCGTATAGCGGATTATAACGTAAACCTAATCCCAGGATAAGTCGCGCCACTATCTGTCAAATCGCATGGAAATTTGTGTTTCGAAAAGTAAACATCTCAAATGTTATAAGTATACAATAATATATACTAAATTTATTTAATATTTTTAAGAGAAGAAAATATAATATCCATTTTGATTCTTTAATATAGTTTCCGGTCTAATAATTTGAATTGTGCTTTTATCTTGTGAAAACAATTTGCGAAAAGTACGTGGTAATTGAAATTAAATACGTTAAAGTTAATACCTACGTTCTTATATTAAATAGATTTTGAGGTCAAGTACGAGAATAATAGCAGAAAAAAAAATGGATTAAAAACTGATTAACTGCGAGGGAATGCTGTGGAGTTCATTGCAGATCATACAGAAAGGCAAACATTTTAATTGAAGTAGATATTACCTACGAACGGAGATAAGACAAGATGCTATATGTTTTGCATTTTTCTCCAACCCCGGCTTTGCAATACCACGCACATTTCCATTTAGTCACGTCCAAAGACACTTTTATTAGTTTAATCTCATGAGGCCTTTCGTTAATTTTTGTCGTTTGAACGGAGATGCCTAGAGAAGAAACCCAATCCACATCCACTAATTGTTCCCCTTCTCGTAGTGGTCCAACAGTTTCCTTAAAGGTGACAACACGGAAGGCACTATCTTCGATCGATCCCAGCGTGTTGTGACAGAGTCTTTCACGGCTATTGAAGAACAGGCGAAACTAGTTGGCCTTGAAGTGAATGAGGACAAGACTAAATATCAATGCTATCAACAAACAAACAATAATCTGTCCACCGACTAGGACAAAATGTCACTGTTGATAGCAGCAACTTCGAGGTAGTTAAAGAGTATATCTACCTCGGGGTAAACATCAACTCCACAAATGACTTCTTAGTGGAGATCAGTCGAAGAATTACCAGAAAACCGCTGCTACTTCGGTTTGGCAAAACAAATGGGTTCAAAACTCCTAACTCGAAGGACAAAGTGCATGCTCTACAGAAGCCTTATCCTGCCAGTTCTGATATACGGCGCCGAGTGCTGGACGATGAGCAGGAAAGGAGAGCTAATAATGGGATTCTTTGAAAGAAAAATTCTTCGACTGATATTTGGTCCTGTGTGCGACGATGGGCGAATGGAGGAGAAGATACAACCGCGAACTCTATGAGCTGTACCAAGATGTGGTTGTAGTCCGAAAAGCCAAAATTCGTCGACTACATTGGCCGGCCACATTGAGCGAATGGACAACAACGCTCCAGCCAAGAGGATCTTCGAGTCCCAGCCCCCAGGTTCGAGACGACAAGAAAGACCGAACCTCCGTTTTAAAGACCAAGCCATCGCGGATGCCAGAGCGCTTGGTCGGGACAACTGCAAGCAGCATGCTCGGGATCGCAGAGGGTGGAAGGCAGCCGTATCTCAGGCAGGGACTCTTCACGGGTCGGGAGCCCGTTAAGTAAGTAAGTAAAGTAAGTATTATTTCACCTACATAACCCAATAAAAAAATTGGTTACTTATTTCGACTGCTTTATTTACAATATTTTAAGCCACATCCTATGGTTTTTCCCAAATATTTTGCTCGTTTCATATACATACACATTTTGTTGCGGCATTCATATATCAAACTAACTAATGCCTAAACTTCAAATTGACTAAAATAAATGTTTTGCGGGCTCTTCCAATTTCAAATTTAAATAAGATTTTGTGTGATGACAAACAGCTGACACAAATCTTATCCTGGGATTCGAGTACATAAAATCGTTGTAGGCCGCGCGGAAATCAATTTACCGAGTGACAAGAGCGCCACCTTGTATTTCATTTGATTTAGAAGAGAACTTGGTTTACATTGTCAACAGTATTATTACTGCTATATGTGTACTATTAATGGCAGGATGAGGGTTCTGTAGAGCATGCATTTTGTCCTTCGCGTGAGGGGTTTTTAACTCATTTAATTCCTCTCCAGATCTCCACTTAGTTTTGGTAGTGGATATTTCATAAAATGTTTGTTGTTTAATAATTAAAACTGTTTTAGTCAAAATCTTACTTTTATTACAGTTAATAGTTAGTTTAAAGTAGGTTTAAAATCGTCAGTCCTGAGCTAAGAATAAGCTTTTAATATAAGAATGTTTGCCATTCAGCCAGGATATTACTTGTACTGCTGTTAAAAAAAAAAACTAAAAACCTAGGATGATACCTATAATACCTAAGAACTGAAAAGGTTTCTTTCTTTCGGTAATATAGATTGGTTCGAACGATATCCTGTTGGTAGTTTAACTACAACTTTACAAGTGTTCGGTATCACCTATAATACCTAGCGGCTGAAGAGGTTACATTTTTCAACCAATTTTACCATAAATTCTAGAAAAAACACACCCTTTCACCTTTGTCCCAAAAATGGTATAAGCAGCAACGCCCATGTCTTTTCTTTCACTCTTGCCCAAAACACGGCATTTCTGCTTTATAAAAAAAAATTCAATGAGAAAACGTGCATTATAGCTCAGAAGAAATTTAAAGTTAAATTGCGAATACATTTTTATAACATGTTAAGTGTATTTTAAATTTGGGTGCGTTAAACAAGCTAGTTCCATGTTACCATTGTGCCAAATTGTTGAAATACCTAAGACGGAAAAGCCTATCCTACCACTTCCTAAAATTTGCCTGCACAAAAAAAATGAATTAAGAAATTACATATCATCCTCCCTTTGTTAATATCGTAACTATAGTTTGTATGAAGCACCTAAAACCCACGTCATGACCTACTTATTCTTTTTCTTGCATACTAAAAACAATTAGCCGTTCTATTTTAGAAAAATCCATTTTTGTTTCACACCTCACTTGTTAAAATTTGTTAATGCAGAAAGGGGACGATATGCGTTTCCTTTCAATGTTCCTTTCACAACTGAAAAAGTTACGAAATTACAAAATTGCACACCATTCCTAGAGTGACGCTCTCACTTCCAAATTCACTAAGGCGGGTACTATAATAAACAAAAACAAGAAAGGATCTACGTACTCGTACGTCTTAAGCGAATTTTCTGCTGCTGTGCATTATAATGAACATTTAATCGATTTCAGTATATAACCGTAAATTTCAAAGTAGTTATTAAACTACCCCAAGCAAGGAGATACATCAATGACCCTTTATTTTCCTTTTCTTTCGTTTATATTCTTTGTTAAAATTATGGTCATAAAAAAAGAAAGACTGAATGTGGCTGCATTAAGTGGGAGAATACATTTAGGGTAAAAGAGATATTTCTTTATTGGCATTTTGCTCCACTTTAAATTCCAAGTGCAGAGAAAAAGACGAAGAACACTATCCCTCGGGAGCAACAAGTATTATTATTCTGCTTTCAAAACGTTTAAATATTTTCATGAAAGTATTCATTAAATGGGTCTTATGTAATTTCATATGTAATTACAATTAGATTATCCAGCAGCGCTGCGTTGTAATGATGTTCGCCTATTTTAGATGTTGAGAACTAAGACTATTGTTGCGGAATATTTTCGCGTAACAAGAACCACCTTCTTATCTTTTCTCGACCCAATCCCGTCTTTTCTTCGGAGGTACCACCACCAAGGTCATAGGGCAACCAGGATCCCATCAACCTTAGGGCCACTTCCCACGAACCTTGAGGGAACCACCCCCACATGTATACATCACCTCTCAACGCGAAACATCGAGGGCTTACCCCAATTGTGAGCCACCCGGATGAGTGTCCCGCTGACGGTCAAGGAAGAAAATCCGTGGAGAGCCACCCAGACGAGGGTTACGCTCTAGTCATATCGACGTAGGTTGCGAAGAGAGATGTCCATCGAGAGCCACACGGATGAGGGTACCGCTCGAATCGAATCCTGGTCGGCGGCAAAAGCAGTGACCAAGTACGGAGCCCACAACCACCGGGCCGTACAACAGTTGCGTCAGGGCGTAGGCGGACGGCCGAAAAACAATTCAACACCCCAGCAATTTAAACACCGCCTGCAGAACATTGCGCCAGGGGCAGGTGTCCAGTAATTTAGGAGCACGGGTGGACGGCCCAAAGTCAAAAGCTCCAAGTAAACAGTTGCGAAAGAACTACCACAGTTCCGGTAGGGAGAAATGTTCGATGGGGGAGGAGGTGACGATCTCCTTCGCTACTTCGTCGGGAGAGCCTCGTGAAACACACTCACAATGAAATCACGCTGCATAGTAACAACAACAACAACAACAACAACAACAACAACAACAACAACAACAACAACAACAACAACAACAACAACAACAACAACAACAACAACAACAACAACAACAGAAGAAAAAAATACCAACAAAACAAATGTCAAAAGAACATCAACGCGAAATGCGACACAAATCAGCGGATGACAACACAAACACTATAAAGAAAAAAAAGAAAAAGCGTTTTGTAAGGAATGACCTGCTTTCGGCAAGATCCCCCACCCCAAAATCTGAATGAAATCCCACCAGACAGTTTAAAGATCGCGAATTTTAATAACACTGACACAACACTTGGTTTGCTTTTTGTTCCGGGGGAGTTTGGTAAATCCACGTTGATTCTAATCGGTGGAGGGGTTATTTGGTTCCTCCTGTCCACCTGCTTTCGAGTTCTTAACTGGCCCGATCAAAGGGGGCGGAATAGATGTAGATTACCTTGTTTGATTGGCCAATTAGAATTGGGTTTAGATCTCCAAGAGGAGATGAATTACACTCTGCCGATTTAAGGTTTCTCCTAATAATTAATAATATCGCGCGCGATAATAATAATGTATTCGTAAACACTGGTTTACGTTTTGATATTATTTGTTTTCGCAACGTTCGTTAGAAAACTAAATGATCGTTCAAAAAAGAGAATACCTAAGGTAATGTTTTGTTCCAGGTCGGACGAGGTTTGAACACTCAACCTTAGCCTGGCTTTCCAGTAACGGAAAGCTCAAGTGTTTGGGGTATAAGAGTGAAAAGTGTGAGAGAGAAACGGCGACACACCCACAGTGAGACACCCGCACACCGGGGCAAACTATGCTCCCTTGTAGCTGAATAGTGTCTCCTGTTGGTTCGCTTGGATGTATGGAAGGTAGTGGGATATGGCAGACAATATCCAACACAAGGAGAGCGTCTATTGCACGCTATAAGTGGAAACCCACTACCAATGTAAAATATGAATGTGTGAGCCGAATACCGTCCGAGCTGGAACAAAGGACAATTTTGGTCGTCACTTCTTGGTTGACCAGCTAGCTTGCCGGTTTAGTTTTGCTAACGAGTTTTTATAGTAAACAGGAAACAAATTTTCGAATAATTTCTATTCCTTTTTTTTTTAGATTGAATTTGAAAAAGAAGAGAAAACGGTGGACAGGAGGACGTTGCAAGGGAATCATCCGGAAAAAGGGTGTCAGTGTCTTTTTTTGATTGACGTAGAGAGTGAACGGTTGTGCTAGGGAATTTTGTGAAAGATAGGTCTGCTTGGGTTTCGGCCGTAAATTCTCCCGAGAAAAGATGGGTCTCGCGACCCCTTTTAGCTCTTATTGAAAGTTCGGGAAAACGCGAAAGCGGGTCACACCGGTGGTCATAATTCGCAGTAAAAATAGTTTATCTATTCGCTTGCAAAAAAAAAAAAAAAAAAAACAAATTAATTTTAATTTTAATACTCTTTTCTAGAATAAAGTAACCAGCTCCACCGGAGCCGTTATAACGTAGTAGAAAAAAAAACGTTGTTCTGTTTCTTTGTTCTTTCCTTACAGCGGAACGGTGCCATACGGTACAAATTACGGTTTCACAATTTGGCCATAAAATTGCGTGGCACCCACCTCGCTTTTATCTCTGGTTTCAGCTTTAATTTCCAAATTTAAAATTTTTCGTGGTTTTGACTTTTACATTTTTTTCCCTCGCTTTCGGTAGCATGTACTTTATCTTTTCAGCGGACGTCATTGGAAACATCAGCGCAAGCTAACTAACGATTTAGGTTTTCCCATCGAACGCGACCCTCGACTGGAATGCCGGGAGAATAGCCACTCTGGTTGTTCTTGTTGGAAATTTCTGACAGTTCGCGAATGTTTTTTTTTTTCGGCGATAGCGCTTTCATTGTTTTGATTAAAAGTTTAGTTTTATTTTGTTAATTAATAAAATTTCGCGGCGGGAAAATATTCAACACTATATCTCTCGAAGGAAAATCTATAAGCAAATGTTTTTTTCTAATGTATCTGGAAAAACATAAGGTTTAAAAAGTGCACCTTTATTTAGATGACGTGACTGTATGACGAACAGAAGCTGCATTGGTAGAGTTTCAGTGTAATTCAGTAGACCGGGGCCAATTTTTGACTTGTGATTTTTTATTTAATAATTAATTTAATAATGATAAACAAAATTTTGTATTTTCTTGAGAACAGAAAGACGTCGCAGATTGGGCGCAAATGGCATTTTGAGTCTCGAAAATGTTTTTTTTTCGAAATTAATGTGAGAGTTAGAATTTGCATGCAAATGAATCAAGGAAAATTCAAACTTTGCACCGCAATACAAATTTATTGGATAAAGTTGCGTAATTTAAGGATATGGCTACCTGTAGTGGTCGCCACACACTGCGCCGTATGAATGGCGAAATAAAGAACGTATTTATTCATGGGGTCATCCCATGTGATGATATAGCAGTTAGAAGAAGGACCCCTTCGGAGAGTTTTAAGCGGACTTGAAACCTTAAACGCGTTTTATTTTTCAAAACTGTATTTTTAATACTTTCCTCCATCGTATCTCAAAAACGGCTTGACCGAATGACTTGACAATCAGCACATGTAAGCGCATTGAATGAACTATTCCCAAAACTTCGATTTTTTTATAGCAAAAACAAAAACCCAAAATTCGCAAATTTTTTTCAATTGTCTACCAATAGTCCAATTTTTGGTATATTCATTGGATAATGGTTCATTCCGTGCTTTTAGGCTTAACAGATTAAAACGTCCCTAATTTTGTTTGTTTCATATCAGCCAATCAGCCGGAATCGTGGAGGAAATGCGAACCCATTTTTCGGAGGCGTGTATATTCAAAACGCTGTAACTCATGTTCTACACAATATTTTTAGCTTAAAATTTATATTAATACAGTTGAAATATATGTTAATAAATAATAATAAACTTAAGGCTCTATCCTATTTACTGGTTGTAAAAAAAAAATCCTAAAAAACAGGCCATCACATGGGATGAGCTTCCACAAGTCTTAAAAATATACCGTTGGAAAACTTGTAATTTTAGCTTTTGAAATCAATGAAAATATAAATTAATTAATTACTTCTATTAACATGTTTTTTTTTCATTTGTTTTCGTCTTTGACTATGGTCATAAATGGTTGCGCTGTTTAGTTTAATAGTGCATTTTATTCCGTAATAAATAAGTAACAAGGCACAACAAAAAAATTCCACCAATTGTGCCCTTTTTGAACAAGATCAATATAACGGGAGATCCAAGTAGAGATACTTTTTTCAATAGCCTTTTTTGACAGATCACGTGTGAGTCGTGTCATGCTGTCATGTTATTTTTGTTTAGTATTGTTTGGCATTTCATAATGGAAAGACTATTATGAAAATTCACGTTCTGTGAGGAATGTGTTTCGTGCACTTCGCTCAACTTATGGTCAACATAATCGGCCTACTGAGCGTACTATTCGCAACACCATCACCCATGTTGAGACCCAGCATTCATTATTGGATAATATTCGACCGAATAGACCACGTCCAGCACGCTGTGAAGAAAATATAGCGGGCGTAGCTGAGAGTGTACACGAAGACCGTAGAGAGTCGATTCGGCGCCGTTTGCAGCAACTCGGACTGACGTATGGAACGACTTGGCGCATTTTACGTCAAGATCTTAAATTGAAAGCGTACAAAATACAGCTTGTGCAACAACTGAAGCCGCTCGACCTTCCCAAGCGACATCGATCCGCTCTATGGGCTCATGAAAAGTTCCAAGAAGATCCGACGTTTTCGAGGCAAATTTTGTTTAGCGATGAGGCCCATTTCTGGCTCAATGGGTATGTAAACAAATAAAATTGCCGCATTTGGGACGGAGAGCAACCTGAAGAGATTGAAGAACTGCTACTTCATTCAGAAAAAACAACGGTTAGGTGTGGTTTGTGGGCCGGTGGAATCATCGGTCCATATTTCTTTAAAAATTATGCCGGTGCGAACGTAACCGTCAATGGCGACCGTTATCGTGCCATGATAACCGACTATTTGATGCCTGAAATTGAAGCTCGTGATCTCGGCGATATTTGGTTTCAGCAAGACGGCGCCACTTCCCACACATCGCATCAATCAATGGACTTATTGAGAGAACATTTCGGTGAGCACATAATTTCACGTTTTGGGCCGGTCGATTGGCCACCAAGATCGTGTGATATCACACCGTTAGACTTTTTCCTGTGGGGATATGTAAAGTCAAAAGCTTATGCCGACAAACCCGCTTCGATTCAGGCCTTGGAGGAAAACATCCCGCGTGTCATTCGCCAGTTACAAGTCGAAATGCTCGAACGAGTGATCGAAAATTGGGCTCAACGGATGGACCATCTGCGACGTAGCAACGGCCAACATTTGATAGACATAATCTTCAAAAAATAAATGCCAAAGAATGTTCTTTCAAATGATAATAAACATTCTCCATTAAATTTGAATTTTCTGTTTTTTTTTTCTTTAAAAAAGTAGGGAACCTCGAAATGGATCACCCTTTACAAGGTGGCGCAAAAATTACCTTCCGATGTTTTTTGGCTGTTATTAAAAAAAAATGAAAAACTTTGATTCTTCTTGTGGATTATTTTTATTTGGTCTTTTATTTTTTTTACATCAAGTCGAGAATATGATGTCATGTGAATGGCCGCCGCCACAGTTGATTGTCATTTGAGCCCTTTTTAAGGCATTTTCCATCACTTTGGCCAAAACTTTGTGTGCCGTTGCACAATCCTGTTGGAACCACATGTTTTCCAATCCCAATTCATCTAGTTGCGGCAAAAAGAACTCGTTGATCATTGCTCTGTAGCGCTCACCATTCACAGTAACCATTTGGCCCGAGACGTCTTCGAAGAAAAAAAGGTCCGATGACTCCTCCAGCGAAAAAAGCACACCATACAGTGACTTTGAGCGGGTGTAATGGCTCTTCGTGGATTACACGCGGATTTTCAGAAGCGTAAATTTTGCTTATTTACGTACCCGCTAAGGTGGAAATGGGCCTCATCACTCATGATTATTTTTGATGAAAAATCATCTTCCTCTTGGTGGTGACTAAGGATGGCTTGAGCGTATGTTAGACGCGATTGGCGGTCAGCATCTAACAGCTGATGCACCGTCTGGACTTTGTACGGAAACATCTTCAAATCTTGTACCAAAATTCGCTGTAAAGACCGTCGACTGATACCCATTTGCGTGGCACGTCGTCTGGTCGATGTCGACGGCGCTTCCATGACATCTTCGACTACAGCAGCAATATTCTCTGCAGAATGGTTACTTCAGGGTCTGCCACGCCTGGCAGCATCTCGTGTTGGACGGCTAGGAAATCTGCGACGAAATTCACGTTGTGCCAAAATCACCGACCGATTATTGTTCAAATAAATAGTCACCAATATTCCGCGTTCTGGAGCAGTGTAGCGTAACATTGTTTATTAACATGTATTTCGCATGTGTTTACTACACAAATGTCAAAACAGAACTGATATTAGGGGCACATCGCAAAATTTATAGCATTTTCTGATAGGAGGATTACTTTTGCGCCACCTTGTATGTTCCATACAGTATTAAATCAGTTTTTTTTTCTGTATATTAGAGATACATAGTATTTTGCAAATTTCACTTAGTTATTCAAGTTTTTGAGACGCGAAACTTCATTTGGGCCCACTGTACGCCAGTACGTAATTTGATACAACTTGATACGAGGATTCTCGATCGCCGTCAAACTCGAAGCAAATATTTCTTGGCAGCACGTAACTTGAAACGAGTTTGATTGTGACTTGGCCTTTTAAAATTTGTAAGCCATTATTCGAGTCCGCAATAATCACTTACTCTTCTTGCTAAGTCTTGATGACCACTCATAAAAATGGTAAACATCTTAGCCTTTTCTAATAGCAGCGATAGGGAATAAAAACATAAGTCGTCTTATGTCGAAATTGATTTAATGGTACGAATCAAATTTGCTATGTTATTTTTATATATGTATGTAGGTACCGTAGTTTTTAATTGCGATATCTCAATTGCAGTGACAGTGCGTCATAGAGACGTTTTAGACACGCTCTATCCAAAAAAAAAGAAAACAAAAATCTTGAAAAAAACCAAGGGAAAAATTATTATTTATTTTGTGTAAAAGGCGTCTTTCTTGTCTACGGTCCTCTTTCCTCTGTCGCTTTTCGCTCACAACACATAAAATATCTCTCATATTCACATAGTTCAAATTGTAATCGTGTTTCAGGAAAATACAGAGTCATTCATTTCGTGGTTTTAGATTGGCTGCGCTGGCATTTGACACCTGTCGAACTCAGCTATCATTTGAAGTTTCATAATATTAGTTGAATGTTTGCCGTTTAAGATAATGGATCACTTAACAATCGAACAAAGCGATAAAATTACTAAAACTTAGTAAATACAAAAGTGGTGATTCAAACGCCATACTCTACCAATTTACGCTATTGCTACGAAGAAAGGGGAAGCCTTACTGATATCGCAAGGCCCGTGCATCATTGTAATGCACGATCAGTGACTGTTTGGTGTGCTCAATGATCGAAACGTGTCATTGGTCCATATTGTTTCGAAGATACCAATGGGCAGACGACTACAGTCGAATGATAAACGACATTATTTGTTCAGCGTTTTAAGACTTGGACGATTTAGGCTATCTAGTTTTAGTATTCAATTAGTAAACTCTTACAACTTGCAAACATCTTTATATGGACGGAATAGACATGCCTTATGTTTGCAATCATCACATCATTTGAGAATGCTTAAATATAACTGGAATGGTGTTTGAGTTCTCAACATGTTTTTACTGAGAGAATGGCAGCATTCAGCTCTGGACAGTGTTGTCACTTCTATCATTATAATATTGAATATTTGTCCAATATACCAAATTTACCACTGTGCTCAAGTGTTGGCGTAGGTGAGCAACTTCACATATCCCCAAAGAAAATAATCCAATGGTGTCAAATCACACGATTTTGGTAGCCAATTGACAGGTCCATTCCGCGAAATTATGCGCTTATCGAATGTTTCCGTCAATAGATCGATTGTGACGTGCGCTGTGTGGCATGTAGCGCCGTCTTGTTGGAACCACATCTCATCCACACTCATGCCATCCAATTCGGGAACAAAATAGTCGGTTATCATGGCTCCATACCGGTCTCCATAAACGGTAACTGACTGTCCAGCATCATTTCGGAAGAAGTATGGCCCAATGACTCCACCAGCCGATAGAGCACACCAAACAGTCAGTTTTTGTGGATGTAATGGCGTTTTAAGGGTCTCATGTGGATTCTCTTCACTAAAATTGCGGTACCTTCGCGTACTGAATCATTATTTTCGAAATAAATTTGCACGATTTGCAAGCGTTGTTCATTTGTCAACCTGTTCATGATGAAATGGCAAACCAAACTGAACATAAATGACATTAGAGTTGCCACATTTGACCACAAAATGTCAGTTTTATCTCTATTCGAAAAACCAACCTCTAAAAGAAAACATCCTTTATTAAAAAGCTATGCAACAAACTTCGACAAGGTTTAGGTTGGTTAAGGTTATTATTCAATTAATGCAAAAACATCAAAACTGGGAACGAGACGTTCTCACAATATTAGATGATTTTTAAAATCACAAGCAAAGCGCAATAACCACGTTATGTGTTCACCTTTCCATCTTCAATGTTTGGGCTGAACTTATTCGAAAATATTTCGAAAATGTGATGGAATGGGCAACATAGGTCGTTTGCTTGATGCTATCTAACCATATCCAAGAATAAAAATAAATAATCCGTAGTACAAAAACCGTAGCTGAGTTTGATTGATTGTTGTAATATTTTTATTTAAATATCACTAGCTCCTTTAAGATAAAGAATGTTAATTATATATTAAATTTAATAAACTGAATATTATATTGTAAAAAAATACTAACTAAATATTATGTTTATTGTAAAAACCAAACCTCGGCACTTTAAAGAAAAAGAAAAGAAAAATTAAGTATTTAATGTTGCTTCTTCAAAGCTTCACAGTTCATTGGAAAATAAATGTAGATATGCTCACGTTGCCGTAACGTGGACGAGCCAAAGTGCTATGAGCATGAAACAAATTTGAAACTCTTTATCGCAATGGCACATAAAGGGTGATTTTTTAGCTGGTTTGGTTTTGGCAACACTGGTTTTGACAGCTGACGTGTGTTTAGTACCTTGAGTCACTGTCAAACAGCTTCAGTTTGGTTTGCAATTTAACCATTGATCGTCTTACAAATGAACAACGCTTGCAAATTATTGAATTTTACTATCAAAATTCGTGCTCGGTTCGAAATGTTCATCGCGCGCTGCTTCCATTTTATGATCGGCATTCTCGACCTTCTGAGCAGTCTATTCGGAAGATTGTGACCAAATTTCGCACCAAATTTACTTTGTTGGACATTAAACCACCAACACGTTTACGTACTGTGCGTATTGAAGAAAATATTGCGGCCGTATCAGCTAGTGTGACAGAAGACCGCGAAATGTCGATTCGGCGCCGTTCCCAGCAGTTAGGCCTTTGTTACAGCACTACGTGGAAAATTTTGCGGAAGGATTTGGGCGTAAAGCCTTTTAAGATACAGCTGGTGCAAGAACTAAAGCCAGGCGACCTACCACAACGCCGAATTTTTGGTGAATGGGCTCTTGGAAAGCTGGCCGAGGATCCGCTTTTTTATCGAAAAATTGTGTTCAGCGATGAGGCTCATTTTTGGTTGAATGGGTACGTAAATAAGCAAAATTGCCGCATTTGGAGTGAAGATCAGCCAGAAGCATTGCAACAGCTACCAATGCATCCCGAAAAAGCCACTGTTTGGTGCGGTTTATGGGCCGGCGGCATTATTGGGCCATATTTCTTCAAAGATGATGCGAATCGCAGCGTTACTGTCAATGGTGAACGCTACCGAGCGATGATAACAAACTTTTTTTTGCCCGAAATGGAAGTTCTTGACTTGCATGATATGTGGTTTCAACAAGACGGTGCCACATGCCACACAGCACGCGAAACAATGGCGCAAATGCGAGGCGAGTTTGGTGAACAGTTAATTTCACGTTTCGGGCCGGTCAATTGGCCGCCTAGATCGTGCGATTTGACACCATTAGATTATTTTTTGTGGGGGTATGCCAAGGCTAATGTGTATAGGGACAAGCCCGCTTCGATTGACGCACTGGAAGCCAACATCCATGCATTCATTCGTGAGATACCGGCCGATATGTGTGAAAGAGTATGCCAAAATTGGACTCAGCGGTTGGGCTACCTGAGACGCAGCAGCGGTCAACATTTGCATGAAATTATCTTTAAACATTAAATTGCAAGGTTCAAACTATCGATTCAAATAAATATTTCATTCATTTTTTCGAATTTTTTGTGTTCTTTTTTGAAAAAAAGTTCTAAACCTCTTAAAAAATCACCCTTTACACTCAGTCTATGCCATAACTTATCTGAGAAGTCAAATTTGTAAATGCAATCATAGGATTACACACCCAGCTCGCCAAGTGTTATAGACGAAATGATTTCAGTTCTCAGATAGTAAAGGGTGATTCATTTCGAGGTTCCCTACTTTTTTAAAGAAAAAAACACAGAAAATTCAAATTTAATGGAGAATGTTTATTATCATTTGAAAGAACATTCTTTGGCATTTATTTTTTGAAGATTATGTCTATCAAATGCTGGCCGTTGCTACGTCGCAGATGGTCCATCCGTTGAGCCCAATTTTCGATCACTCGTTCGAGCATTTCGAGCATGACACGCGTGATGTTTTCCTCCAAGGCCTGAATCGAAGCGGTTTTGTCGGCATAAGCTTTTGACTTTACATATTCCACAGGAATAAGTCTAACGGTGTGATAGCACACGATCTTGGTGGCCAATCGACCGGCCCAAAACGTGAAATTATGTGCTCACCGAAATGTTCTCTCAATAAGTCCATGGATTGATGCGATGTGTGGGAAGTGGCGCCGTCTTGCTGAAACCAAATGTCGCCGAGATCACGAGCTTCAATTTCAGGCATCAAATAGTCGGTTATTATGGCACGATAACGGTCGCCATTGACGGTTACGTTCGCACCGGCATAATTTTTAAAGAAATATGGACCGATGATTCCACCGGCCCACAAACCACACCAAACCGTTGTTTTTTCTGGATGAAGTGGCAGTTCTTCAATCTCTTCAGGTTTGTTTACATACCCATTGAGCCAGAAATGGGCCTCATCGCTAAACAGAATTTGCCTCGAAAACGTCGGATCTTCTTGGAACTTTTCAAGAGCCCATAGAGCGAAGCGATGTCGCTTAGGAAGGTCGAGCGGCTTCAGTTGTTGCACAAGTTGTATTTTGTACGCTTTCAATTTAAGATCTTGACGTAAAATGCGCCAAGTCGTTCCATACGTCAGTCCGAGTTGCTACGAACGGCGCCGAATCGACTCTCTACGGTCTTCGTGTACACTCTCAGCTACGGCCGCTATATTTTCTTCACAGCGTGCTGGACGTGGTCTATTCGGTCGAATATTATCCAATAATGAATGCTGGGTCTCAACGAGGGTGATGGTGTTGCGAATAGTACGCTCAGTAGGCCGATTATGTTGACCATAAGTTGAGCGAAGTGCACGAAACACATTCCTCACAGAACGTGAATTTTCATAATAAAGTTGAACAATTTGAAAACGTTGTTCACGCGTAAGTCTTTCCATTATGAAATGCCAAACAATACTAAACAAAAATAATATGACAGCATGACACGACTCACACGTGATCTGTCAAAAAAGGCTATTGAAAAAAGTATCTCTACTTGGATCACCCGTTATCTACTCAGCAAGGGCGCTTGGTGAGTTGTTTCGCGTGTTAGATTTTATTGTTAATACTAGGTTAAGGCAATTAAGGTAAAGTATCTATTAGAGGCAGCAACTATCCGATGGAGCGCTCAGTCACAACTACTAGTCTATTGTAACAAATACTATGCAGACACCTTATATTTATGTACTTAGTTTCCCGTCTTCGGAAGAAAGATGAGAAGGGGCTTTAGTGATGAAGAGCTTACAATAAAAGATGCAAGCAAAGGTAGGACAACTAAACGGATGAAGTGTTCCGTTGTGTCATATTTATCACAACGAGAAGTGGAGGGGTCGCTCTGGCCCAACACATGTAAGCGTTGAGTAGCGCTTGTTATGCAGCCTGCCTATCATTGCATTGTCATGGTTTTCATCGTTCTACCATTTGAAGGGCGGAGAGATTCATGAAAGCATCTAGAGAAGAGAGCATCTAGTCTCCCGGGATGCTGGGGAGACTCATGTGCAACAAAGACGGGCTAAAGAGACAATACGTTTCAGCGAATGCCTATTCCACCAAATAACTGATGCAGAGTGGAGTGCTCTAATCTTCGTCGAATATACCAAAAGGACTCTTTTCGGAGTTAAGCATCATATAATGCACAAAGCGCCTCTATACTTCCAAAAGGTCGACAGTGCTTTAGAGGTTTTTGATTTAACATGCTTTGACTATAGAAGTTTTCTGTCGAGGATTACTCCCACCTACACACAAACACACCCCACCCCTTCACTAGTTTTTGATCCATCGGTATAAAAATGGATCGCTGTATGCATCCTCTTTCCAAAGTGATAGCGATGGAATAGTGATATGAAATGTTTTTTTCAAAATGAAGTTAGGAAATGGAGTAATCGCTTTTACTAGGGATATTCCGTATTTTTTTAGGCGTTGTCGGTCCGTTGTTACTTAGCTTTGAGACGAACGGCTGTGTTGGCTGCCATTTGTCAGCTAAACGTAATGAGGGAGGTCACGTGAAACAGAATATCGAAAGCAGCGATCGGAGTCGTGCATAAGGCTAATCGAATGCATTGGTTGACTTTTGGACTTATTTATTTATTATTATTTTATTGCGGTTGGTCGCTTTATCTAAAGCATTCCACCAGATAGCCACTCCATACACGTAAGTATCGGTCTTATAACCGAAATGTATAGCCAGTGAGCGATGTGCGGTTGAAGACGCCATCTGTTCCCAATGGCTTTTTTACAAGAGTGCTACCGTACCTTACTAGTTAAGGTTGTAAGTATGTTTTCTATGGAAATATGTGTCTTTTACAGACACTAGCCAAAAAAGAGTTCGCGTAGGTATTATGATGATCCACAAGGGTTTTGCTTAGTACCTAAACTAAGACAATGTAACTATCTACTAGGTTTGTAGAGATAGCTAAGACATCGCGGAGAATTTACTTTGTGATCCTTTGCCCGAAGCAGGTGCTGATGTAGTGAGTCCTGAACATCTATGTATGTGGCTTTCTGAAAAGTTGAGTAAACAACTTCAGTAACGGTAAGTGCGTTCTGAAATTAAGTAGATTCAAATTTAGTCCCCAAAAATTGTCGCTCCTCCTACCGATCAATTTCCCACACATCAGTGAAACAAACATATTCCGATAGTCGGTAAAACATGTTACATTAATAAAAAAAAACAATGAGACATCAACATATTTTGCGTACGGATTAGCAATAACGGTTCCGGCCGTTTTATTTAATTAGTTTTGCAATGGTTTCAAGTTTTTTTAGCAGGTGTTGCCCGAGGTTTCGGTCTATCTTAAATAATATTCTGTCATTTAATTCATATTCAATGCAGTCCCTTTCTAACGCCAGTAGCCAAAGTATTCCAGTTTCTTCATATTCGGTATAGTGAAATTAGCTCAGAAGCTAATGTATCTTGCATGCTGTATTTCTGAAAACATTCCAAAGACTCTCGAGTATAGCTTCGCTTCAATATTCCCAAAAAAAAAATACAAGAACAATTTTTTTTTTATTTGAAATAGTTTTTATTATTTTTTTTTTGTTGTTTTTGTTTTGAAATTTTTTTTTTTGTATTTTGTTATGTTAAATAACATTTATTAATTTCATATCTGTTTGAGTTGTTTTTTTTTACAATGAGATTTTGTTTTCCATATATAAATCACTGTCAAGAAAATTGGTTTCTTAAATTTTATTTATATTATATATTTATATTTAAAACATAATTTATCTTTTGTTTCGTTTTTTATTTGTTTTTTTTTTCAAAAATTAACCTAACAATTTTATTTATTACTTTAATTACATTACTCTCAGTTTATTCAATAGTCAATAGGTAATTAATTATATCTAAAATTTTATCTAAATTCATTTTATTTGGATTTTTTTTTTGTTTTGTTTTGTTAATATTAGTCATTACTCTTGATTTAAATTGTTGTGTTACCCATATGCAATGGTTCTGGTATTGCAGTAGTTTTTTTTTAATTTAGAGAAATATTTTATGGATTTTTTTTTTATTTTACAATTAAAAAATTTTAAATTTGTTTTTCCTCTGGTATTATTCTATTGAGTAAGACTTTTTTTATTTTTAATTTTTAAGTTCATATGTACATTAAATTTACTAGATTCTATTTAAATATAAACATTATAAGTTATGGCAATAGTTGCAATCAATTGCCACAAGGCTTTGATTTGTAATATACGGAATTCCTTTTTGTTTTTCTTTAATAAGGTTTTCATTTTGTTTTATTTGCAACATTAGTATTTATTTATTTATATTTTACTAAGACTTTATTGTTTTAGAGAGATATTTATTTAGTTGTACTAAAAAAAAGAAATTATTAACATAATATTTACAGATGTTCATTTAATGTGGAGTTTTTTTTTAAGAATAAACTTTACAATCAGATTGCTAAAGTTAATTTGCCTTATTATAAGGAAGGAACATTTAAATCGTCGTTTCATCATTACATTTTCGGTTTTATATTTTATGTGATGTGATAAAATTTGTGTATTGATTTTTATTTTCTTTTAAATTTTTTTTTTAGAAAAAGCCTTAATTATTAATGAAATATGAGGGATTATTGCTCTGAAATTGTTTGCTAAAAATATATTTTCGTAGGAATATTACTAATTAATTTCTTATAGATTGTTGTAATGTAGCGATATTTGAATTTAGTAGATATGTAAAATTATTTGCAAATTATTTTTAAGTTGAACAAAAATAAATTATCCGAAACGAGGTAGAGCCAAAAATATTTATTGTTATTGCAATAATCAGGCATGCATGCGGATAAACAATGAGTTGGCGAAAGCGTACGCATCTCCGAAGTGGGCTTATAAGACTGAAGTCAGTGTTGGGGTATGGGCTAGTTATACGTCACAGGGATAGGACTTAAATAAATGAGCTTAATGTTGCTATAGGTATTGGAAACCATACAACTACCAAGCTTGATCGAAGAAGTACTCAGTTGGTATTGTCATGTTCAAAGGGGGGGTCCTACGAACCACGCCAAAAAGGCAATGGCAATCAACAATCGCGTAAGAGAGGCAGGCCTAAGAACTCCTGGGTCACACAAATGCAGAAACACCAGTATTTGATTGGCTTCAATGATGAAGTGATCCGAAATCGGGATGCCCGCAGATACTTTTTGAGGTCGAACCAGCGAACCCCACAGGCAGGCCGGTAGGAATGCAGTGAAGTGGGAGGGTTCTGATCATAATCTCGTCTCGTTAAATGGAGAGAAGAAGGTATTGGAAACCATAAAACCTGCAATTACTAAAAAAGTTGGAAGACACTTTCGAGACCTCGGGACCATTATGCCAGTCGATTTAGAGAATTGTGAGGCACTTACTCCTAGTTATTTGTCACTCAGTTCTTCAAACCGAAAGTGCTTCAGTGAAGAATCCATCGACTTATAGGACGTTCAATAAGAAGAGAGAGGTACCGGTGTGTAAGATGTACGCTAAAAAAGCGGTTTTTCAAACTTAGAAAGAATATACTAATCTTTGCGTTCCTTGACCTCCACAAGTTCGAAGAAGGTGGTAATCAGTGACCCCTATTCAGTAGCAAGGTGGCAGCGTCACTAAACTGGGCAGCAGCGGCTTACCATAATAAAATAAACGGTATCATTGAGCAATAAGCTTGATAGTTCACGCAGTCATCTTACAGGAGTTTTTTTTTCTACTTTTTTTTTTACAAAAAATAGGTTTCACTCTAGCTCCACTTGTAACTTTTAGTTAATAAAATAAAATAAATGAATATTAAATGTTAAAAAACAAAAAAACATAAGAAAAGGTTACGGTCCGCATTGAAAAGACGATATATGACACTTTATTTCGTTTTCTATTTTAAATTCAAAATTAACATCATTTTTAAAAAAAAACCCTCTCAAAAAGTGAGTATGGCCAAGGACGTTGTATAGGTCAAATGGTATGAATAAAATTTTAAAAATTCTATGTTAAACAAATTTTTTACATTTGAAAAGTGGACCCAGAAAGTGGGCGTGGCTAAAAACTTTGTATGGGTGAAATATTGAGATTTGTATTGCGTAAATATTTTGTTATACATTTTTTCGTTTTTTAAGAAAACAACCATTTTTTTTTTGAGTTAAAAACTTGATATGGCAAATTTTTTAGAGAGTTTCTACATATTTTGTGAACGTCTTAATGCTTCATTCCATCAACTGTAGCCTTCAAGCAGTTTTTTCTTAGTTTTTTGCTTACGGCAGCGGGCGTATTAAAATCAAATTTGTACTCTTTACTATTTGGGGGCCTAGGGATTCCAAATTTCAAAATTCAGATTCCTAGGTGAAATTTAAAGGGCTAAATATTTTTGAAAGACGGACCAACGAAGATTGCTAAATCGTTAAAGCAGATCATAAATATATATTCTTTAAGGAATCTAACACGAATGTTAAAGGGCTTGTAAAAACAATGTGTCAACATTAATAACAGAACCTAAGCCAAGCTTCTCCAATCATTGTGGGGTGAATGTATATTTTCTTTGACTCAAATGGAAAACAGAAGTAACTGTAAAAATCGTAAATTTATATTCCTTTGCTAACTAAAAAATAGTGTATTGGATTATTTAATTCAACCGATTTAAGTCCAGAGAGACAGCACAGTAAAGAAATACCGAGTCCTATGTAGCGCGCGAAAAAACAATGGAAACTCAAGCAACTGGAAAAGTACAACTGGAGTTCCTATTCTGGCTGTAGCGGCCCATAAGCAAAATGAAAAACTTATAAGAATCTCGAGACGATTTTTTAAAGTTCTTGAATCACCAAACCAAACTCTTGGTTTCGCTTAAGAATACTGTTTTCACTCACTCACTAAGTTTTTCTGATAGTGTATTAAACAGACGGGTAGTCGGAACCATGAAAAATATATTTTATGGATTGTTTGTTCAGTTACGAAATATGTGGTGAACTGTCGTGAACTCTATTATCTTAGTGCAAGGAATTAAAAAAAAAAACTTAAAACTTTATAACAATACAGGTGCCGTAATGGAAGAAGTTCGATATATGTGAACTCTGATTAACAGAGTCTTTCCAACCAAACTTGTGGTCCAACTTAAATAAATTTTAAATAATAAACGATTGTATGCATCTACCAGCGAAAATTGGCAACAGCTTGGTGAGTGATAATGTAAACGCAACTCTTCGCATACTGTTCCCCTTATTTTAATTACTTTAAATGAACAGTTTGTGATATTTAGACGATCTTCGTTTATCCAAGTCATTATTATTATCCATATGGCTCTTATTAGAATAGGAAAGAGTGGTATAGTCATCAAATGCTAGGATTTTGCCCATTAAATGTTGAAGAAATAACGAGTTCACACATACAAGAAACAGTATCGGGCCGATGACAGAGCCCTCAGGAACGCCAATATTTCTAAACAAAATTTCTAACTTTTACCACCACTTTACGATTTCTCAAATGTGAAGCAAATAAGTGATAAAAAAAACCTCTCAACATAGTATGATTCACAATATCAAAAGCTTCAGTTATGTCGATAAATATAGTCGAATGAGTTTCAGAATCATTTATATTGTTATAATTTTATTAAATCACTTTCAGTTGATCTACATTTCCAAACTCAAATTTACTGAAGTAATTGGTCCTATATAAATAAAATATTTTTCTTTTAATCAAAGTATCAAAAACTTTCGAAAAAATCAACAAAATGGAAATTGGACGATAATTATTTAATAATATTGTGCCACCTTTTTTTGCGCAGTGGTAACACTCAGCTGTTTTTAGACATTCAGAAAAAATACCTTCGTTCACACAAAAATTAAAAATATGGCATAGAACATCAGAAACATGAAACCCAATATTACGCTTCAGTATAAAACTTCAGATATTATCAAAAGATGATGAATAAGATGTTTTAAGCGACATTACAATTTTACAAATTTCTGATTGATAATTGATTTCCGTTAAACTGTTGTCATAATTAAAAGATTGGCAACCTTCATCAGCAAAGAAATTATTTAATAAATTAGCAGCTTCTAAAGGTTCGGAAACTGCTGAGTAATTATTGTTTATAACAATTTCTGTGTCATGCAATTTAATTTGTTAAGTATTTCATTAATAGCTTGCCATTTCTTTTTAGAGTTACCAAGGTTTCTTGCTAATCTATTACTAAAGTATGTGCTTCTACAAAGCGGTACTTCCATTTTTACCTCTCTGCATATCTTTTCGTAGTACTTCTTTAGTCTGATATTAAATATGAGGATGTTTATTGATAATTTAGCAAAGTTCTATCCATTTCTTGAGAGATTTTAATTTTGCGTTTAGATATCGTCGGGCTATAATGTAGTATATGCAATTGGAGCTTATTTAGAAACAAATTAAATGTAACAGAAAGGTCGAAGAACGAATAAACTTCATCCCAAAACTCAAAATTTAGTATTGTCCTTAAAGCGATAAAATCAATTTTATTATTTTCAATGGTTTCAAATTATTTTGCACGAAAAAACTTGCAGTTGAGTAAAATATAGTTAAGAATTAAAATATAGTTTCTCACGCAATATTTATATCTGTAATAAAGTAAGCCCTTAAAATTAAGTTGCATAGCAAAACTAATTTCTATTAACACAGGCTAGGCTATCCACCGACTTCGAGGTTCTTAAGGTGTTCATTGAAGTGCATGCTGTACAGCACCCTTTTACTGCCAGTTCTGCTATATGGCGCGCCGAGTGATGGATAATAAGCAAAAAAGGAGAGTTAATACTGAGTGTTGATATTTGGTCCTGTGTACGAGGAGAGCGAATGTTGGAAAGATACAACCGCGAACTATAAGAGCCAAGACATTCAAGAGGGTCTTCGTATCCCAGCTCCTAGGAGGCTAACTATACAATTCTCCATGAAACGCAGTTTTCTCCGATTTCGCATTTTGGTACCATTCAGTTCGCTGGTAAACTATTCGCGCAACTATGCAAATGCGAACGCCATTTTATATACTTCAAATGCGATTGACGTTTTCATGGCGAATTAAGTTGTCAACGGTGTATTTTAATATTTAAAAAATAGTGTAATTTTTAATATTTTCCTGCATTTAGGGCTGCAAAACAAACCACAACAAATATTTGAAATTAAGTATTCAAGCATTCAAAAGTTTTTTCACAGATTAATAGGAAAGTTTGTGGAAATATTAAGCGAAAGGTGGGAATGCATTGGAAAGTCGACATTCGAAACAATAGTTGCCATGTTCGCCACGAAGTGAACTGAATGAAAAGCAAATTATGCGATTCGACGGAGTAGCGCATAGTTAGCCACCAGGTTCTAGGCGACAAGGAAGACCAAACCTGAATCTTCAAGACCAAGCCGTAGCTGATGCTCGGTGTTGCAGAATATATATAAGGCTGCGGTGTCTCATGCGGGGGACTCTTCACTGCCCGGTATTGCGTTCGGCAAGCAAATATTTGTGTGTACTCTTTTCAAAATTCAAGTGGGGGAATTTGAAAATGCCTCAACACAAACCTATTTTTGTTTTTTTGCGTCAATTGACTTGGGAGCATTGCTACGTAAAATTTTGATAACAATTTCACGGGCAGGAAAATCTCAAAAGAATAACGGTTTCGGCAATTGTCTGACAGGTAGAAATAAGCCCCAAATTTTTTTCCTAATATATTCTATTTTTCTAATGTCGAAATGGAAATAGAAATATTCATCAAATTTAGGCTTTGGCTCTCTTTTCGTACAACGTCAGTTGGAGGCAGTTTCTAAATCTAACTCATTCTTTTAAAAAGTTTTTTGTTTATCAGCTTCAGATTTCAAACTATTATTTTCAAGAGGTAGGTATGCTTTAAGGGGTTACATGGGTTTCATAGCTTCAAAAAATCGATTTTTTTTATTGTCTTATTAATTTCTACAACAGCTCGAGAATATTATCTCAAGTCATTCTGAATAAAAGTTTCGGAGATACAGCCTTGGGAAGGTACGCACTCACAAGGTTTATTTGAGGTTTTCCAAACTTTAACGGGTTTTTTTCGAAACTGTGTTTTCAAAGTCAGTTGTCAAAAGTTCTCGAAAACTACTCAACAGATCGTGATGAATTTTACACAGGTCTTAGAGATACAATTCACGAGGACTTGGAAGAAGGATTTTTTTTTTCTATCCTTAATCAAATTTTACCAAATTTAGCATTTTTTTTGTAAAAAGGTCTGCCAAAAATTCAATTTTCACTTTTCTTTTCCCTCGTCCGAATTCTAGTTTATGGTCCTAACTGAAAGACGAATTTGTTTTTTACTTCCGATGATCCTGTCACGAGTTCTACTGTCAACGCGGACGCACTATCCGAGGAATCACCGTAAATGACTTAACATTGACGGAGTTTTGAATATTTTCCTTTGAAAATTTCAGAAAATCGTTTTTCAAATGTATATCTTTAAGACAGTAAAAAGATTGAATAAAATATTTTATTGTGTATTTAAACATTTTTTTTTTTTAAAAAATAACTTTTTTTCCCCGAATAAAGACATGTTACCCCTTAAGATGGACAGATCAATTAAAGAAGCATAAAATATACAGAGTTTCCGCTGGGAGAATGGATCTTATATTAATAAATGTTTTATTTAGTGTCGGCAATTATGTATGGAATATAATATAAGGTAAATGTCCGCCTCTGTTAGTCTCACAAATGCGAGCCCTTTTGAGCACATTTTTCATTACATTCTCACACATTTCACGCTGTACTTCATTAATTTCATCACGAATACTTTGTTTGAGTTGCTCAAGCGTTTGCTTTTCAGATATCCCCACAAAAAAAAGTCCGAAGCAGTCAAATCAGGCGACCGTGGAGGCCAATCAACATCACCATTTCTTTAAATAACTTGTAGTGGAAAGAGGTCTCGCAGTAATTCCATTGTAATCCTGGCTGTATGCGATGTGGCACCGTCTTGTCGATGCCACATGTTAATCAAGCTCAAAGCATGAAGTTGTGGCGTTAAAAAGTTTTCAATCATATCACGATATCCCCATCACGCTCCCCATTCACAGTTACTGTTCCGCCGTTTTCATTTTCAAAGAAGTAGGTCCAATGATTCCTCATGGATAAAAGGTGACTGATGAATAATTTGAGGATTTTCCATTGCCCAGAACCGATTATTCTGTTTATTCACATATCCATTCAAATGAAAATGTGCCTCGTCACTCATTATGATTTTTTCATAAAAATCGGTATTGTCAAAGGCTAGCTGTAACATCCTATTGGCATATGTACGGTGGCGTAAATGGTTTTGTGGAAGAAGCTCTTGTGTCAACTCAATCTTAAATGGAAACTTGAAATTGAAGACCAAGCTCCTGAGCACGGCGTCGAATTGATGATGGATAGTTTTGAACACTTCCTTAAGCAGCAGTAATGTTTTCAGCCGATTTTGCAATACGTTGTGGTACATACTTGGGCCTATCTTCGAAATCATTCACTACACGATAAATACTTAATAACTTTCTCATCATCACAGTAATCGATGATTGATTTTGATAGAATGTTTTAACGATTACAACACGTTGGGTTATTGAATATTTTTCCATAATAAATTTGCCACGTTTCTACTTCACGACTGCCAAATATGAACTGTCACGACTAATGTTTACCAAAATGGCGGCAAAACAAGGTAGTATACCTTCCCGACGGACACCCTGTATATTTTGTCCATCCATGGAAAGGAAATAAAATCAATACTTGTAATTTCTATGATCCAGTGAAGCTGACATGTCGAATACTAAAAACCTAACGCCCTTATCCCATTATCTTCTCCGATGAGTAGTTAATTAAATGCGGACCAATACCATAAATAAGTCTAAAGACGACAATTTTCAGTTCATTTGCAAATTATAGTTAAAATTTGATTAATCTTTTTTTTTTGTTCTGCAAAAAATAATAAAAAAATAAATAAAACCCCACTCCTGAGTTTTTGCAATCCCTTCGTCAGCTTTGTAGTCAATTTCGTTCAGTTATTTTTCTTCAAACAAACCAATTTATTTGCACAACATAATAAAATCATTTAATTTTAATATATAAAAATAGTACCATTCTCGTGTTTGTGTCTGTTCTTTTTTACGTGTATGTAGATGATAATGTTCGCACATACAAATTTTAAAAAATATTTTCAACTATTAATATTTAATTTTGAATTAATTTTTATTACTTATCGAAATACTATACAAAAAAAAGTGAAAAATATAAGAAAACAAAATAATTTCCAAAAAATATGTACATTTCACTATACATTATTGGCCTTCAGTTTTTTATTTTTTTTTATTGTTTATGTACCTTTATAGCTTTTGTTCACACGGAAACAACAACTCATTTAAAAGCGATTCAGTTCCGATAATATATGTAGGAATATGATGTCCTTGTTCTGTGTTGTGTTCGCCCGAGGTGAACGGAGGCGTTGAATTTATTTCAAGCCAAAACCTCCGAGCCTGGCGCGTCGTCATCGTCATCGTCGTCGTCGTCGTCGTCCTCGTGTTGCTGCTGCTGGGATGTTATAATAACAAAACAACTATGAAAATGGTACGTGTTTTGAACCGGTGTGTCAGCGGTGTATTTGTTATGTTTTTTTTTTCTCTGTTATTCATTTTAATAATAAATATTTTCATTGTGTTCCATGCGAAAACATCAACTGAAGGTGGTGGACGAGCGTGGAAAAACCGGGTGAGACCGAACGGGAAAGGGAATGAATTTAAATTAAACACAACTCTCCTGCTGCGAGTACATTAATGGCGTTCGTACAGTAACTATTTCCCGCGAGTATGATTTGCCCATACCCGGCACCACAGCTGCTGTGGGGCTGCCAATTGCTGCCGCAACACCGGTTGTATTAGCTAGTGTATGCTGCTGCTGCTGCTGTTTCATGGCCATCTGAGTGGGGGATGGTGATACACATCCACCGACGGCCGCCGCCGTCACCGGATGACCCATCGTCAGCGCTGCATGTTGTTGCTGATGATGCTGCTGTTGGTGGTGATGGTGGTGCGGAAGTGTATGGTATCCACCAGGATGCTGTGGCATAGCGTAGATAGCCACCGTTCCGGGAGACACCGTTGACGGTGTGCCCTGAGATACGGGCGATGATATGCAGGGCGGGAAAGGCGACGTTGACGCAGAGCCGCCATGCGTCTTATAGTGATCTATTTGGGCGTATATCGTTGGTTCGTCAAAGTAATCGTAAGCTGGTGGTGGCGCAGCCATTTTTGTACGATTTAGTGTACTAGTGGTGAGATTCGTGGGAGGACAGTTGGGCAACAGTTTCTTGGTACTGCTGCCACTGCTTCCACTGAGCAGCATACTGTTGCAATCCACCGAAATAGACTTCTTTGGTGGACCGGTGAGAGCGAGCTCAGCATAATGCAGCTCATCATCCTAAAAAAGTAAATCATTAAGACATTTAAAATTTTATCGAAAGCAAGGCGGCTGCTAAGGTAACCTACTTTGGCAGATTGATACAATCCTCGGTCGTCCGGTGGATTACACGTGATTTCCGCTTCGCTCGTTGTAGACAAATGTCCTGATGGAGTTTGTGTTGCTGATTTCTGTTTGTATTCCCCATCGACTGTAAAGATGCAAAAAAAAATTATTAGTTGGTTGGTTTCAATTTATTCATGAGGAAGATGACATCACAATTTTTTTTTTTTTAGGAAAATATATTTACCTTCATTGTACGGCACAACGTCTGGATTCTTCTCGTCATACATCTCCTCGGAGTGACTCAGAGGCAGGGAGATTTTATCCTTAATTTGTAAATTGCCTGGACGTGAGAATTTCTGATTCTGATGTTGGTACTTTTGTTGCTGTTTGTGCGAGCGCAATTTCAATGCGGCAATTGTGCCAATTCCAATGCAGACAAGTGCAACAAGGACACCGACAAAGATGCCAACTGAAAGGATTGGTGTTAGCTCAAAGTTTGCCTGAGAGCCCTTGAATGAGGTGAGTGCAACTGAAAAGATAATTTGCAAGAAGAAACTTTTAGGTGTGATTTTCCATTCCAGTGAGAGATATATAAATATAACTTTAAATGGGTTCAGCTATGAAGAAGATATGATGGTTATGTATGATAAATGGGAGATTGATGTCATAAGATGTTTATAGCTGTTCAAGCTATATAAGTTTTCAAGTGGAATTTTGATTGCATATATGACAATTTCAAGTAAGGTGGATGGAGTTGGGATGAAATTGTGTTTTCTGATGAATTATAAATTAAGTTTTGCTTCTTCGAATGACATCCTTAGTACGCAGAAATGAGAAGTGTGATGTTGGGTGGTAGATTATTCATATACTGAAGAATTTCCTTATAATTTGAGCAGAAGAGCTTAAAATATCCTATCTTCCAAACGCATGAATGACATCAAAAAAGGATTTTACACCAGATTCTGGAAAACAGGATTTTATTGTAGTTCTAAGTAAATTTGATAAATATTTCCGATTTATTGAGGAAAGAAGGTGAAAATACTAGTTAGTACGAAGTGTGACAATGAATATTGAGTGAAAGCAAGACCGGCTATGGAAAACACATGAATAAGTTGGAGATTCTAAGAAACAATTAGAAGACCACAAGTTGGGGGCTACAGTATCGAAAGTATTGGAACCGGATTTTTAAATAAATTATTTTTTGGTATACACTGCGTCATAGGCAAATTTCATCCAAGAGACGTATCACCTCCCGTATGAAGATAACTAAGTTTTTGGTGGCAGCGTTTTTCAGATCCGCTAATCAATGTATTTTCCTGTTGAAAACACGCCTTTTTAACCAATGTATTGCCGGACCGGATACTTATATATCAAGCCAAGTTTTTTAGAAACTTCGGTACTACATTTTTAACGCTATTGTTAACTATCTCCCCCCCTCGCCTGATTAGGCACTTTCCACTCGTGGGGTTGGCTACACAACCATTAAAAAAAAACAAACAACAGCTTCGGAAAAGGACGGACCTGCTGACGACCTTTAAAAATGAACAATGGATAACGACTTTGGATCTGCATGTGAAATGTTCAGACATTGACCAAGTCACGTGCATCCAAAAAATGAGCATACTCCAGAGTGAAATTCGGCAACATAAGCCTGACATGAGCCGAACGAGAGCCCAGAAGCCTTGTTGGATTTCAGTTTAGATAGTTGCTATCCTTACTTCATTGTGATCGGACGGTTCATCCACCGAACTATTAGCAGGAGATAACAGAGGATAAACAAACTCCTTCCCTAGTTTTGATCGGCAGAATAGATCCTCTAAGCTGCGCCAACTTTAAAGGGTATCCTACTCCTAGTCACATCTGATTGGACCCTAATCATGCAGCTGTTGACCCAGTAGGTACACAATTTGCCAAATATTAACACTACGGCAGTTCCCGCAAAAATCCAAAAAATTTTAGATGGATTTTCACCACAATTTTATCGATTTGAAAGTTTCAGTTGACTCCATCTTTAGAAACGAGTCATACTAATTCCTTCCTAACTAGTCCAATAAGCTAGGTTGACGATGGATATAGCTCACTGCTGCATCAAGATCGGTAACGATCTTACCAACCCCTTTGATGTAAAACATGGAATGAGGCAATAATCAAAGTGCATGTTTCGTCGAAACAATGACCTATGTTCACTTTAACTGACCTTCTTTCTTTTTTCTATTATTTGTTTTGGGTTCGTTTTTTGTACAGCGGTAGTCGCGGTCAAGTTGTTGGGGTATGCGAGTTTGCGGCTAATTAAAGTATGTTTTTTTTTAATGTTCGTCTCCGAAACAACTGTGTGGGTATCGCTTTGTGCCCCTTTTTTTTAAATTCTGCCAAATGAATCAAATGTAATACATGTAGTTTTAGTTTGTGCTACCAACATGAACTAAACACAATAGAAAACATTTGAATCTCAAAATATTTAGGACATAGGTCCATAGTCACATTGAATAGTGCCATCGTCGATTTGACGAAGCATGTCCTTTACATATCTACAAGAAATGATATTATTGGTAGAACATACAACTCTTTACGTGAACATTTGCAATGAGGAACAGAAGATGAAAAATTCTGTCTAGCGGTAAGCTAAATATTTGCTGGCACAGAAAAGGACACACAACCACGACAACTTTGTATACTACATTTGAAAATGACATCTCTTCAGAACTTAACCGAAGAATAATCGTCTGAGAGGATAAATACAGAAGAACAATTGGGGAAACTGTATATAAGACCTTTGAATAGATCTGTTTTGATCTATAAACAAAGACTTGGACTGATTTGTGACAAGTGATTTTATTTACAAATTTCCAAAGCTTAAATACTATTTTTCTTACACCTAGATCGTGGGAATACATTTTTAGAGTTGGGAAAATTGGGAATTTGCTTATCAGCGTCAGACGAAATCCGATACAATGTCTGGGCTTGGGGCAGGTGTCTATTTTATTGTATGAAATGTGCGAAACTTAATGTGCTTAAGGTGAAAATATTGAATCGTGCATTTGGGAATGAGTGTGTTGGGAAAATCTAATAGGAAGGTCAGATTGCGTAGACTTAAGTTTCAACATTCTCCCCGGCGTTGAGATCCTGGAGCTCAAATACTATGTTTTTTGGATTAAGATCTATCTTGTTTTTTCTTCTTTGGGAAAATATGACAAACATCAGCAACAAAACAGCAAAAAACGATATGTATCCAATGGTGTATTGATGTATGTCATGATGAGTTAATAAGTTTGGTAGGTTTTGTTGAGTTTTTTGATCTGCAATCTTCTTAATTAATAGGGCTAGGTCATCATCTCCGCGAATGATGGATTCATCTACTTCAATCGTCTCCTGAAGATTATCTTGAAGTGATTTTCTAAGTGGTATTCCTAAGAGCTGACTAAGGTTTAGAGCTGGTAAAAATGAGAACGATGAGTTTGCTGTGTAGAAATTGTGAGAATTGATTGTCATTGTTGGTTGCTTTATGGCACAATTTTGGGCCAATTTTAATAGTCCTACTCCAAGTAACTTGGTGCTGCTTATATCGGATCCACACACTATAGAAATAGTTTCTTCTTGTTGAAAGGCGAAGATCCAGTGATTCGGGTTGTGTAATTGGATCCACATCTTTCCTGGACTGGTAGTTTTGATGTTACGGAAAGGTGATAACTGTTTTCTGTGATTGAGCAAATGTATTTCACACTGATTTTCCACTGAATGTGTGTTAAAAATTGGATGGCGTTGCTTGCAGATATATTTCCGCTCATCGATTTGTAGACATCCTTGGTATTCGACTTGTGAAACTGGAAAGTATTGGTCTCTATATGGGGTTATGGCCAGAAACGATGTCGATGGTTGTATGAATACGAAAGAGCCGTTGTGTGGAACAGGTAATGGTAGCAGTTTGAACAGCATGAAGACTTGGTTGCCTAACAGTGGTAGTTTGACGAGAAACAGTATTGTGGTCGAGGTTACACGGACCTTCACTCTTAAAAGTTCGTATAACTTTGGTAGATTGTGCTCATCGTATCCAGGCAAGGTTAAGTTGGGTGGTATATCTTTCCGGATTTTGTTGAGCTCCTTGTACAGTTGGCTTGGTGATAAAAGGAGTGAACTAATTCTTCCTTGGTGAGTATCAGTAACTGCCTCGAGAATCGCTAGTTGAGTCCGTTGAAATCTGTCTATTAACTTAGACACATAAATTGTAACTGAGCTAAGTACTTCTGCTTCTATTAGTGTTTGGTTGTGGGTATCGACAGCGTGGTGCGTTTGAGTCAATTGTTGTTTCACAATAATGAACTGGGTACTTATTGCAGTTATAGACTTGTTGAGAACGTTTGCTGTTGATTCGATAATAGATGTTTGGTTCTTGCTCAATTCCAGTAGGTGTTTCTCGTTCTGGTTTGCCTTTTCGATGTTATCTTCAATGAAATGTGCATAATCTTGATCCAGAATACCGAACAATTTGTTTGCGATCGTGCCGATAATATCAAATGGAGATCGTTTTGTCCGTATAGCTACACCATTTCTATGTTTCAAGATATCGTTCAAGGCTTCAGATTCCTGTAGTTGTTGTTCTAGTTGCATGATAATTGGGTTACAAATGATAGTTGGGTGTCGTTGCAAAGTTTCACATTTTTGTTTCAATCTATTGACGCCATCTTTGAGTCCCTGATACTCGTACCAATAGTTGGACATGTTGATATAAACGAAGAGATTCCACTCATCAGTGATTAAATTAGCTTCACCTAGGTCTTCGAAGTATATTCCAGGGTTGTCATCGAATGTTTTAACTTCCACTGCACCTTGTGGTGCTGTTTGTGCTAAAGCTGTTCCAATTATTAATAAGCCCATTAAAAGTGTTTTGAGTGGGTTTAATTTTGGCTGTTGATTTGTAAAAGATACTGAACGTTTTCGTTTAAGAGCTGAATTATCAGCTCTAGTGTTTATAGGAAGGAATCTGCCTTTGAGAGGATGATTTACACCCGAAGTTCTTAATACTACTGTAGGCTTAGTAAGGGACTCCTTTGGCGGTTTTTGCTGTATTTCTGAAGGCAGTGGACAGATCTTAGCTATGGATCTTCGTACTTCTCCATTAGATGTCTTGATATCGACTACCCGTGCCCTTTCGTCGGGACCTGGAAGTGTCCTGATAATTCTTCCCATTAGCCATTTTAGAGGGGGTAGGTTATCTTCCTTTATTAGTACAAGGGTTCCTGGTTGGATATCTTCTTGGAGATGCTTCCACTTATACTTCTGCTGGATATCTTGCAGGTATTCGCTGCTCCATCTACGCCAAAACTCTCGGTGTATTGATGTAACTAGATTCCAGCGTGCTACGTGCGTGATGGAAGATGTCTTGTAATCTGGATCGATGATAGTTGTCAGTGGGGCCCCAATTAAAAAATGTCCTGGAGTGAGAACCTCTAGATCGTTTGGATCTGAAGACATCGGAGTCAATGGTCTTGAATTGAGAACAGCTTCTATTTGCGCAAGACCAGTGGTGAATTCTTCTTGTGTTAAAGCTGCACCAGAGAATACCCGTTTTATGTGGTGTTTAGCCGACTTGACCGCGGCTTCCCATAAACCTCCGAAATGTGGTGATCTTGGAGGAATCGGTGTCCACTCGATACATTTTTCGGCGCAGTGGTTTTTAATAGCTGCTGTTCCTTTATTCGCAAAGATTTTTGAGTAAACTTCGTTTAATTCATTCCGGGCTCCCATGAAGTTTGTTGCATTGTCCGAAAATATTTTAGCTGGACATCCTCGTCGCGCCACGAATCTTTTAGTGCTCCAATAAATGCTTGTGTTGTGAGATCCGTTACTAATTCCAGATGTACCGCCTTGGTAGAAAAGCATATGAATACAGACACATATGCTTTTGTTGGTTGTTTACCACGGATTTTATAATGTATGTAGACTGGGCCAAGAAAGTCTACTCCTACATTTTGAAATGGTCTTGACGGTTGAACTCTTTCGGGGGGTAAATTGCCCATTAATTGCTCGATACCCTTTGGTTTTGCTCGAAAACAGCGTATACAGTTGTGTACGATGGTTTGAGCCAGTTGTTTCCCTCTCAAAATCCAGTAATATTGTCTTGATGCAGCGAGTAATGCTTGCGGTCCTGCATGTAGGTTATCGTAATGCAATTGTGTCATTAATAATCTGGTGAAAACATGAGAGCTTGGTAGAATAACCTGATGTTTGGCATCATATGGGAGACCGGACGCTTCCAAACGCCCTCCCACTCTAATGATAGTTTTGTCATCTAGGAAGGGTGACAATGAGCTTAGGCGGCTTTTTCCTGATACTTGTCCGCATTTCTTGAGTAACTTCATCTCTTCCGAAAATGCTGTTTCTTGTAAATGTTTAATTATAACAATTTTGGCTGCTTTTAGTTCTTGTACTGAGAGAACTTTGTCCAAAAGCCTGTAAGTTCTTGCTCTTTTGAGGTTACTTATGAACCTTATGACATATGCTGTTATTTTTCGTAGTGTTGAGAAAGAATTTCGATGGTTGATGTGCTCAAGAAAGTGCATTCCTGTGTTCGCTGCTGCTAAGACTGTTTTAATTTGCTTAATTTCGGGCACCTCTTCTTCTTTTATCAGCTGCGGTTGTGCTGGCCAGTCGTCTCGAGTTTGTTGTAAGAATGGGGGTCCATGGAACCACATGCAGGACCTTATTAGTTGCTCTGGAAATAAGCCCCGAGATAGTAGATCCGCTGGATTAAGATCAGTGTTGACGAATTTCCATTGGCCTTTCCTAGTTTCATCTTGAATGATGGAAACACGATTAGCTACGAATGTTTGCAAGGGCGATTGCGTGTGTATCCATGCTAATACAATTCGTGAGTCCGTCCAGAAAGTGGTTTCCTTGATTTCGATTGGTAAGTTTTCTTTCACAAACTTTATCAATTTTGTCATGAGTTTAGCGGCACATAGTTCCAGACGGGGTATGGTCTGTTGTTTGATTGGGGCTACACGGGATTTTGAGCATACCAATTGTACACTGACTTCTCCTCGATGATTTGTAGACTTCAGATATACTACGGCTCCGTATGCCCGCTGAGAAGCGTCGGAGAAAGCATGAAGCTCCGCACTAGTTGAATCTGCTAACATTATGTGCCGTGGTATCTTTAGGTTGTTGAGTTGGAGCAGGCTCTTTCTAAAGGCAGTCCATTTAGTGTGCATCGACATTGGTAATGCAGCGTCCCAATCTAATTTTGAGATCCATAACTCTTGTATAAATACTTTGGCTAGTATAACTACTGGACCCATAATTCCCATTGGATCGAAAATATGAGCAGTGTCCGCCAATATTGATCGCTTCGTCACCCTTGTTGCTTCTGTCCATTTAGTTTTGATGAGGAATTGATCCGATGACGGCAACCAGGTCATACCAAGAGTTTTAACTGATCCTTCCTTTTGATCGGGTAGCACATTTTCCGCTTCACAGTCTGCCTTGGGTATATCCGCAAGGAGTGCTGGTGTATTTGAACACCATTTTCGCAGATGAAATTGTCCTTCTGCTAGTAAACCTGTAAGCTCCTTCTTCATGCGAAGAGCCTCATTGAGGTCGTTGGTGCCCGTTAAGATATCATCCATGTAGATATCTTGCTGAATAATGGTCGCTGCCAGTGTATGCCTGCTATCTGCTGTTTCGGCCAAATCTTGAAGACATCTTATCGCTAGGTAAGGTGCAGATTTGGTTCCGTAGGTAACGGTGTTTAGCTGATAAACCTTCAGTGGTTGATTCGCAGTATCTCTCCAAATGATATGCTGGAACTGTTTGCTGTAGTCATCCATCAATATTTGGCGATACATCTTGGAGATGTCGGTCGTAAATACATACGTATGGACTCTGAAGCGTAGAAGAATGGAGAGTAGGTCATTCTGCAATGCTGGTCCAGTGTGCAAAATATCGTTGAGTGATATATTCGTTGATGTCTTTGAGGATCCATCGAATACCACCCGTAACTTTGTGGTACTGCTTTCTGGCCTCAGCACGCAATGGTGTGGTAGAAAGAAATTAGGGGTTTTTATTGATTTTCCATCAACTTCCTTCATATGACCTAATTCGATATATTCCGTCATGAACTCAGAATACTGTTGACGAATTAGCGGCAGTTTACTCAATCTCTTCTCCAAGCTGAGAAATCTTCGAGTAGCTATTTCCCTCGATTCCCCAAGACTGCTTGGGTTATGTTTGAACGGCAGCTTCACAATATAACGACCAGAATTTGTTCTTTTTGTTGATGTTGTGAACACTTCCTCACACTGCCGATCCACTTTTGACAATTGCTTTTGTTTAAATGCAGATGTAACTGGAGCTTCCTCCAAGTTCCAAAACCGTTCCACCAGATTATCCAATGATGAAGTGTCGACTCCGATGCCGCAAAATAATGTTGATGGTACTTCGAATGTAGTCCTTCCAATGACTACCCATCCCAGTAAAGTATTCTGCAACGTGGGCCCTCCGTTATTGATTTTTATCTGTCCTATCGACAGAAGCTCGGGATAAAGTTCTGCTCCGATGAGAATATCCACTTCTTGAGGTTGGTTAAACGTTTGATCGGCTAGTTTGATATTCTTTGGTAGTCGCCATTGACTATTATCGACGTATTGGCTGGGTTGCCTGGATGTTATCGTTTTCAGCACATAAACTTGTAAATTTGTACTGTAGCCAGTAACGCGTGACTGAAGGTACAGATTCACTGTCTTACTGACCTGGATAGGGTAATCTCCCATTCCAGAAACTTGCAATGATTCATGTTTAGAAGCTAGCCCAAGTTGATTTGCTAGTTTTTCGGTGATGAAACTCATTTGCGATCCCGAATCCAGCAATGCTCTTGCCTTGGTAGGACTGTTATTCCGTGAAAGAACATTAATTACAGCTGTTCCCAGGAAAACATATTTTGATACCATATCGTCTGAATTAGTTGTTGACAAGCTAGTTCTATTGTCGATTGTTGGTATTTGAGTGTTCATTTGTTTCTCTTTAACCTCTGGTGTTTGGATATGGAGCAGTGTGTGGTGAAATTTCTCGCATTTAGTGCAATGTCCCGAAGTACAATTTGAGGTTTGATGACCGAATCTTAAGCAATTGAAGCATCTGCTCAACACCTTCACTTGCTTGAGTCTTTCCACTGGCGTGAGTTGTAGAAATTTGGGACATTTGAAAATGGGATGATTATGTTCATCGCAAATGGCACATCTAATACCTGTCTCTTTCTTCGCTGCAAGAGTTACTCGCGCCAATCGTTTGGTATCATCGACATTTAATTTGTTGGTTTTAGTACCCAGTGCCTCCAATGATTGGAATCTAGTCTCCAAAAATGAAAGGAACTCATGGAAACTGGGTAGCGCCTTCGGTTTCTTCAGGGATTGTTCCCAAATGGTCAGTGTGTTTCGATCCAACTTCCTCAGAAGTATATTCATTAAAAGTGGATCCCAATTTGATGTCTCGATTTCGAGGTTTTGCAGACTCAATAGGCATTCCAATGTCGTGTCGTGCAATGATTTTATTTGACTCGCTCCTTCGTGCTGAATTACGGGCTGGGCCATAAGCTTATTTATTAAAGCGGTGACTAACAGCCGTGTATTTTCATACCGCTCTGTGATTACTTTCCACGCAGCAATATAGTTGGCGTCAGAGGTTGTGAAGTGCCGAATTAATTTCTCGGCTTCCCCAGTAAGTGTTGTCTTAAGATAGAACAACTTCTGGCAGTTAGCAATTGGTTGATTATGCACTAATTCAGTGAACAAGTCACTATACTGTCGCCACTGTAGGTAGTCCCCATCGAACTTCGGTAGGGTGATTTTAGGTAAATTCAATGTGGCGCTAGGCATGCTTATTGCAGATGTCGATGTAGCTTGGGATGTCATTCGATGAGTTGTTAACTCTTCTAGTCGTGTGGATAACGCAATCATATTGCTGTTTACTTTATCCTCCAACGTTAGATATCCCTCCAATTGGTATTCTTCTGCATGAGTGTCTTCTAATAGTTCTGCGATTTGTTGATGTATTTCCTCTATTTGGCCCCAATATTTATTTATTGTATTTAACTGCAGCTGACAGAACGTAGTAGTCCATGCTTCCATAGACCTTTCGTCAAGCTTGGTAAACACCCGTTGCAATATTTGTGCAATCGACTTCTGCCGTCGAACAATTTTTACCACCTCGGGTATCGGATTGATGCCTGTGTATAGCTCTTCAGTTGATCCAGACAATAGTTGCTTGCCGCTTGTGGGATTCGCATCTTTGTCGTCTGGAATTGAGAGCAAATATTTCTTTATCTCTTCGTAAATCTGCTTTACCTTAGCGAAGGTGTTGCATTGCATATAGGGTGTGTCAGCCTTGACAGAATCTTTTACTCGTTCATGATTCTCGCTGAACTCCAGCCATATGCCTTCGATGAGACTCAATCTCTTGTCCCGGTATGAGCTTGTTTTCCTGCCGGGACCATCTTTTCCAGTGTTTATCTGCAACTTCTGCAGCTCGTCCGATAACGCCTTCTGCCTGGCAATGATGCGGAATACTTCAATCTCATCCATGACTGTAGTTATCCGTTGATATATGTTGTGTTGATACCAGTGTTGTAGCCCTGGTTACGCTTTGATTTATTCTGAGAGTACGATCAGAAAACAACAAAAAAAAAGGAACCAATGTTTGAAGCCCTGGTTACGCTTATTTCGGATAGAATGATTTGCCCCTTACCACTGGTGGGGGGAAGCAAGATCACGTCGGGGTCACCAAAAATGAATAGATCTGTTTTGATCTATAAACAAAGACTTGGACTGATTTGTGACAAGTGATTTTATTTACAAATTTCCAAAGCTTAAATACTATTTTTCTTACACCTAGATCGTGGGAATACATTTTTAGAGTTGGGAAAATTGGGAATTTGCTTATCAGCGTCAGACGAAATCCGATACAATGTCTGGGCTTGGGGCAGGTGTCTATTTTATTGTATGAAATGTGCGAAACTTAATGTGCTTAAGGTGAAAATATTGAATCGTGCATTTGGGAATGAGTGTGTTGGGAAAATCTAATAGGAAGGTCAGATTGCGTAGACTTAAGTTTCAACAACCTTGATAATCCTGCTTTATAATCCCAAGCATGGACCCTTTCTAAAGTGAATTCAGATATCTTAGACACATTTTTCATAATATATTTCGTCCCGTTTGCTTTAACGGTTTTGGGTAAAGTAAGACTTTACGAGTCGAAAATATCGACACCAACGTTTGAGATGCCTGTAACATGCAGAGCGGATGACCACAAATACAGTAGCGCGCCCAATAACTAATTCTATTTCGGTTGGAAAAAGCTGTAGAGGAAGGCCAAGCCTAGCCTTGGTGGAGGGGGCCTCATCAAATTTAGAGCGCGTAACTTAACCTTAACAGACCTAAAGCCCAGCTTTTCCAATTATTGTGGATGGAAAGAAATATTTTTTTACTCGAACGGAAGTTTTAGAGCGGTTCCGAACTGCAATTTATTTTTGAGGAGCTTTTCATGGCAGTTGGAAGTTTGGCAGACTTTCGCAAGAGGTAGGGGCAGCGAATAAAAACTTTTAGAGTGAACCAGGGACTCCTCGCTTGGTAGTCTTAACCACTAAGCCACTGCACCCACCCATAAAGGCACTTAACTAAGGACCGCGCTAAATGAAGATGCTTATTAAGTTGAGACCCAGGTCCATCCGAGACTGCAGCGCTGCCTAAATAAGTAACAGTTCGAGTAAAATAAGTCTATACGCATATGCAATCTGTCAACAATAAATTAGTTGCTGTAGGTGCAACGGAATGGCTTCGGTCTTGCCAGGGAATGAACGACATCGTATTTTTAGAGATGGCTCCAAAAAAGGAAAGGGGTTTGGTGCCTTGGCCTTTATGGAATGTGGGAAGATTAGACTTTATTTTCGTTTTCAGCGATAGCCAAGCTGCATTAAAATCCCTGCTGAACCCTCTTATCCCGTCCAAGGTAGAACTCGAACTTAAGTTTTCATTGAGCTTGGTCAGAATCATGAATCATGTCTGAGTCCCAGGTCACACTGGAATCCAGAGAAATGATATTTCCGATGGTTCTACCAACATCTGTGGTCATGTCTTCCATTGATATTTGGATACAGACAGACAAAACTACTGCACACGGACATTTGCAAAAAGTCTGCGGCTTTCCTTCTATCTCGCAGAAGAATCGACTGCAGGCTGCTAGAAGGCGTCCTTTCGGGCTTTTTGCTTTTGCTAAACACTTAATTGTGTTGGGCTCGACAGCTAACTTTCCAGATTTGGTAAGGAAGATCATATAGCGCAACACTACCACTGTATTTGTTTTGCGATTGAAACATCAGGATGCGTATTTTCGGGGATTCTTTTTATCAAAATAAATAAATTTAATTGTTTTGTTAAACCTACAATAATGGTTGGGTTGAGTTGTAAGAGTCCCTTTTTAAAACTGTCCTCAGTTTTTCACTGCTTTTTTTTTAAAGTCTGACATAATCAACCAGGAGTATAAAAATATTCAGTAGAAGATCGAAAAAATTGAAAACCTAACCACTGGCCAACAGATAACAATAAAACACCAGATCTTGTCAATTTCTTTATATCTAAAAATTAAATTCTTCAGTACTTCTTACACTTGGCGGTAAGATAATAATTAAAGAACATAGCCCAAGACTAGTTAATACACTGACTGGATTGAAACTACTAACTCCTGTTAGAAGAAATCATTCCCCCTGCCATCAGCTATACAAACAAGAGTAAACAAAACTCTTATCCTCGCGAAAGATTTGAAATCAATACAGAAAAGAGGAAAGCTAGAAAACGTTGGAACGGACAAGGGTGCCAAGCGACAAAACCACATTGAACAGCTTAAATAATAAGCTCAGAATTTCTATAGGAGAATTTAATAATGAGTCATTAAAAACCTACCTGTTTTTATTTTTTGTCGGAGGTTGCTACTATCTGGCTTCAAAACTCCTGACTCGAAGGGCAAAGTGCATGCTCTACAGAAACCTTATCCTGCCAGTTCTGCTAAACGACGCCGAGTGCTCGACATTAAATAGGAAAGGAGAGTTAATATTGGGATCCTTTGAAAGAAAAATCCTTCGACGGATATTTGGTCCTGTGTGCGAGGAGGGCGAATGGAGGAGAAGATACAACCGCGAACTCTATGAGCTATACCAAGATGTGGATGTAGTCCGAAAAGCCAAAACTCGTCGACTACATTGGCTCGGCCACATCGAGTGAATGGACAACAACGCTCCAGCCAAGAGGATCTTCGAATCCCAGCCCCCAGGTTCGAGACGACAAGGAAGACCGAACCTCCGTTTTAAAGACCAAGCCATCGCGGATGCCAGAGCGCTGAATCAGCGTGTGGCAGATCCAACACAGGTTCGGGTCCTGAGAAAACTTTTTCTGAACCTTGCCTAGGAAGCTCATCCGAGATCTCATTTCCCAGTGTGACCTGGTACCCAGACAAGATTCACTGTGTTCAGTCTTCCGACCAAATTCAGAGAAAGCTTGAGTTCTAGCACTAACTTCGAAGTGATAAAAGGGTTTAGCAGCGCTTTAAATGCAGCTTGGCTACCACTGCAAATGCAAATGTCTGTAGCCTTCCACCTCCTGTTCACAATATAGTGCATAGCCATTAGAATGGCAAAAATCTCCGCTTGCAAAACAGATGCATGTTTACCCAAGGGGTAGTAAAGTCGTAAGTCATCCCTGTTCGGTTTTGGAGCCATCCGCGAAATGGCATTCAATTCATGGTTTAGAGTCCGACCGAAGCCATTCCATTACCTGTGGAAAGATGACGTGGTAGTTTTTTCGCAGAAGGATTTCTGGTATCATGGCATGAGAGGGCATATTCACAAGACAGGGGTTAAAGGATAATTCTGGAGCAAGTTCTTCAAAATTACAGTTCCCATGGTATCAAAAGATACCTCTCTTTAAGTGAAAGATGGTTTTTAGCATTCACCCCATGACATAGAAATCAAGGAGAGGAAGATTCATCAAAGCATCTAAAGCAGAGCCCGGGGTGCTAAGGAAGTCCCCTGTGCAGCCGAGACATGCCGTTCTTTGGAGTTTGGCAAAAGAAGCAGTAACACGTATCCGCGAAAGCCTGTTCCACCAAACAAACTGATGCGTAAGAAAGTAGCGGTCTAATCATGGCCGTAAAGATCCAAAGTACCCATTTCGAAGACAAGCCCCATGTCTTAACAAAAGCGCCTTTACACTGCCAGAAAGTGGACAGTGCTTTATCGGTTTTTGATTCGACATGTTTGGACCATAGAAGTTTTTTATCGGCGAAAACCTATCGCAAGGAAGCTAGTACAGGCTACAAGCCTTAAGAATATAAAGATTATCGTGGAATCGAAGTAAGGTGCGAAGAAGATAGACCTATTCGGCCGGTAACAATTAAAGAACTTGCCAAATATATAAAAGAAGGCACACAAAATGCCCCAGGTTTTGATTTAATTACAGGGGAGATTTTAAAAAAAGCATGTGGGAGGTCGCGTAGGTAATAATGATACCAAATCAGGCAAACCACCTAGCGAAGTCACCTCAAATCGCCCAATATCCATACTACCAATGTTGTCAAAGTTATTTGAAAAAATGTTGGTAAAACGTATGCAAAAAATAATTGATGGAAAATCGCTTGAAAAATCACCAATTTGAATTTTAAAATAAGCACTCTACTATTGATCAGGTGCATAGAATCACAGATAAAATCGAAAAAGTATTTGAAGTGAAAAATGTGTGCTCTATATTTCTTGATATAGCATGACAGGCTGCCGATAAAGTCGAGCACAAAGGACTCACAAATTACAGAGGCAACTGCCGAATCAGTATTCAACAATTCTGAAGTCATATATATCAGATCTATTCTTCAGAATTAAACAAGAGAAAGAGTACTTAGCATTAAGTGAAATTAAAGCTGGTGTACCACAAGGCAGTGTGCTATGTCCAGTGCTATACCTCTTATTCACTAGCGACCTGCCTGAAAGCGAAGAAACCACTATAGTAACTTTTGCAGATGACACTGCTGTACTTGCTGTAGGAGCAATTGCAAAAAGAAATAAATGGTATCTCGGAATGGACTAAGAAATGGGTGATTAGATTAAATGATCTAAAGACGGTCCATGTTAATTTTACGTATAAGAACGTACCACACATTCCAGTGTACATAAACAACCATATAGTGGAATATTCAAACACAGACAAATATCTGGGCATGCTTGTAGACGCTAAACTACGATGGATACGCACGTTAAGAAAAAAAAAAGACGAGTTGAACATGCGTTACAGTAAAATGTATTGGCTTATTGGGAGATACCCATCTCTGTTCAAATATTGCTATAAAGGAAAATTCTGAAACCGGGCTCCAGTTGTGGACATGCACATGCCAAACAAAAAAAAAATCCAAGGCTTCCAAAATAAAGTACTAAGGAACATAGTTAGGAAACGCACCTTGCTACATACGCAACGCTTATCTACATAGATATCTAAATATTTAAATGGTTGAAGATGAAGTTAAAAATTAAGGCGGGTAAAACCTCTTGATCTACAAGAGTTAGCTAAACCCAAGAAATTACTATCAAACTATGATCCGTTAACCGACAGATTTTTCTTTTCAATTTTTCAAATTATCATTTCATTATTATTAATTATCATTATCAGCCAATCGACTAGGTGCAATCCCATTCGGGATAACAAAAGTTATTCCCCCAGTGATGTTTTTTAGATCGGTTTAAAGTCCCTCACAATTGCAGAAGCATCCCTCGCGTAATAGCTCTGCAATGTATTTCAATAACTTTTCTTTCCGGTGAACCCCCAAAACAAAACAAAAAAAAAATTTAAGTCAACGTGCCACTTATATGAATTACGAAAGCCTTATATTAATTTAGTTTCAAAAAAAAACAACCCAATGTTAACCATCAATCATTGTTTATTCCTACCGTCTCAAACCAGACCACCAGGAAAGTCATAATCACCCTCCGTTTTATATTCATTTACTCGCAATGAGGAGAGTAGGACATAGAACCTAGAAACAGGTTCATATAAATAAAAATATTTTATAGATACAAGTATTTACCTGCCTCCTAAGGATAATTTTTTTTTTATCTATTTTACCCACCGTTTTATTTTTTTGTCTTTTTTTTAACAATAAAAAATTCATAACAATTTTCTGTTATAAAATATTCATGAATAAAAATGTCGCTTGGCGTAGTTTTTCATCTACGTCTATTTGAGATAAAGCGCACCTCCGGCGCGCCCCAACAGAGAACCCCAAAGACAACTATACAACCGCGCCGTTGATGGAAAACATTTTTTGGGGACGAAACTATGAGACATCCTTACCTGTTTGTTTTTCAGCTGCCTTCAGTGTGAAACCCTCAACGACGACAGCTTCACTTCGACCACGCAAGTTAACCGAATAGACAAAGATTTTAAAGAGTCGTCCGGAATCCAGACCAGTCACGCTTAAAATAGGATATTTCGATGAGATATTCGCTTGCAAATTGCCACTATGGTGATCAAATATTTCCATAAGAAACCATTGTCTTAGGCCTCCATCAAATCCTGAAAAAAAAAAATATTTTTGTATAATAAATATAATGTAGAATTTGGGGGTTGTTAAGGAATTTCGGACGAGGATAATTCTCATCATATATTCACCAACTACAGCAATGATGAATATGATGTTCTGTTCCTACATATCTTCAACTTGTGGGTAAACAACAACTCTTCGTGGGGATGTTGGAGATGGGGAACTTTAAAAATAGGCTTTATACTTTATTTAAATACCAATTAATATTATTTATTTGGTACTAGGTCAAAATAACTATAAAAAAAGTTAAAAAAAAATTCTACCAATAATATCTGCGAGAAAGGCAAAAGCATTTTTTTTTTATTTTGAGTGGGTAAATATTTTGTGGAAACAAGCCTACCTACATACCTAGTTGAAAACGTTTCGCATACAATTAAATCAGATATTCATTCATGCAGACAACAATTGCTCGGCATTGTTTTATTTGATATTTATTATTAAAATAAAAATAAATTCAATTTGGTGTTTAAAGAAAGGAAGAAAAATTGAAATGGCAGTGAAACATAAAATGAAATATATAGCGTTTTTTGAAAAATTTATTGTGTGCAATTTTTAATAAAAAATCCAGCTGCTCTGCCAATCGGTACTAGTATAAGTGAAATTATGGGACTAATGAGTACAGTACAAGCGCAAGTTATATGGTAGTTGTTGTACGCTTAGATATCAGAACCATCAAATAGTTTTAAAATAACATCACTAAGTCGAGAAGTAAATACGTTAATTTCGGACCTTCGCTCAGTGGTTTGACAGGGGAAAAAATCCATTTTTAGACGACATAATGTGGTCTTTCAAGTTTTAGATCTAAGTACTCTTAGATAACCCGGGCGTATAATTTCAAAGTGAAAGTAAAGAAGAAGAAAAGTAAAAAAGGTCCTTAACCTTTTTTGGCAATATGTTTGCCGCCCTAAAAAATCGTCGATTATTTTAAAACTAATGAGCACAGCTACTAAACCATTTTAGTGTTCAACCTAACATCTATCCTGAGTACCGATCTGCCACCCGACGCGTGCACACACATTTTTTTGTAATCGCTCCGCGGTCAGTTTTCGCACAAAATAAATTAAAAAAGTGTGCCAAAAAAAAAATGCTAATCGCGCGCGTGCTGTTAAAGAAAAGCTATCGTTTGCTGCTGCTTTGCTTGGCTATAGCGAGTGTCGTATATTTATGCGTGCACTGGCTACGGCTGGGTAAAGCATCATTTGGCGAATAGAGGGTCGCGTTGTGTAGATTTTGTTGGTAGACCAAAGCAATTCATTGTGTGGGCATAACACCAGCAGTGATTTGTTTTGGAAAGCTGACGTCAGGATCTACACGTACGACCCAGCTTAGTCAGCTTCGGAGTTGAGGTTTTTTGTGTTTGTTTTTTGTTATGCGTAGGAATTTTAAAGTGGAATGAGTAATATTCGTGGGTTGAGATCCAATTTTTTTTTCATTGTACGCCCGTGCGATTCACAATAAACCAGCTGTTTTGGCACTAAGTGAAACACAGGTCAGCATTGATTCCGATTTAACGGAGTTTAGTCTACCTGGGTAAAGCTTGGTGCCTTTATTCTTTTCCCATCGTAGTATCGCCGTCTATATACGTAGTGATGTAGTCTACCAACTTCTACCTCAATATGGCCAATGTTCCAATCCGGAATTGAATTTTATTTGGCTAAAATTCCATGTCCCTAGGCAATTAATTCACTACTGTTTTTTTTATAAAAGCTCTAACGAGGACAGGCATTCAACTTATAATGAGTTTGATGCACTGTCTGATTTCATAACCAGAATTGTTACCCTTATCCTTATACTGAAATCGTCATTGCGAGCGATTTCAATATACACAATTCAAGTTGGCTTCGACATTCTGGACAGACAACACCCGAAGGAAGGTATGTAGAGATCTTTGCTGAGGTTAATAATTTAACCCAGATTGTAAATGAGCCGACACGGATACCGGAAATTAGCGGTCAAAACGCCAACACTCTGGACTTGTTTCTTACCTCTCACCCTGATAAATACTCTTTAAATGTATTATCGCCTCTAGGTTCGTCAGATAATTGTATCATATCAGCGAATTTCGCGTACTGCAGCCACACAATTAAAGAAAAAGCTCCTACAAGAACCGTATGGCAATACGAAAAAGCCAATTGGGAAGCTATTAACGGTTTCTTTAGGAGTTTTAACTGGTCGTTGTGCTTCCTCAACAACGACGTGGATGCCACTGCCGATATGATTACAAATTGAATTCACCTGGGTAAGAAACGCTTTATCCCTAACAGGATAAATTGTATCAGACCTAAGGAAAACGCGTGGTGTGACTTGAGCTGTAAAGAAGCTATCAGGGCTAAAGAGGTAAGTTTTCGGTTATTTAAGGCCAATCTAACTGAGGAAAACCAAAAAAAGTTCAAACGAGCCAGAAATTACTGCAATGCCCACATTAATCGTGTAAAACACTACAAAGTCCCACCGGTAGTAAAAACTTTTGGTCGTTTGTTAAGAATACTAAAAATTCGGCCTCGTCATCTATCCCGACACTCATTTGCAATGACATCCCAGCTGTCAGCTCTTCGGATATAGCCAATCTGCTCGCTGCTCATTTTGCAGCTAGCTCAACGCTGCCAGATTGTACTTTGTCTCCCCCTGTACTCGAGCGCGTAGAATCTTCTTTGTGACCGATCCATTTTCGCACTCGTACAGTGGCAAGAGTTCTTCGAGATCTCAACATACATAAATCCGCTGGTCCAGATGGTATTTCCCCTATCGTTCTGAAGAGGTGTTCTTTCCATGCTGGCAAAACCACTGCGTAAGCTTTTCTATCTGTCCTATTCTTCAGGGCTCTTTCCGAGAAGGTGGAAAACAGCATTTGCCCAGCCCGTCTCAATGCGAATCTTCTCTCCCTCCTCTTACCGACCAATTGCACTTACGTCCCTTCTTTCCAAGGTCATGGAAACGCTGATAAATCGTCAGCTTATGAAATATCTCGAATCCCGAGAACTTCTTAATGACCGGCAATACGGTTTTCGCAGCAACAGGTCCACTGGTGATTTGATGACTTATCTAACCGAAAAGAGGAACCAATTTATTCACCGTAGTGGTGAAATTAAGGTCGTTGCGCTTGATATTTCAAAGGCATTTGACAGAGTTTGGCATCAAGCTCTCTTGTCGAAAATGCGTACATTTGGGATCGATGATACCTTTCTTCAATGCATTAGAAATAACCTTTCGGACCGTTCAATCCAAGTCGTTTTGGACGGTTTCAAGTCTGCAACGTACCACATAAATGCTGGTGTTCCCCAAGGCTCCGTTTTGTCTCCGACTCTCTTTCTCATTTTTATAAATGATCTACTGTCCGTTACTTCTAATCTTCTCTTTACTCTCAGCTTTACATATTCGTTTCGTGGGCAACGCCCCCCATCTTCGGGCGTTGAACTGGAACGGCAACGTATGTTAAGATCATTAAATTCCGATCTCGACAGCATTCTTAAATGGGGTAAAACCAACAGAGTGGAATTTAATGCTTCCAAAACGCAATGCTGTCTGCTGTCATTGAAGCGAAACCCTAATTCTCTGCCATTATCCATGGATGGCACTTGCAATTCAACCGCAATACTCGCCATGCTAGGAATGCACATCAGTTTACCCTTAAGCCTGTATTCGGACGTACAGTGAAATACAAGGATTCGTTTCTTAACCGTACAACGCGAATGTGGAATGCTCTAACACGCTCTGTTTTTCCCTCATATTACAGTTTACAGACATTTAAAACCAACGTGCATCTGCATCCCTTTTCCTAATCCTTCACTTTCCTAATGCCCGCACTGTGGTACTTCATTATAAGGGTATCCAAAATCCCTTTAGTGCGCGTATATTATAAAAAAAAAAACTCAATTATAGCCGTTTATTTGAATGCACGCCCATTTTGCGAAGACTGCAAGTGAAAAACGTTGTCCAGTTAAAAACTTTGATTCCGTGATTTGATTCCATACGCCTGAAGACATTTCAACATGCACCAAATAGAATAAAATATCAAGATCTTCTTAAAGAAGATATTCTTTCTTCGTTTATAGTAAAGACGAAGAGTGATGGGCCCCCTCATAGGGCTTCCTTGTGGAACACCCGAGGTAGCTAAAAAGGGTTCCAAAAGGACGGATCTAAAGCGAACACTATAATAACGTTTATTCAAATAAGAAGACAAAATGGGTTTAAAGCCAAAGTTAGACCATTTATAAATGATTAATCCATACGTTGTTTTATAAAAAGCTTTCAGTCGCATTCACATCGATTTCATTTCCATTCTCGATGGCTGAAGGGCACGAATTCGACAAGATTTGTGGTAGTTGATCTGCCTTTAAGGAACAATGTTGGGTAGGAGAAATAAGAGTCTTATTTTGAAAGCGCAATGCTTTCAAAGACTTATTAGAAATTTTAGAAATGGGGCGATAATTGGTCACCTCATTTTTTATCTCTTTTTATGACTCGGAGATATACATACCATCAGGGGATACTATCAGGTCCGGCAATGAATTTGTCGTTAGTAAATTTGAGAGTGAATGGGGCCAGTGAAGAAATTGAGTAGGTTTATTTTGAAAAATTGTCCAAAACTTATTCCTTTTGTTTCATAAGGAGCGAAGTCTAAGGTTATAGCAAGGAGGGCAAGTAGGTGATGTTTTAAGATACGAAATGGATGCATCAAGAGAAATAGAAATTCTTATTTCTTTGTAAAAAAACAAATAGCGAGGGCGACAGATTAGCAAAATCAAAGCAGCACCGGCATTAATTTTCCCGAAATTGACTTTATGAAAATCAAAAGAATATACACCTGCGGAGGGGTAGGATAGTTTGTAGAATTAATGAAGAAGGTTTCAATAGTTGATAAGGAAAGCGGGCAAAGCCAAACAAACGAATTAATGTAATCAGTTTTAAAAACTGGGTCTTTTTAGCTCCGCGTGGTGGCGTATGTCAATGTGTGCTTCTTACTTTCAAATTGCTGTGATCGAGCTAAAAACTTTTAGACAGACGAACTACAATTATATTTCCTCAAGAAGAGATAAGCTATGCAGCAAGAAGAAGCTTTTCCTCTTCACATTTTCATCCAGGTAAGGCTTATGCATTGTTAATGCAAGTAGAATTGTCGAAACGACATGACCTTAAATTATGACAAATTGCTGAAGGCAAAGAAAAGCTGCTATCCTTTAGAAATAAAAATTACGGGCGGCTCAACAATTGTGAAACTGCAAGAATTTTAAGACCACAATGTAACGTAGCTGCTGAAATTCAGAATATGTCGAGTCATCAAATTATTTCGAGCAATCGATTGCGCTTCAGTTTCTGCTCAGCTCTATATTTGACAAGCAATTTGGAGTAGATAGAATCTTGTCTGCTAAATTCAAAGCACTACATCGTATTTGCGATAAATCAGCATCCTGGTTGGCTGATATACCAACCATCTGTGATAACCTTTAATTGCGACACTTGAGTATTCGATATGACGAATGTTAACTTGCCAAATAAAAAGCAAAACCAAATCTAATCGACCACAATGAGATCCTGTATCAACATATCCATATTCTGTACAACGCTCAATATCCTGGTTTTAATGGTACCTACCGTTGAAATTCTCCTAGAACATGCCAACGCCCAGAGATACATATATGAAAGAACCCGAAAAAAATCGCAATAGGAATGGCAAATCCCAAACAGACAGGTCAACACTATCTCATCATAAAATGTAATATTTCTGTGTGAGATTATAGCTACTTCTCTTGTGTATACAAATCTGCTATCGACAAAAGCACAAAGTCATGTTTTCCTCTTCATATGCCACCAACGCAAACCACATGACCAACACGGTGCGAACCAAAGACTCCACCCTACGAGCTATATCTTTTGGGGGAGAAAAAGTCACATTCACAGTTGCAAAAGTGTGGCAGCAAAAATATAACGCAAACACCATACACAGCTAACGTGGTGGTAAAGTCTCTCAAGACCTAAATGTATCTGATGGATGGATACAAAAGCTAGCATAAAATATCTTTTTTTTTGGCTCTGGCGGACAGAGAGAAAGATGTAGTTACCTATCTGATGACTACGATGATTTTCTGATTGACGTCCACAAATATTGTTTGTGACATTGAATTGAATGAGATTTTTATTTCGACACAAAACAGAAAGAGTGTAGAAAAGTTACCACTTCCGCTTCAAGGGGTGTGTGGGTGTGTGCTGTACAATCATCGTTGCACTTCGATATTCGTTCGATGGCATCGGTACGGTAGACGACGACGATATGCTATCCTCTCTCATCCTGAGCTTGTCAATCAAATAATATGTTTTTTTGTTTTCGTTGTTTTGATTTCATTTAGATGCTATATGCGATGCGAACACCATGCACAGGTGAAACGATAGGAAAGATACATTGTTTGAGCGCAGTGATGTTCTGTCGCTTCAATATGGTGTCAATGACAACCATGTGCTGCGGTTTAGACAAGGTAAATAACCGAGGCCAATGTGAATTTCCATAAAAACCAGCAATATCACGGAAAAGTTGTCATTCGCATTTTCTATTTTTTTTGTTTGTTTATTTTTTATGATAGTAGCGTGCACGAGCCGCGTTATTTACCTAGAAAACTCCATTAACAGGACACAACTTTGTTTTGCTATTTGCACAATATAGTGAACAACTTGATAATTGTGTTTAATTAGGTTTGTTTGTTGTTGGGCATTATTTTATTGCGATTCATTTGGTTAAAAAAAACACAACAAATGACTCGTAAAACATTTTTTTTTATTTTTGTATTCTTTGTGGTGGATAACTTTGGTTTGGGGCCGCAATTTGGAGCAATTTGCGTGGTGAAAGGATATAATTTAATAATTAACTGGCATCGTTGGCCGTAAATGTTTCCGTGAGATAAATGATGCCGTCGCGGTGGTAGTTGTTTTTGATGGAGTGTTGACTGATGACAGGTGAAAGGGACGTTAGATGGTTATATATATATTTTTTTTTTAATTTTGACTTGATGTTGTTTTGCGTATCAAAATGCTTTAAGCTTGAAACTTGGTAACTTATTATTATACATTTTTGTATTTTCTCCTCTGCTATGTGTTTCTACAGCTTCTCAGGAGTACCTCGTACTTAAAGGAGTGATCATTTGCATGTTTACCTAAGATGGCGCGTGGTTTCAGTCATGCTAAACCAAAATTCCAGTGCAGCAGAGGGAACAATTTAAAATGGTAGCCCACCTACTTGTAAGACAGTCTACGGGTTACCATTCCGAACATAAATATTTGTTTCACTACAGACATATGAATAGCCAATTAGTGTTTTCAATGGCTGCTTCTTGCGATAGAGGTTTCCAGCTTACCATCTACAAAACGTAATTAAACAAATTTTAAGATTTGTTAGAAAATATTTACCTAAGAGCTCCCTGGTTGTGAAGAAGGACCTTATATAGCCTAGACGATCTGATCAGCTTATTATGAAAATTGTATAGCAGGTCCTTTAAGCTGTTAAGATGCTTTTCTAAGAAGAAAATTGAAATGTCGTACGCATAAACGATTGACCCGGAGCCCGCTTCTTCTAGCTGAGTCAGCATATTGTTCACCATTATATGACAGAGATAGGGGAGTGAAAATGTCTCCATGAGCAGATCAACTGCAGACCAAATCTCCACACTAAGGCAAACTAGTTTCAAGTCGAGACACACCATCTTTTCATCGACTTTAAAGCCGCATATGACAGCCTTCATCGCCAGGAGCTTCCTGTGGCCATGGCCGAATTTGGGATCCCGTCGAAACTGATCCAGATGTGTCGCGTGACACTAGATAACACGCGGTGCAATGTGCATTTTGGCAGCAGGTCATCTGAATTCTTTCAAACATGCACCGGATTTCGGCAAGGAGATGCGCTGTCGTGTGATTTCTTCAATCTTGTTCTTAAGCAGATAGTGCGCAGGGCAGGTGTCAACACGGAAGGCACTATCTTCAACAGATTGGGGTCCAAATGCTGGGGTATGCGGACGATATAGATATCGGTCAATCCCAGCGTGTTGTGATAAAGGCTTTCACGGCTATTAAAGAACAGGCGAAACTAGTTGGCCTTGAAGTGAATGAGGACAAGTCTAAATATATGCTATCAACAAACAAACAATCATCTGTCCACCGACTAGGACAAAATGTCACTGTTGATAGCAGCAACTTCGAGGTAGTTAAGGAGTTCATCTACCTCGGGGTAAACATCAACTCCACAAATGACATCTTAGTGGAGATCCGTCGAAGAATTACCCTAGGAAACTGCTACTACTTCGGTTTGGCAAAACAAATGGGTTCAAAACTCCTGAGTCGAGGGACAAATTGCATGCTCTACAGAACCCTTATCCTGCCAGTTCTGCTATACGGCGCCGATACAACCGCTAACTCTATGAGCTGAACCAAGATGTGGATGTAGTTCAAAAAGCCATGAAACGTCGTGTACATTGGCTCGGCCACATCGAGCGAATGGAAAGCAACGCTCCAGCCAAGAGGATCTTTAAATCCCAGCTTCTAGATTCGAGACGACAAGGACGACTGATCCTCCGTCTTATAAAGACCAAGCCATCGCCGATGCCAGAACGGAACAGTCGGTGAATACTCAGTCTTGCCTCCATTTAAATGTGTGTTTTGGTGGGTGTTAAACCAAGTATGACAGTAAGTGCTTAGGTACGGGTCGAACGAATAAAACCTGTCATATAGTGTATTTGTCCACCAAAACTCCAAATGGGAGTTACATCGCTATATAGCAGCATAGGCCATCGCAGGTCGAACAACGAGCGAAAAGAGCCAGTATATCATCTTGGGTCCAAGACCCCAGTTATTACCGCAGATTGGACTGCAAATCCATAACGATCTAGTGGCTCTGTTTACGGTATAGTCTATTTGAGGATTCCAGTGGGACGAGGATACTTAGTGGGACGAATGATGAGGTCCAGTTTCCTCCTCTTGGTAAAATTGACAATAGTCATCTTTTTGGATTTACAGAGAGGCCTTCTTTGTTACACCATCTCTGTACTTTAGATAGTGCGTATTGCAGCACTTCTGAAGCGGTGCTTTCAGATTTGCCACTGACAACGATTGCTACATCATCGACGTAACCTAAGGCATCAATCCCTTGACTTTCTAGGCACTGAAGTAGGAAGTAGGAGTGGCAAGAGGATGCCCCTTCGTGGACAGAGATCGAGTCTTAGAATATAGCTTCATCCCTTTCGCACGCCCAGTAACCAGACGCGTGCTGCCATGATCTGCGAATACTGCGGGCGAGCGGGCGCGTATTTTGATCTATGGCTACACGCCTCACCTCAATGTATCTGCTTATTCCCAGAACAGTATGGTGAAAATTAAATTATGTCTTTGCTACAAATGTATTGTTCAATAAAGCTGATGATGATATTGATTTATTAAATACCTCAAATATCTGTTAGCTTTAAGTTGCGTAGATAAATAAATAAATAAACACTTCACCTTCAGAAAAATAGATAACGAAACTGAAGTACCAACATACACAGCTAGATACATTCGTATTTCAAATAACTGTTCAGCTACGATTCGCGTACCTACAACAGACAATAAATCTAGGATTGTTGCATGTACCTTAGAAGTTGTAAATTTGTTCAGTAGTTCCTGTTAGATTGAGAGCGCGCCCATCTTTGTTGCAAATATTTTGAAATTTCCGTTACTCATCCTTATATGTACATTAATACCTGCTGCGTTTGGCAGATAAATTTAATAGATAAATGGGAGTTACATCGCTATATAAAAGCTTTCTACTTCTTATCGATTGTCGCAAAAAATACCCCACAACTGACCTAGGACTGCTTTCTCCTGCAAATATTTTGCAAACTTTTTCTTCCCGCCCAACAAGAAGGACTAACATCAGCATCCTACAACTCATTAAAAGTGGGCAAAAGAAAAAGAAACAATTCGAAGATAGAATAATTAAACTGGGCGAACGAGTGAAATATGCTCTCCTGGTAAAGTTTTCCTTTCGCAGTTTGTTAAATACCCAAAGGATTCTTCTTCCGCATCTCTCTATTCCATGCATCCCTAATGGCGTCGATTAACTACCTTCGGGTGGTTGGAGAGAAGGGTTATGTTTTTTTTCTGTATTAAAATTGTTTCCCTTTTCAATGCACTAACTTGCGCTGGGTCTAATGATCTTACAATTTTTTTCTGAGCTGTTGTACTATTTTTGGTTGCTTTTGTTTTTTGTTCACCAGCTCCTTTGTATCCACTGCTGTATCCTGGATTTTATGCATTTACTTTTTCTATGCAAAGTAAACAATTTAATTGGCTATGAATAAGGGCGCGGTGTTTTATATGGGTATCATGATGATGGACAGTAGACTGTTACAAGTACGAGTTACTACGAAGGGAAGATATTTCCCATGAATTGTTTTTGTTACTTAATTCTGATGGTCTCAAGATTCGGATTGAATTAACAAAAAAAGGGAAATAACTTTTTGTTTTTTTGGTAGGTAAGTGAACGCTGAAGCGGTTTAAATGATATATGAAGAGAGTAGCCTTTTGCGGGGTTAACTAATTTAATCTTCAGTCATAACGTCGAATGTAACTAACACTGCCTGGCAGTGTCCTGAACGGCGTTTTTCGGGCGATATATAGGTACCGTGACATAAGCCAAAGTCTAAACGTTTCGGCTTATAATATTTTGAATAATCTCCTTTAAGGCAAATTCTAAGATGGAAGTTAAAATAGTAGTTATCCAATTCTATAGGTACTGTTTGCTTTGGGAAACCTGTTGTCATAGGTACCTAATGAAAAGCATCTAGCAATGAAGTTTTTTAAGAGAAAGAGAGTTAAAATCCCTTAATTCCGGGTAGCGTCCGATCGAGGCACGTTTTATTCGCAAATTATGCGGCATTTTAAGATGTCGTAAGGTCGATGACTGGACCATCAACTCCATATGCCCCATCTACAAAAAAGCCTATCCTATGTCTTGCAAGAACTATCGAGGCATATCCCTGCTAAATTTTGCATATAAGATCCTATCCAACGTTCTGTGTAAACGTCGAAAACCCTTCTGCAACACACTAATCGGCACGTACAAGTTTGGCTTCTGGCCCGCCAGATCGACCATAGACAAAATTTTCATACTAAAGAAAATCCCGGAAAAGACCAACTAATGACGAACAGGCGAAGTTAGTTGGTCTTAAAGTAAATGAGGATAAGACTAAAACATGCTATCAACAAACAAACATCTGTCCACCGACTAGGACAAAATGTCACTGTTGATAGCAGCAACTTCGAGATAGTAAAGGAGTGTATGTATCTCGGTGAGAATATGAACTCAACGAATGAGAAATTATTGGAGATCCGACGAAGAATTACCCGAAGGAAACCGCTGCTACTTCGGATTGGCGAAACAAATGGGTTCAGAACTCCTGTCTCGAAGGACAAAATGCACGCTCTATAGAATACTTATTCTATCAGTTCTGCTGTACGGCGCCGAGTGCTGGTCGGCAAGCAGAAAAGGAGAGTTAATAAAAATTCTTCCGCGGATATTTGGGCCGCGGATATAAGGTCTGTTGTTGTAAGTTAACCAAAAATTAAGTCTGGACCTTTTCCATTAGGTTTCTTTCAACAAATTCTTTAACATTGATAGGAGCGAGGCGCGTTCCATTCTCTAATCCCTGTGCGATAACTTTTACTCATATTACATTCTCAATGTCTTTAGGTCTCCATATCTGCATCAGCACACTTAGGAAATCATTAATTACTATGTCTTCAATTTTATAATGTGATATTATTTAATATAGGACACAGTTCGGGGCAGTTACTCAATATTGCTCCGTTTTCTAGTTACTTATTGATTATTTACTTTACGTACTATGAGTAAATAAGCGTGGGGACTATATTGTGCAATTTCGTCCCCTAATACATTTCCAACGATATAGCATTAACTTATATTAAATATATTACTTTCGTACCAGGTAAAAAGTTCTCTACGTATTAATGTTATGATTTATATATATATATTAAGAGCTGTCCATTCACAGACTTCAATTTACGTTCCGTTATTAACAGTTGTGTTAAGGGAGTAAAAGTTGTTTTCCGGTGGTTGTGTTTCTTTAAACAAAACAAATTAATATTTTCAATTTTGCTAATTGAGAAAATCAAAGTCAAAAGGACAATTTCCTTCGAAATTTGTCAAAACTATCTATCATCCTACTGGTTGCTTTGCCTCAAACGATTTAATTACTTTACTGTAGCGAGCTGTCCTGTTTCATATATATTTTTTTCTCGATCTTGAGGACATTCTTAACTTGATTTTTTTGGTGTAGTTTTTTAAATAAATTTTTTTCTGTGAAAATTGCTTGCATTGCGATAAAATAAAAAACATTTTAGAACTTCAGTTTCTAGTTGAAGGAATTTTTTGTTTCTGATGGTATATTAAGGATATTTTTAAAACCTTAATTGGAGCTAAAAGGCTCTCTTATGTTTTTTGAGACATGACTTCATTTAACTTTAAACTCCTATTTTTCGTTTGCGCTCGGATATCTCAGCAACAAATTGCCGTAGGCAAAACTATACCATATCAGATCGCAGCTGATTAAATAAGATTGGGATATTAGGTGGGACTTGGTACACATCTCACCTCGGCCACAGTGAGCCTATTGTGATGTCCTCATTTAAAATTCCCCTAAGATGCCAGATTTGTGGATAAATTTTACTAAAACATTGGGCGAAGAGGCATTAATGTTAGTTGCCTAAAGATAGATAATTTTCGTTTCCTTCCAGTTTTAAATTCGAAATCCCTCTAAACTAGCAAATCAAACTTGTTTGACTCGGTTCGTATTGCCGCAATGAGGGTTGTTTTTCCAGCTTGTGCTGCTTGTTCCTTTATCTAGTGACGGCATTTCCAGTTGCCTTCCATAAGTTTGAGTGTTTGAAATTTGGCAAAGCCGATTGAAACGAACTGTAGTACTATACTACATAGACGCTGAAGACGTGTTGTTTTCGTGGCACATTTGACAAGTTTAAGGTTTTTAATTTCCAATGTCCCTTTAAGAATCCGGTAACTGTGTGTATTTGCCCTCTGGATAGTTAAAAGAGTTGCTTAGTTCTTTTTGGAGAAGGGAATGGTACAAAGATATAGTCTGTGTTACCTTCAGTTTTCATCCATTAATTATGTGGTTTCTTTCCTAGCTAGTTTTTGATGCGGAGTTTAATGGAGCTGGTGAGTACGTCACAGAATGGTCTAGGCATCGTAAATGGAGACGGTCTCAATCTAGTTTCGAAGTGATTTCAAAGGCGCAAATAGTGAGTAGTGCCTCTTTGCTGTCATATAGAATATAGTGCTTGTCAGTGACGTTCCAGTTTAAATTTCCTTTGATGCAGAGCTTTATTTCATGTATTTCGGCCTGAAATGCAGAGTTATTCTGTGGTCTCCACAAAAACTCCGTTATCTGTCTTGGAAATTTGAGTTCCTAGCAAATATGGGTTTATTCTGTTTCCAGTTTTATGGTTCTGGGAATGTAACCTTAAAGTTGTGGCTGGAGTTGAATAGAAAAGAACATCTGTCTGGCAGTTTGATGCCTACTACATTGCCTCTACTAAGCTCTAACGCAAGGTCAGGATGGATTCCTGTCTTGCCTTTATCCGATGAGATGAGCATGTAGGCGCTTACCATTGCTTCTAGTCCTAGAGCTAGTCCTTGCAGTTTGTGCAGCTTGGCCTGCGTGGATTTTGGTTTTGGTTTTTTGCTACCAACATGGTTCTGCATATGCAAGGATAGGTCTAACGATTGCCGTGTATATCCACAATGGAATTTTGGCGTTTAGGCCCCAGTTTTTGTCCAGTAGAATTTTGCAGGTCTTGAGGGTAATTCTAGCTTTGTCTTTGTTAAAATCGCAGCTAGCCATAGTAATGATTTAAATATAAAATTCAATCAATTATGAAATCAAGCAACATAAAATTAAATTTGTGACTCGCGCATTTTCTTATAACCTTTGCTCACAAAACTAGAAACATGTGGCTTCAAAATGAATTGACTCAATTTCGCCAGAGCTCGATTTTGACTGAGTATTCCTCTAATTGTTTTGAGGAGAACTTATACTAACGGTGCCAGAATTTTTAAAGTCCAACATACCCGTGAATTTTTAAATTATAACATGCAATCGTTTTACCGGACATATTGATCAAAATTTTATACACAAATAAAAGGAACAAGGGTATATTTTCTAAGCATTATATACTCATCATGCTCTCATATGCATCTTTAAAGTGGATAAAAGCTTAATGAATTTCTGAACTTTTGATTTGTCTTACAATTAGTGTGAAAACTTGATCTATTATAGAGTCGCCGCTTCGGCAAATACCTGTCGATTAGTGTGTTGCAAGGCGGCTTAAGTCGTTTAAACAAAATGTTGGTATTTATTGTGGAATGTTACTGCATTCGTGCCTTCCACAACGTATTGCTAGAAAATAGAGTTTTTAGTAGGTATATGTGGCGTTCTTTCTTCGAAAATTTAACTGTCGAGGTTGTTGACGCGTTGGGCTTCGTGAAGGGAGAAATCTCCTCATACTTCAATGTGTATGCAGAGTGGAGGAACCTGACGAACTGCATCACTTCTAGGAAGACTTAAGTTAAGGGGTGGTGCCAAATATAGCAAATCTAGAATCCAAGATCTCTTACACAGAATGCGTGCGGATGTGGCTAGACTGGTGGCTGTAAGTATAGGCCACTGGGCGGTAGGCACACACGCTGCCAGGCTGGGCATACCAAAACAACACCCATTGCCGTAGGTGAAATAACACCAATGAGAGTGAAGCACTTTTTCACAGGCGGCGTGAAATAACGCCAAACGAAAGAACAGTGTTAAAAAAAGTTTGCTTATAGTCAACCTCGTGTCTACTCCAAATCTAACGGTGAAACCAAGTAGGGGGGTTGCTGGGGGTTGATTTAATAACCATCTCGAAATCATTAAGAATTTGAATTTTAAAAACGAAATAATGCCAAACTAGGAATTTGGTCTTATTTCCATTTTGTTAGGGAAATAATGCCAACATTTTTTGCATTTGGCTTTATTTCGTTTGGCGTTATTTCACGTCACCTTTTTTACATCCTAAGTGGGTGACCGGCTCAGGCTAAGGCTAGATGCCGGGCGTTTGGAAAGCCATCCCTTGTCGAGTTTTCTGATATCTCGGACTCAATGATATCATAATATATCTCAATTCCACCGTGTGGATATGAGTACACTAAGGCAATACCCCTTAACCTAAGGTCTTCATGAGTGGTGGCATAAAAACGGTGCTACAATACTATTTGCGCATTTTCATGTAGTCATAAAAATTCAGCCACTTTACCTGCCTACCTATAACTGTTGCCGTGAAAGGATTGTAATCTCGAACCATGAATAATAAATTTTATGGACGAACTTGATCGTTTTATGTAGGCGCTGTTAAGGACTGAGATGTTATTCCAAATTGACGATTTAACACCGCGCGACATCTTTCTTCACAGTAAATAGCAGGTACGCTTTGAAAAATCTAGCCGAGCATAACGAAGTCAAACTTGCATGGGTACCTGGCCACCAAGCTATTGCCGGCAACGAATCTGCAGGGGAGATGGCTAAAGTTGAATCAGAATCTGCGTTCTATGGATCAGTGTCAATTAACAGAGGCAAATTAACGATTGGGAACAAAAACATCGCCTAAACCACTAGAAACGTGTTGTGGGTTAAAGATGATCCAAAAGATAAATTAAGCCTTAAGAACACTAAAAATCTTTGCCACAGCTCACTGCGGCTTACGATATAATCTTAACAAAAGGAATCTGTCCCCGGAGACTGAATATAGATGACATGATGAAACATCTGAACACATCTAATGTGAATGCCCCACCCTTTGTGACGAATCTTTCAAAAAGTGTTCGGCAGAGTTAAAAATGTCTGCTACTAAGGACGTGGTGTCTCCCATTGAAGAAATAACGCGTCTCTTAATCTAAGAGGTTGTATCAGTAGTCCATATAAATAGCATTGTCAGTCAACTGTGTAAGGCAACAAAATCTGTTCGCCCAATTTCAAGTGCAAATTCAAGCGAACAAACATCTGTGAGATTCAAGCAAGAATGTCTGTTTCGACCAGTGATCGTTGTTTCCACTGTCTTGGTGCTGCCTGCAAATCATACACCCTACGCTTTATGATAAACCCAAATCCACCCTTTAGTCCCTGCCTATCTTCGGAAAGAATGGCACAATAATCATACTAACAAAGTTCCAAGTAAAATTCCATTCAAAATTATGGTACGAAATCAATGATTGCCTTAATGACTCTATTCGTTTCTGATTTGATTATTATTTACCAATCTCTGTATAATCAATATCACTAACACAAAAACCATTAATTTATTTTCTATATTTCCTGGCTAAAATAATACATACATACGCACTTACTCGAACAAATTACTGAAGATGGAAATAACTTACCATGACATGTTGTAAAGGAAACAAAAAACAAAAAAACACTTTCGTCAACCTTGCTTTACGAAAGCTATTAGCTGCAAGCCATATTCAGGCCTTATGGGTAAAAGTATTTTTCAATTAACAGAACCTTCAAACTTTTTCCATTGCTGCCGCCCCATAGTGTAGGCCTGTATCAATAAATATTCATTTATAGAACAATAAAGAACATTCACAACAAGACGCAAAGCCCAACGCCGCCGCGCCGCCCTAAATATTCCTACGCATATGCTATCCAAAACAGAAAAAAAATGAAATAAAAATAAAGCACGTGGAACTCTTTGCCCATCTCATCTGGATCTGAGCGCTGCCATTGCCAATATAATGAGATGAATTATAAAATAGTAAAAGTTTTCTTCTTCCTGAGTGTACTTAAAAATGGCAGAACAGAAGTTCGACTCCCCGATCAACGGCAAAAGTAACAAAAACCTTTCAATTCCATTCCCAGAACGCTCGCACATACACCCACATCTACCCAAAGAAAAATCAAGAAATATGTACATATGTATATGAAACGAAATCATTCTGAACAAGTGAAGTAAAAGTTTCAAATGTTTTCAGTTTCAGGTCTCTAAGGATATCAACCCCTCGAACAAGGAATCTCTTACAGCTTTTTCTATGGCATGGTTTCTTGGGAACTCCTCTACCTTTGCCTCTTTCTCTCTACAGTTCACCCAATTCGCTCATTTAAAATACATGACAGATAGAAAAAAAAAACAGGTTTCTTAAGGAGAATTCCAAAACTTTAACATTTTCATAAGAATCGTTGAAAAACGTTTTTTGTTTAACAAAAGCAAACAAAAAATAAAAACATTTTAAATGCATAAATATGGCGTAGGTAGGTCGTATGTAATGTTGGAAGGAACTTGAGAACATTTTTCAAGATTTTAATTTTGCAACTTTATCTTTTTGCCAAACATAACAATATTGAGAAGTAAAAATATTCCAAAATGATTAGCTGGATAAAAATGAGAAAAGTAACGTTTATGGCTTCAATACTTATACCAAACACCAACAAAATAGACGTGAGAATAGTTTTCTCATAAGAGAACAGCTTTTGAACACCAAGTGAGATACAGTGCACGAAATGTCAGTGAAGTTAGGTACATTTAGACAGCAGGTCACTCTAGTACGGGAATATTTCTTAATGTAAAAACATAAGGAAAGGCTGCAGTCCGCTTGGGGCGAACAGTACGATACCCTATCCATATACCTATATGCTCCAAAAAAAATCCTTAAGAAAGTGATGGATATCATTTCATTCTATGAAATTTATAGATAATAAATAATTTTTTTGAAAAAACCCCCCAAAAAGTGGGCGTGGCCAAAAACTTTGTATGGACAATATATTGAAAAATATATTGGCTAAATAAATTGTTAAACATTTTTTTTTCGATTTTTATGAAAATTTTCGACGAAAACACCATTTTAGCGAGAAACGCCCACCAAAAGTAGGCATGGCAAAAAAACTTTATATGACAAATATATAAAGGGGGGCAGTACCTACATATCTTGCGAAGGTTGTAAAACTACATCTCTCTAACTTAAGCCTTAAAACGGTTTTTTCTAAACTGTGGGCGTATTTTGAAATTTTTAACACCTTACTATTTCGGAGCCCTAGGGAGTATATATTCCAAATTTCAGCTTCCTAGCAAAAGTATAAAGGCCTCAAAAGTTGATACGGACGGACGGACGGACGGACATTGCTAAATAGTCTTAGATTTTGGTCCTAATCATAAATATATATACTTTTAGGGGTCTGCGACGAATATTAAGGGGTCCAATTATAACCCCAAAATAGTCCAATAGTTTCACATACTTATCGGAATTAATTTGGTGGAATACGAACGATATAGGGGTCCAAATGCAGCTTATGTCATCAATGACTCTCCATGGAAGTTCCCCCAGATTGTTAATGATATTCACGTTCCTGGCGAATATCTCTCCTATACTTCTGGCAGCCATCAGGTCTGTCCAAATTCTTTTTTCTTTTTGGTCAGTATACTCTATCGAACATAAATTGGCAGTACACGTCTTATGAGGAAGCTTTTCCAAAATCAGAAGCGTGCCATATTTTTACACCTTACCAACTGAAAGAAATCCCTCATTGGAAGTGTTTACCCACCAGTGAATTTCCAATTGCATCTGACGTAGATCAATCACGCCTTATTCAGCGCACATCTGAGTGTGCTGCTATTCAACATCAACCGTGTCCGTTTGGTAACTCGTTCAGTTTTTTTAACTTCCTCGTATTAGTATACTAAAGAGAAAGTTATTGCGATCGTGCGGAAATTTCGAACTCAAACTGAGTATGAGGGATGATATTACGACTGTAGAGAAGTCCAAAAAAGTGGGTCCGTCTGTGTGTCTGTCCGGGCGCCGTATGGTGAAACGGTTCGACGGATTTGCTTCAAAGTTCGTATATGAGGGGCTTCTTTTTTTTCATTGCTTTATCTTTTGAAATAACGGTACCTGCCATACAATTTTTTTGGTGAAAATCACTTATTACTATTTTTCTCGAAAGTGGTTCCAAGGATTTTGGTCTTTTTTTATACCAAGGATACTTGGGATGGGGCCAAAAATACTGCATACTCAGTTTTTGGAAAAAAAATGATTAACGGTAATTTATAAAACCGCCAATATCTCGAAAACTAACGAAGCTAACTCCATACTTCGCTTTTTGAAATAATTTTTTTTCATATAACGATTTTCTTAAATTTAAATTCGTTTTCTCAAAAACGGCTCTAACGATTTTAATAATTTTGAAATTAAATCAAAATCGTAGGTGCCTTTTATGAGAAAATTTATTTTTTCAAAACCTAAAAAGTGATTTAAATAAATTTGTCACCATTCATTTTCGATTAACTTTGCGATTTAAAAATGCGTTTCATGTACTGAGAAAGTTTCGTAAGAGACAGCCGTGCACTTTATTTTCTTGGGTTTCTGTTGAGCACCTTTTGGTTTTAGAGCTTGAAAAATCTTAATGATTGTATGGTTTTTGCTAATTTGCAATGCTTCATATGAAAACCCTGTAAGAGATTTTGTTAGAATAGTACCTCACGGAAAACTAAAGAGTGGGAATGAGAAACAAATATTCCTATCATTCCTGTACTGCCAATTATTTAAAATTAGATTTTGATTTTCTTCATGGATTCTTTTGGAACTGACAGATATTTTTTTATATATATTTAGTTTAATTATAATTATAAAAAATATGGATACGGTGTGTCAGCATGCCCACTAAATTCTTATGCCATTTTCGAAGGTCTTAGACAGTAGGTACTCAGTAAATTGAGTACGCCCAAGGATCGGTTAAAATATGTTCGTCGATTGTTATATTTTTGCCAGAAACAGGTTTGTGTTGATCATCATTCGAAAGTATTTTATTCGTACTTCGGGCATTTTAGTTTGCGTGCGATGCAGTGGGTTCGATATCCATGTAGAATGTATTAAAATACATTTTATACCCGGGTATGTTGGGTGTTGACACAAGGATTAAGGAGCTACCAATATTATTTTAATTAGATTAAACAACAAAAATTGTGTTTAAAACAATCGTAGCTTCTACTAACATGGATTTCGACAAACCATTCTTCTGGTCTTTGCCGGGCAGAATAAAAAAGAAACTCAAATAAACACCCGAAAAGGAAATCCATATTCATATACACCGACGTGTGGCGGAACAGTAGCCGGTTTCTTCCTCAACGCCTTGACCCATACGGATGACGTAGTTGTACTTATAACAGGGAAGTAGCTTTCTATCATAAGTGACATTATGTAAAACTGTTAGTCCGGAAAGGATCGAACTCGTTCTAAGGATATCTAAGGCACCAGGAAATATTATGTGCCAAAATGGGACCCACCATCCATCTTAAAGGTGTCCGACTCACGATTTCTACTGTGGCTGAGTACCAAGGGGTAGTATTCACATCCAAAATTAATTGAAAGCGGAATATCAAAGAAAAAACGAAGAAAGGATTTAATGCCATCTACACCTGCAAGAAAACGTTTAAGAATAAATGAAGCTGTACACTGCGGTTATGAGACTCATTCTTAACTACGATTCAGTTGACTGGTAGGAGGCAGTTAATACCAAAATCCAAATCCAAAAATTTTAAGGACCCAAATAAGGTGCAGAGAATTGCTTATCTGAACATAACAGGTTCAGTTAAATCCACACCGCAACTTGGTCTGGAAACGCTTTTGAACCTGCAACCTATTGAGCTATTCACAAAGAACGTGGCAGCCAAATCCGCTCGCAGACTAAGAGAGAACAAAATTTGAAAGCCTGGTTATTTCGGACACTCAAGCATACTTTAAATCTTTGATCGGAAGAGATTTATGTCGAATACAGATTACGAGAAACCCAGGTTTGACTTCGAGAGAAATCTTAGAATCACTATATCCCAAAAACAGGACTGGAACTCACCCAGCACCATTATTAAAGGTTTATCGGTCAAAAACAGAAAATCGTTCAGGAGCTGGCGTCTTCTCAAAAACACTTGTTATTAACCAGTCGTTTCGACTAACTGATCACTGCTGTGTCTTTTAAGCTGAGATCTAGGCGGTAAAGAAAGCAGCAAAGACTATCCATATACTAGTAATGGAAATAACCATCCGTGTGGACAGTCAAGCAGTACCTAAGGCAATCGGTTCCAACCTTGTAAACGAAGTGCGTAACAATCGGCACTGAGGGGTATGTGTCATCACTCAGTTCTACTCTGCTAGATTCCCGGACACGTTGGGGTAGAAGGAAACGAAATAGCAGATAAACTGGCCAGTTACGGCTCTGAGCTGATCTGATCTACTACTACCCTACAGACAGGTGTTACCATCTTTCAACACCGCTAAGAGAGTCATTCTCCAAGGGTCTTATAACACACTTGGATAAGGAACAATTACAGTTGTGCCATAACCAGAAGTCTGTGGCCCAACATTGACACTAAAAAATCGAAGTTCCTGGTCTCTCTTAACAGATGTCAAATCAGAGTACTCGTCAGGGTATTACACAAACACTGTATCATTGGAAACACGGCACAAAGACTAGGAGTCTTCTCAAATGATTTATGCAGAAGCTGTAGAGATGAAGCGGAGATAGAATCTGTGGAACTTCTCCTATACCACTGTCCAACTATACAAGAACGCCGCTCATCATGCATGGAAGCACAGTTTTTCGATAGCTTTGACGACTTGGCGGTGGTACGTCTATCAGTCATAAAAGGATTTATAAACAGTGGTTTTGTTAGCCTAACCTAACTATCCTAACCTAATCTTACCTAACAGAATCCAGTCATCAAAATAAATTTCTTTCTCCTTTATAGACAAGAAGAATAGACTGTGGGCGTCAAAAGTGAGTAAACGTTTTGCATTAATCTATTTGCGTTAAGTAAGCCTATAGCAATTTGACAAATATTTTTGATTACAAAAAAAAAATACTCATATACAGTGTTTTTCCACAGGGACGCTACGAAAGTAGAGCGACAGGGACAGTAAACGACGCCATAATTCTTGCCGCTCTTTTGACATTTCTCTTCAGTAAGGGTTGCCATTTAATGATGAAAGATATACGAGCCAACAACGAGTCGAAATTATTAAAATTTACTACCGAAATTCAGAGTCAGTGGCCTCAAGTTAAGAGCGCTACGTCCAATTTATGGTCGTCATAATCGTCCTAGCATACCAACAATTGAGCGTCTAGTGGAAAAAATTGAATCCACAGGCACAGTGAATATGTGAATATTGCTGCCGCTGAGGCTTCAGTTGAAGAAAGCCAAATGTGTCTCTCACACGTCGTTCTCAAGCGTCGGCCGTCTGTGACGTCATTGTGGCAAATTTTGCGAAAAGATCTTGGCCTACATCCATACAGGATTAAATTGACGCAAGAACTGAAGCGTCGTATGTTCGTGAATTGGACTGAGCAACAACTTGAAAATGATTCGGATTTTCATCGAAAATTCATCTTCTTGAGGCTCATTTCTGGCTGAATGGCTTCGTCAATAAACAAAATATGCGGTATTGGTCAGGCAGCAATCCACACGTACTCCAGGAGTCATCATAGCATCCCGAAAAAATTACGGTTTGGTGTGGTTTATGTGCCGGCGGCGTCATTGGGCCGTACTTCTTCTGTGATGATCAAGACCGGCACGTTAGATGATAAAAACGTTTGTAGCGTTCTTATTGAAAAACCCAATAGATAGTTATACCTGAAACTCAGACGAGAATAATGTTGTACAGTAGAGGGGTCTATCGTCATATCAACTCAAGTTATATTAATTCGAAGTGAATATTTCCGATTTTGAGGTATTTATAAGCAAAACGTTTGCTTTCTTTTAACGCTCACTGTATATAACAACAAATTAAACATTACTAGATATGTTGACAAAAAAAAAAACTCAGATTATTTGTATCGATTTAATTAAAGTTCAACGCACAACTTTGCATTCATCCTCGTTTCAACAATTCTCTATAACGAAACCTGTTTGTAGAGTAATTAAAAGCAACCCAATAGATTTAAGAACTGAATTTTGCCAAAATAATTTATAATATTTAATAATAAATTAAAAAGTGTCTAATCCTAACAATCGTATTTGATAAATCCACACCAAATATAAATAACACAAAAACTTTATTAAATTCATTCTCCTTTTACAACAATTGATGTTGGGAAACTCCTGTAAATGAGCTCTAATTCATTTTAAATCTAGATACAATTTAACTGTAAATGGTTTAAAATTAATTCAATTTCTGCACATCCATGCGATGTAGTATCCGTTTCCTATCCAACGGTATTTTATATCAAAACAAAAACTACGCAATTGATTTTCATACACATTGAGATTGACTCATGTGCTAAACAAAAGCGCAAACCTACCGACCTATGGTGATTTTTTTTTTGTTCAATAGCGTACACAATATATAAATAGTAGGCGTTTATATATATATGTACATGTGTGCAGATACGTACCTTCAATGCAATAAACCTCTAATGAATCCGATGTTTGGTTAACCACTGTACAGTTCGTTGGTATTTCTGGCTTTCCGGCTGCAATTAAATGAAATACGCAAGGCTCCTTTTGCTGTCCGACGTTATTATCCGCCCAACACATAATGGTGCCAAAGTCCATTTCCTGCTCCAGAAGCACAACACAGCACAAACAAATAAAATTCAGTCAGCACCAGCAGCAGAACACCACCATCACCATCGTCGGCATCGTCATCACCATCATCAACGTGGGCAGCAAGGAGTCGGTCGGTTATGGTGAATCAACCAGGCGTTAGGCATCGAGTACGTACAAAAACAAGAGGTCCAGGCAAAAACGAAAGTAAAAATAAAATAAAGTTAGCATTCGAGTATTTTCTGTGTTCAAATGGTTAAAACGGAGAAAAGTTAATGGAAATCGAGAGGGAAAAAAGTAATTCAAACACACTCGCTCCACATTCCGCATACACACACACATGCACACACACAAACAATACAACAAACGATGGGGCAGATCCTTGCTAATTACACAATTATAACATACACATAAAATAAAAGTCGACTAATCGGCAAGTCGCTCGGCCGGAAAGGGATAGGCTAGCTGAAGGTCGTCGAGTTTGAATAGGGAGATTTCGATCCAATGGTTTATGTCAAGTGGAGTCCCTAGATATTTATATCCAGCCATAAGTAAGTAGTAAACTGGCAATGGACATCTTTGGGGATAATTTGCTGTCCCGAAAGGTCCATGGACAGTGTTATGTTTAGCCCACAGTGACACTTGTAAGTAATTTGTTGGTGACTTCTGTTCTAGTTACCTATATACATTATAACAATGGGACAGATATTTTAAGAGCGTGTGTTTTTAGGGATGACTTGTTAAATGTTTAATCATTTAATGTTGTCGTAAGAATGAGTGCGTGTGTGTGTGTATGTATTTTTGCTTCTTTGTTTATTTGTTTGTTTGTTTGTAATGATGATAAAGCTTTTATGCTGAAAGTATTGGAATGTTAACCCTTAACTATATACGAGTTGGTCATTAGTCGTTTATGTTACATAAAGTGTGGTCCGAGTGTGGGACCAACTTCATTAATTAAGGTTTAAGTATACAATGCGCGGGCTATAGCCCTGTAACATTTGTTTTAATCAAAGGTATCTAAGTATATACATAGTGAGATTCTTCTTATCTCGGTTTTGTTACATGCATAGTAACTTGGCGTTTGTAATAGTTAGGACCATCGAAGATATAAAAACAATTGTAATCCACCTCTAAGCAGAATTACATAACCGTATTTGTGTATATCAATAGTAAAGTGGACTGCTAGCAAGTCAATGACATACGGGTTATGTCCTGGGACACTGATTATTGATAACGACAACGAGTAATATTGGTTTCACTCTCACTTGCGACAACGCAATTACTTGCGAATTAACTCTAACTCTGTACATGAGCAGCTGTGCTGGTAAACGCTATTTGAACAGTCCGTATTCAGGAATTAAAGCCAGTTGCTTGGCTTTCTTGAAGACCATCCGGATATTGTTTCGTTCCTGACTCCATATTTTTTCTTAGCTGCAGCGGATGTAAATCTGCACTTTCTATCACAATATTACGGTGAACCCACTCACAGCATACCACGGAATATTTCCTTGGGGGTTGGCACCCTAAAGTGGGTCTCCAGAAAGGTATTCCTAGAACATCACACCTTCAGATGTCATAAGAGGAATTCGTACGCAGACAAGTCGCAAGTCGCAAGTGGGTGTTCAAGCTTAACTGCTTTTGGTTAGTGTTTTTAACCATTTGTCTGAGGCCATCCGTACGTTTTTTGCATATGAGGTTCTGTGTTCTTCAAATTTGCACTGAATGTGTCCACCTAGATCCTGTTTTCCTTTTCCTTTCACGAATTCTAGAGAAGAAGGGAATGACTTTCAAGATTCTTGAAATGCAGAGCTATGTCGGACCATATTGTCGCATCTTTCATTACCCTCTATTGTATTCAATTTTTATGGTGGTTGTCCAAATTCTATGCCCCATGAGCACATAAAAGCATGTGTAATAAATTTTTAATTTTTTTGGGCTTCTGACTTTACGATGCGATAAATAATGCACATTATGGTTGGTGTCAGAGTTTTGCTTAGGTGAGTAGAGTCTCTACTTTCCAGAAGAATTCTTCATATCGTCGGTGCTTATTATTTCTCGAAGAAAACATTTCCTTCTTATACCGTACAGGGCATTCACACATGATGTCCCTAGCAGTTTTGTATTCTTCAAGACATAATCGGCACTCCGGTGAGTCAACTAGTGATGCAAGCTCATCAAATTTTTGAGCTAAGGGCTTTTGTAGCTGCCGTGAATATATCGATGTTAGCCCCTTTGATTCCTGAGTTGTAAATAAGGTTTGCACTGGGAATTTTCCCCATAGGTATTGAGACAATTTTGTTTGGTCCATGGATACCGGCCGACCCACACCAGACTCCATTTTTTAAGCCATCCGTATACTATCTCAGGCTGTTTGGTGGGTTATTGCTAACCGATGCTTCTCTGCTTATGATCTCTGTGGAGAACCCTTTGTTGAAGCATATGTCAAGTTCGGGGAGTTCTGAAAGCAATTCAATCTGTTTAGGGTGTTTGCTAAGATTGTCAACCAATTTCAAAAAAAAAAAAATTGTCAAAACTAATTTAAATGGAAAAAACCCAAACACTTTTCTGCAAAAGACACCCGATTCGCCGCAGAATTTGCAGGTATCCATGACAGCCAATCCTACTTTAACACGCCTTCTTAGAAGGCAATGTCCTGACAGCATGCCGACGAGAACCCTTAGTCGCTCCCTGCTTTACTTAAATATTTCCTTAGATCTTTGCAAATCAAAAAGATCCGAGGGAGAAATGCTGGAACTTGTTGCTGTATTAAATTCGTGTCAGAGATCTAACATTTGCCTTATTTTATTTCTTTCCCCCCTTCCTTTCTCCTTTCCGAAAACCATATTTTCTACGGAATATCGAAGGTCGACCGTTAAGATGCGACTTCGCGGTTAGAATTGCGGCCTTTAAAACAGTCTAAATCATTGAGGCACATCGCCTACAAGTTTATTCCTTCAAGCTTGGAAAGGTTCATTTATGGTGGGTCGTACATTTAAGTAGAAAGTACAAGTGATGGTTTGGAAGTATTAACGTTGAGTCCACAACATTTTGCCCAGTTCCTGGTTATATTCAACGCAACTTCCATGATCTCACTTAAGAGATATTTTGCCCTGCACTATGATGACTAGAATCATCCACTGTGCTGTTGAGAGCACTTTCTCTGTCTAAATAGGTCGCTAGTGCATATTCGGCATAGCGTACACTTTTTTCTATTAAATAAATGAAATATTGCCAAGCGAAATAATTCCAAATTTTAATTAAGGCGCCCTTGGCAAAAGTTCGTAAATGGTCCGCTATGCGGCTTAATCCTTCATGTCAACCCTCTTTCCGCAGGCGGTTCGATTTAATCTACATATACTAACTTGAAATTTATGTATCCTCTTGTTAACCAACAGTGGCCTTTAATTTACGGCTCTACTGTAATGAGAGGTAAAATCCCAATCACTCATGTAGAGATCCGTTAGTTAGAATAGGTTAATCCTGCACATGCAGCTCGACTGAGTGAAGTTGGTGGATTGAGTTTATGTTGGCATTCCATATCAACGGTCATGGGCGCTCGGTCGAGTTCGCGACGTGCTAGGATCGTTTTCATTTTTAAAAGGCTAATAAAATCAGAAGTGGGATTTTAAATCCATATACGCTATTCATTTAAGTTGAATAAACATAAATTTACGGAGTGTTGTACTGATATAAGCATTGTGTTGTGTATTTGTGAATTGTGACACAATAATAATAAATCAAACGTTATTTTAAATTGATGGACGCATGTGGAATTCAAGAAAAAAATAAAAGAAAATTGAAGATTCGTGTCGAAGTTGGGAAAAAACAAACCAAAAACTCATGACACGTGCATTCATATTCATAGGAAATAGTGCGAAAACAACGGCGCGTCGTCAAACGGTTCTTGTTGCTGCTTGCATGAGTTCGTTATTTTTTGAAAAGTGCGCATGTAGTAGTGTTGTGCGCGGAATACAAGTATTCTATAACAAAAACCAGATTGAGTGAGAATAAGCGTTGCGTGAAAGTGTCGCCTTTGGGAACACCTGGTGTTAAAGCTCGATTACATTCGAGAGGTAAAGTGTTCCTACACAAAAAAAAAAATAAATAAATAAAATAGAAACTATTAAAAGAAAAAAAAAAAACAACATAAAATGAATCAATTAAGAAAAGAATTACGGGAATTAAAAGAGCGGAATGTGGCGCTGGAAAAGGAGGTAGCTTTGTGTCGTCGCAGTCAAAGCTCGGAGGTGCAATCGTCGGGCGATAGATCGACAGGACACTCGCGTGCTCCGTCGATTAGATTGGGTAGTGAGGAAGTTAAAAAATTAATTCCTAATTTTAATCCTTCGTCAAGTGCGGGCTTAAACGCGAGTGAGTGGGTGGATATGATCGACAATATAAGTCATTTATATGATTGGGACGATCGATCTACGCTGTTTTATGCTTCCTTGAGGTTAGACGAAGCAGCGGCACAATGGCTGACGGCTCAGGGAGGGTTAGTTACCAGTTGGACTCAGTTTAAAACCAGCTTGGTGACCGATTTCCCCACTTTAGCTGATGAGTCTGATGCCTTAGTAAAATTAATGGAAAGAAAAAAAGACCCAAATGAAAGCTACGAAAATTATGCGTACGCAATATTGGCTTTGGGCAAAAGGGGTAAGTTTGGTGTAAAGGCAATATTGAATTTTATTGTTTCGGGTTTGGGAGACCAAGCTCTAATAGACAACGTCACCATGGCTAAGTGTGAATCTATTGGCGAACTTCTAGCACTTTTAAAATCACTTACCAAAATTCGGTCACAGGCAGCTAGCCGGGAGAAATTTGATAGCGCGATCAATAAGCCGATGAATCAAAGACCGCAAACAAATTCGAGACCGTACGTCATACCTTTAAAATCTGCTCGAGAGTATTCAAGTGGACGGCAGGTTACATGTTACAAATGTAAAAGCTCCGGTCACTATGCACGGAATTGCAAAAACAGTTACCAACCTACTAGATCTAATCATACCACCCTTGTACCTAACATAATTTGTTTTAACTGTAAAGAGCCTGGTCACTATGCTCGTTATTGCCGAAAGCCGAAAGGGCGTTCATTAACACCAGTATCTGGCCCTCCAAATAAAATGCGACGACTAATGCATAAGGGCGATGAAGGCGGGTTGATGAAGCAGGTGAAAGTGGGTGGCTTCACAGTCACCGCGTTTTTAGATTTGGGAGCTGATTGTTCCACGATTAGGCTCGATGAGGCAGACTTGAATCATTGTAGTCGGGAGTTTTGCAACGTAACGCTGAATGGGTTTGGAGGTGGATGTGCTCACTCATTAGCTAAAACTAATCAGACAGTAACTGTGGGAGATGTTACCATGCCCATTGACATATACGTAGTGGACAATGATACCCAGGACGTCCCCATGATCTTAGGAAGAAATTTCCTTGATTCCCCTCGTGTTCGCGTTATAAAGGAATTCGGTTCACTTGAAGTCAAAAATGTAGAATCTCCAATGTGACTGGCTCCTGGTACAATGGATCGTATAGATAAACTCCCAATTAAAATTACGGACTTAGAAATAGATGAAAATATAAATGGTGAGGTGACTGAAAAACTTATAACTCTTTTAAATAGGTATCGCGACTGTTTCGCGTCGACGTTAAAAGAACTTGGAAAAACGAATGTTATTAAAATGCAAATTAAATTGAAGGAAGACACAATAATTCGATACAAGCCATATCGCGTCGCGTGTAATGAATCGGCCCAGCTCAAAAAAATCGTAAATGAACTACTTGAAAATAATATCATAGAAGATTCTTCCTCCGAATATGCCAGTCCAGCGTTACTTGTAAGAAAGAAAAATGGAACATTTCGAATGTGTATAGACTATCGTCGTTTGAACGACATCACGGTGCGCGAAAATGTCCCCACTCCTAACATTGAGGAGCAAATTAATTTAATGTCCGATGGCAAGATTTTTGTCGTACTTGATATGATGAGTGGGTACTATCAAGTCCCAGTCTGTGATGAATGTAAACACCTAACAGCTTTCGTCACTCCACATGGTCATTACCAATTCCAACGCGTACCCTTTGGTTTGACCAATGCTCCGGCGACATTCATGAGACTTTTAGATCTGGTTATGTGCCGCGTTACCTCCGAAAACATCTTAGTCTACATGGACGATATTGTCCTATTTGGTAAGGATGTTGATACAATTTTCGACACACTTGAAAAATTGTTAAGTGTATTAAAAGACTTTAATCTTACCCTCAACCTATCCAAATGTTTTCGGTATTACCTTCTTGGCAAACGATTTATAATCTTCACTGACTGCAACTCTTTAAAAATGACTCAGACAAAAAAAGATCTTGTACCTAGAATTGCTCGGTGGTGGCTTAAAATTCAAGAGTTCGATTTTGATCTGGAGTATAGAACAGCGAACCAAATGCAACATGCTGACGCTTTAAGCCGTAATCCTACAGGTAATGCAGTTGAAATGGACGAAGTCGGACTGAACATCAATATCGTCGGAATGGAGGATACGGATTGGGTAGCCACATTGCAGTTCAAAGACGAACAACTTTACGAAATTAAGGAAATACTAACGAAAGGCGATAAAAAGGATCCAAAGTGGAAGTCCTTTGAGAAGGAATACTGCTTTAAAGCAGGTCGTCTCTTCAAAATTACATCTGAAGGACTTCGTTTTGTAGTGTCACATGGTGTTCGTTGGCGGATTATAAAAACTTCACACGATGACATTGGACATTGTGGAATCGATCGAACTATTGAACATATTAAGAAACGATATTGGTTTCCTAGAATGCGTAATATTGTTGGCAAATATCTTGGTAGCTGTGTTCCATGTCTCTATAATCACCGTTCTAAGGACGAAACAAGATACCACATACATCCGATTGAGAAACATCCAGTACCATTCTTTACCATACACGTCGATCATTTGGGACCGTATGTAAAAAGTTTAAAAGGGATTCAATATGTTTTGGGTATAGTAGACTCTTTTAGCAAGTTTGTTGTTCTAAGAGCTGTGAGAGATACTACTTCTAAAGCTGTAGTTCGCACTCTAGTAGATTTAACGCAATTCTTCGGGACTCCAGCACGACTTGTTTCGGATAAAGGAACAGCGTACACATCGCGATTATTTAACAACTATTGCAAGGATAATGGAATCAAACATATTTCCACGGCGGTCTGTACTCCGCGTGCTAATGGGCAGATCGAAAGGTATTTTCGTACGGTAGGAACAGCGATATCAACAATGACCACGAGACCGGATGGAAGAGATTGGGATTCCCACCTATCCGCAATACAATGGGGCCTTAATTGCTTGAAACATCGTATTACAAATCAAACCCCACAAGAAATCCTATTCGCTTTCAAACCAAAAAACGCACTGAGTAATGAACTCAACATAATGCTACAAGGGGACGATTCGGAAGACGATGGTGATGAAAACATTCCACTTGCTGAGTTGCGGGAGAAAGTTAAACAACGCGTAGATACGTTACAAGTTAAGCAAGCCGAAAGATTTAATGCCTCGCATCGTAAACCCCAACAATATCAAGTGGGAGATATGGTTTTAATTCGTGCCGCTTATTCAGCAACTGGGCAGTCAAGAAAACTCTTGCCTCGATTTAAAGGGCCATATGAGGTGAGGTGTGTGTTGCCAAACGACCGGTATCTGATAGGAGACTCCTCATCGACCCAGGTGTCATCAAGACCCTATGAAGCCGTTCACTCAGCAGATCGTTTGAAGTCATGGTGCCTATTAGACGATTTCTCGTTCGATTGCCTGGATGAACTAGGAGATCTCGAGAAAGACTTCGAGATTGACGAGCCGATAAATAAGTGATTTATAAGTAATTATTATATTTTGTGTTGTTAAATGAAGTAAGTTAAGTTCTGTTTTGTTATTAAAGCATTGAAATTAACCCGTTGGATTAAAGCTATAACTTTTTATAAGAAGCCGATTATGTTTCATTAATTTTTCTTTATAAAAAAAAAAATATGACGATGATAGTGTAGGTGCTGTTGGAAAGCTTAATGATGCCACATGGAGTGTTTATTGGTCTCGGAGATGTGGTTTTGGTTATATGCGAGTAAGAAAAGTTTGGGCTGTGATCATGCCGTTCGCTGTGATCATGCGAGTAAGAAAAGTTTGGGCTGTGACCATGCCGTTCGCTGTGATCATGCGAGTAAGAAAAGTTTGGGCTGTGACCATGCCGTTCGCTGTGATCATGCGAGTAAGAAAAGTTTGGGCTGTGACCATGCCGTTCGCTGTGATCATGCGAGTAAGAAAAGTTTGGGCTGTGACCATGCCGTTCGCTGTGATCATGCGAGTAAGAAAAGTTTGGGCTGTGACCATGCCGTTCGCTGTGATCATGCGAGCAAGAAAAGTTTGGGCTGTGACCATGCCGTTCGCTGTGATCATGCGGGTAAGAAAAGTTTGGGCTGTGACCATGCCGTTCGCTGTGATCATGCGAGTAAGAAAAGTTTGGGCTGTGATCATGCCGTTCGCTGTGATCATGCGAGTAAGAAAAGTTTGGGCTGTGACCATGCCGTTCGCTGTGATCATGCGAGTAAGAAAAGTTTGGGCTGTGACCATGCCGTTCGCTGTGATCATGCGAGTAAGAAAAGTTTGGGCTGTGATCATGCCGTTCGCTGTGATCATGCGAGTATGAAATGTTTGGGCTGTGATCATGCGAGTAAGAAAAGTTTGGGCTGTGATCATGCCGTTCGCTGTGATCATGCGAGTATGAAATGTTTGGGCTGTGATCATGCGAGTAAGAAATGTTTGGGCTGTGATCATGCCGTTCGCTGTGATCATGCGAGTATGAAATGTTTGGGCTGTGATCATGTTAGATAAAACAAAATGTATAAAGAAGAACATCTTATGAACATGCAAAGATTTAAAACAGTAATCGTGTCGGAAAAGTCAAAGAAATTGACTTGTTAGCTATGGAAGAGCTTTTTTTTCACTGAGGACAGTGAAGAGTCGGATGGCCGAACTGTTAACCAACAGTGGCCTTTAATTTACGGCTCTACTGTAATGAGAGGTAAAATCCCAATCACTCATGTAGAGATCCGTTAGTTAGAATAGGTTAATCCTGCACATGCAGCTCGACTGAGTGAAGTTGGTGGATTGAGTTTATGTTGGCATTCCATATCAACGGTCATGGGCGCTCGGTCGAGTTCGCGACGTGCTAGGATCGTTTTCATTTTTAAAAGGCTAATACTCTCTTATATTTATGTATGAGTCACATGAGAATAGCCAACAGAAAAGTGATACTTCAGAACTATTAGATATTGCTACAAAAACCACTTAACATATTTTGTAGACCTAATTTAACTACGCAAAAAATGTTAGTAGCAACGTCTGATTTTATAACCCAAAAAAAAAGTTAAGATGTTAAGATGTAAAAATTAAATAAATACGTTTTTCAACTTTTCATTCATTTACGTTGGGGCGATGGTGGACAATACTACCATACCATTTAATCCTAAAAAAGAGATATTAAAAACTGTGATATTCTGATGTGACTTATGCGTAAATATAAAAGAGGATACCTCAGTTTAAAGTTTGGATAACGCAGATATATGGCACCCACTGTATATACGGAGGCATTGCCAGCCTAAGCCTTTAATTTAAGAAATCTCTTCTTGACTTTTTCAACCCGATCTACATGACATCTACCCCTACTCCGAGCGTCGAACTTGCCGAGTTGTAGGGGCTGAGTAGGGTCAATGATTCTCGAGAAGTTTTTCTCTAGATGAGTCCTGAAACCAAAGGACGTTCTTCCCCTGTGTCCTCCCTGTGTCTTTCCCCTCCCCTTTTCTCTTCCTCTTCCTCTCCTTTCCCTTTCCTTCCAGTTTTCATCCACTTCCCTGGGCCGGACGATGGTGTCATACGACCCGTGCCGAGCGTCAACCTGGCTGGGGGCCCAGTCAAAAAGCCCAGTCGCTAACGGAGTGTCCGGATACCTGGCGCCCTCCGGATTTTGCTAGCCTTGTCTGTATATTGCGGATCTCTGTACAGATCGACCTCCTTTCTCCGCCACTCGTGGGTCCTAACATGAACAACAATAACAAAAATCAAAAAAAACCTAATCCAATTTTTAAGACCGGTATCCCTTCCAAACCGGGCGGTAGTACGGTGATTAAACTGTCTACCGGTACAGCTCCTGCTACGCCGAGCGGTAGTACGACTGTGGCTACTCGTGGTCCACCCCGTATTGGTAACAGCAGCTATCCTCATGAGCAAAAGGAAGGTATCCTCCCTAGCAGTGGTAGGATTGTGGCACTTCATGGCCCTTCCACTGCTGGTACTAACACCCCTAGTACGTCTCGTAGTGGAAGTTCGCGACAACGCAATCCCTCGAGGTCGTACTATAAACAACGACGTGAGGCAATACGGACTCTGAAGGTCTTTGGAGCTATTCTGGAGACCAACAGAACTCCTAAACAGGTTGCCAAGCTAAAATGGGCCGAAAATTTTATGACCAAGGACAAGGAGACCAGCGGTGACTTTACGTCTAAGCGCCAGAGGTCGGTGGAAGAAACCGCTCCGGTTTCAAAACGCCCCAAGGTGCATAACACCAGCACCTCCGCCGTTAAACCTCTCAGGTCCTTCAGCGATGTCCTCAAAGACAAAATCGTGGTTGCTGTCATTGATCGTAGCGACATAGACGGCACGATATCTCCCGAACGGTGGCAAACGGTCAAGCTGAAGCTCTTAAGTAGCTTTCTACCCTTCATCAGGGTAACCCCTGGACCGCCACCGAATACTCAAGATGCTGGTTGGCATCAAGGACACGTCAAGCTAATCGCTTGCGCGGACATAAGATCTGTCGATCTCTATAAGTCGGCTGTAAGCAGTCTAGGAGAGGTTTGGCCGGGTGCTAAGCTCGAAGTCGTAGCAAAGGAGAACATCCCTAGCAGACCTAGGACTCGCACCTGGATCCCCATCGAACCACCATCCGCGGATGAAGTCCTGGAAGTCATCCAGCGCTGCAATCCCTCATTACCCACCCATGACTGGAAGGTCGCTAAGCTGGAAGAGCAAAGGGGTGCCTATAGATCTGCTATTATAGTAATCAACCAGGAATCCCTTGCTCCTTTGGCGCAGACCAACGGCATGATAAGTTTTGGTTGGGAGAAAATCACTCTGCGCGTCTACAAAAAGGATGAGTTAGAGACTGGCAAACTGCCTCCTCACCCCTTAGACTCCGATTCCGCAGCCCCTGACCCGGGTACATCCGTATCCTTTCCTCACATGGAAGACGATGTCTCCGCAGACCAGGCTGCCCCAACCAGGCCCACTGCCTCTATTACTGACACGTTGTCGGACATGGAGACGGAGGACTGCCTAAACAAGGTTCTTCTTCTTAGTGAGGATGAACTTCTTGGTTCATCTTCGGATTCAGAGGGCCTAGATAAGACCGTGGTGGAAGTAGTTCTGCCTAATTGTAGCAATTGATGCTGCAGTTAGTACAGATAAACCTCCAACACTCCAAAAAGGCTTCGGCCTCCTTGCTTCTCCGTCTTTCTCAAGATAGAGAAGATATCGTCCTGATCCAAGAACCATGGATTGTCAACAACCTGGTTTGCGGACTCAGGACTCCGGGATACTACGCACTTTATGTATCAGACAAAGGTAACCCTAGATCCTGCATATTAGTGAAAAGTAGTCTTAATGTATTTTTACTACCTAATTTCAGCGGACGAGACATAACCACAGCGAGGCTAGAGACGGCCAAAGGCACGTACTGGCTGACTTCGGCCTATCTCGCCCATGATATCGTGGGAGATCTCCCAGGTAAGACCCTGGAGGATCTTGTAAAAGAAGCTGAAAAACGCAACACTGGACTCATAATTGGATGTGATGCCAACGCTCATCATTCAGTATGGGGCAGTTCCGATACAAACTACAGAGGTGAGTCACTTTTTGATTATATTTTACACACAAATCTCATTGTTTGCAACAGAGGTAGTGAACCTACTTTTATAACCAGAAGTCGACAAGAGGTCTTAGACATAACTCTCGTCTCTGATTTCATCATTGAATTGATTGGTAATTGGAAAGTCTCGTCTGATCACTCGTTTTCGGACCACAGGTACATTCAATTCAGTCTAAATGATGACCCTCCCCGCCAATCAACCTTCCGGAACTACCGCAAGACAAATTGGCTCCTGTACAGAGATTCACTATGGCATTCAGTGAGCTCTATGCTATTATGTCCCCCTCATGACACCAACGAGCTTGATAATAAAGTCAGGGAACTCACTATGGCTCTAAATAAAGCATTGTCCTCCTCATGTCCTCTCACTAGACCGAGAGGCAAGCGTAAGCCGCATTGGTGGACATCGGAATTGAGCCCACTTAAGAATGTCTGCAGGAAACTGTTCAATAAAGCCAAGGCCACACGAACAGATTCTGACTGGAATGCCTACAAAGTATCCCTCAATTCCTATAAAAAAGTATTGAGGAAAGCCAAAAGAATATCGTGGCGACTCTTCTGTAGCAAAATAGAGGATACCTCCGAAGGTTCTAGGCTAAGGAAAATCCTCTCTACAAATCCAACGATGCCCAGCTGTCTCAAAAAATCGGATGGCTCTTGGACTACGTCTAGCGAGGAATCGCTTAATCTGCTATTAGATACCCACTTCCCAGGCAGCTCCCATGTTATAAGTAGTACGAACCCAAACAGGGCAAGGACTCACATAACCAACATTAATGATCTAATCACCAGGGATAGGCTACTTTGGGCGCTACACAGCTTCAAACCATTTAAATCGGCGGGACCAGACGGCATTATACCAGCCGAATTACAAAAAACATCAGATATTATTCTTCCGGTGTTGGAGTTAATTCTGAAAAGTTGTATTGAACTGGTCCACATTCCGCTGTTATGGAGAGAAGTGAAAGTGGTTTTCATACCCAAAGCTGGCAAATATTCCCATGTCACTCCGAAAGATCTCAGACCTATCAGTCTATCATCATTTCTCCTAAAAACTCTAGAAAGATTGATAGATATCCATATTCGTACCAACATTGACAAAAGGCTGCTGTCTACCTCCCAACATTGCAAAGGCAGATCTGTAGAAACAGCCCTACACTCGTTAGTACGTTCAATTGAATATTCCCTTCACCATAAGGAGTATACAATGGTAGCCTTCCTCGATATAGAAGGCGCCTTTAACAACGTCAATACATCCGCGATCTCAACTGCACTGTCGGATCTAAAAGTGGATAACACACTTAGCGAGTTCATTAATCAACTACTAACCAGTAGGATTATTAACTCAAAGCTGGGTATGACCTCCGCCAGAAGATCTGTCAGCAGGGGAACCCCGCAAGGAGGAGTCCTATCCCCACTTCTTTGGAATCTTGTGGTGAACAAACTGCTTGTTATCCTGGAAGGAGAGGGCTGCAAAGTGATTGCCTATGCAGATGACGTTGCTATTGCCGTATCGGGGAAGCACCTTAACACCTTAAAAGAACTCCTACAAAATGCTCTTAACAAGCTAATAAGATCGGCTGACGGTTGTGGTCTGGGCGTCAATCCCCACAAAACCGAACTTGTCCTCTTTACTAGGAAATACAAAATCCCACGAGTTGACCCCCCTTCAATCAGGGGTACCAGCTTAGTCTTCTCTGACGAGGCCAAATACTTAGGTCTCATCCTGGATAGGAAGCTCAACTGGAATTCTAATATACAAGAAAGAGTCCGGAAAGCTACGGTGGCACTCTTTTCTTGCAAAAAAGCTATTGGAAACAAATGGGGACTACAACCCCGAATTACCCACTGGCTATATATCTCGGTTGTAAGACCGATACTAACGTATGGAACAATTGTCTGGTGGACTGCCTTAGAGAAAGCGATAAATCGCGATAAACTGGGCAAAGTCCAGAGATCAGCATGTTTATGCATAGGCGGAGCGCTTCGCACCACTCCCTCAGCTGCACTCGACATTTTGTTCCATTTGATACCCCTCGACATCTTTAGCAGACAGACGGCTGCTACCACGGCCACTCGCCTCAAAGCAACTTCTCAATGGGCCGATAGTGAAATCGGCCACTCTGCAATTCTGAACATACTCAGAATCCCTTCTAGGAATATAGACTACACCACACCCCAACTGCTGTTCGACAAAAACTTCCAGATATCCATCCCCCCTAGATCCTTTTGGGAGGATGCCTTGCCGGAAGAAGAATCAATCCATTTTTACACGGACGGTTCAAAAACAAATGATGGAGTGGGTGGAGGTGTCTTTTCAGACAGGCTCAATCTCAGTCTCTCCTTCCGTCTTCCTAATCATTGTAGTGTTTTCCAGGCGAAAGTTATGGCGATAAAGGAAGTCTTGTCCTGGCTAAGAAAGAATGTGGTATCCGTAAAGGATATTCGAATCTTTTCGGACAGTCAGGCCGTCATCAAGTGTCTGGACTCTGTCTCTATTAACTCTTTAGTAGCCCTAGATTGCCGTTCATCTCTAAAGGAGATGGCTGAGCAGTTCAACATTCACCTTTGTTGGGTGCCGGGGCATAGGGACATTCCGGGTAACTGCAAGGCCGACGAACTCGCCAAACTTGGAACTACCCTCTCAATCTTGCGTGAAAAGGGCTCCTTAGGCACACCAGTTTCCACGTGCAAGCTCTGGTTTAAACTGGATGCATTAGAAAAAACTAATCACAGATGGACAAATGGTACTACTTGTCTGACAACGAAGCAGATTTGGCCTAGGCTGGATCCAAGACGCTCAAGGAGCTTGATTACCCTTAATCGATCGCACATTGGTGCTACAATTGGTGTCATAACTGGACACTGTTTGTTAGGCAGGCATGCAGCAAGGCTTGGTGCCTATTACAACGACTTCTGTAGGAGCTGTTTGGACGAGGAAGAGGAGGAGACTACTCTACACCTTCTCTGCGCATGCCCTGCTCTCTCTCGAAAGCGGAACCTCCATATGGGGGCCTTCTTCTATAATGATCTTAATGATCTAAACTCAACCGACCCAAAATGTCTCTCACGCTTTATTAGCTCCTCAAAATGGTTCAAAGTGTAGGCAGAAACTTCAGATCCACGTGGTATCACAATGGACCTATATTGGTCTAAGTGAGTCAGACTTCTATCTGACTGCCACTTGTTTATTATCATTTGAAAGAACATTCTTTGGCATTTATTTTTTGAAGATTATGTCTATCAAATGTTGGCCGTTGCTACGTCGCAGATGGTCCATCCGTTGAGTCCAATTTTCGATCACTCGTTCGAGCATTTCGACGGGTAACCGCCGAATGACACGCTTGATGTTTTCCTCCAAGGCCTGAATCGAAGCGGGTTTGTCGGCATAAGCTTTTGACTTTACATATCCCCACAGGAAAAGTCTAACGGTGTGATATCACACGATTTTGGTGGCCAATCGGCCGGCTCAAAACGTGAAATTATGTGCTCACCGAAATGTTCTCTCAATAATTCCATTGATTGATGCGATGTGTGGGAAGTGGCGCCGTCTTGCTGAAACCAAATGTCGCCGAGATCAGGCATCAAATAGTCGGTTATCATGGATAACGGTCGCCATTGACGGTTACGTTCGCACCGACATAATTTTTAAAGAAATATGGACCGATGATTCCACCGGCCCACAAACCACACCAAACCGTTGTTTTTTCTGGATGAAGTGGCAGTTCTTCAATCTCTTCAGGTTGCTCTTCGTCCCAAATGCGGCAATTTTGTTTGTTTACATACCCATTGAGCCAGAAATGGGCCTCATCGCTAAACAAAATTTGCCTCGAAAACGTCGGATCTTCTTGGAACTTTCCAAGAGCCCATAGAGCGAAGCGATGTCGCTTGGGAAGGTCGAGCGGCCTCAGTTGTTGCACAAGCTGTATTTTGTACGCTTTCAATTTAAGATCTTGACGTAAAATGCGCCAAGTCGTTCCATACGTCGGTACGAGTTGCTCAGTAGGCCGATTATGTTGACCATAAGTTGAGCGAAGTGCACGAAACACATTCCTCACAGAACGTGAATTTTCATAATAAAGTTGAACAATTTGTAAACGTTGTTCACGCGTAAGTCTTTCCATTATGAAATGCCAAACGATACTAAACAAAAATAACATGACAGCATGACACGACTCACACGTGATCTGTCAAAAAAGGCTATTGAAAAAAGTATCTCTACTTGGATCACCCTATATAATAGGGTGACCATACAAGGCATGTATGTTCAAGTATAGCTCTCACAAATGTAACATACAACTGTTTAACAACATAAGGGTCTGAGGATTGTTTCGATGCGAGTTTTTCCCAACCAAGAATTGAATTTGCTTTACTTGCCATTGTATTGATATGCTGCGCGAAGTCATGCTTACGATCAAACATCACACCTAGTACAGACCCGACCTCAGCATTAGAAAGTGGAAGTCTGTTTTTTGTCTACCTTAAGTTTCAAATAATTAGATTCGACAATCTCTAGATAAGACTTCGTTAAACTGAGATTCCATGAGGGAAGGTAGCCAATTCAGGCGACATTTCGGGAAAGATAACCTGAAAGCAACGCTCAGAGGCATGTATTGCATACACTTTGCTGAATAAAACACGATGAGTTTTCAGCAATGAAGAAGTCTTGTTTGTTCACATTTTTAACGACTATAAAAATCGATGATGTACGCACGAGGATTCGGAAAGCAACTTTCGACCAATATTGGACTTTTGAAGACTGATTTTTTTTCCCGCAACCTGACACTGACTTTCAAGCAAGAATAGATATTTTACTTGTACACCTACCCAATCGCGAAAGCTTCGTCCCGTAAAATGAAAGACGGATACATTAATTTATAAGTCCTGTAGAAACTTATTTTGAGGCCAAACCGGCAACTTGAAAAGCTATGATTCCTGCTATGATCCTGCTTATAACTTCGTCAAAAAAAGACGAGAAATGTGGAGTCGGGAAATCTGCCTATATAATAAGGATGCCCTGAAGGTGAATTTAATTAATTTAGGTATGTTAAATGCGATGTTAAGTAGTAGTGTCGATTTATATTTGCGCTCTTGATATGATGCATGCATAAAAAACCCACTAGTCCTTGACCCTAGAAAGATAACCATGTTTTATCAGTAATGTAAATCAAATGGGCAATACGCGTCTAATAGACGTGGTTATCTTTCTAGGGTTAAGTACTTCATTTTTCTGGAAAAACACTAACAAATGTTCACACGTCGCGGTTTATATAAACAAACAATTCTTATTGTCAGCCATTAACAAGTTGCTGACCCGACAACAATAGGTATAAATATCGCTCAGCATTAGCGAACATGCGACACACTGTGCCATCTAATAAATGGTATACTTCCATTTCACTTGGCGCATCTATTTGCAAAGTAAACTTTTTTTTCTTTTCCAAAAGAGAGGAGCCATCCTAACCACACCAAACTTGCTTCGACCGACGCGACGTTCAGTTATTGACAGCTTCAATCAATCACAAGAATGAAACTTTCATGAAGCACCTTTTAGCACGCAACCAGCGACGGCTGCTTCGCGGCGGGGTGCAGTGCAGCAGCAACATAGCTTCAGAATAATAGTCAGCTTATAATATGGCAGCGGGGGCCGGCAAATTGGCAATTTGCGATAATGTTAGTCACTGGCACTACCAATGTAAACGTCGTTGTCGTCATTGTAATTTTGCCCATCACAGCTTTCCTATGTATGGGTGTGTAAGTGTGTGTGTGTAATATTTAATTTTCTTTTCAACGGGCGTCTGATGAATAAATTGCTCGGCTTAGTTTAATTTCGAGTGGATGGTGAATGAAAGGCGAATTAAAAATTCAACCCCACTTCTATACATGTGTGTGTATGTTTGCAATTAGTTAACGTAATTGCTGGTAATATTGCTATACTCTCTCGGAATACACGGAATATACTTACTCATCGTGCTGTCGGTTGTGATGTTTTTGGCTCTTTGTTTTATTACTGCCACAGTGTAATTAATTGTTGACAATTTGACGTCAAGGGGGCACTTGACAAATAATTTTCGTAAGGTTGTTTTCGTTCGTCCATGAAATAGGTACCTACTGATAAATTGCTTTAGATTCGAAGGCTAAAACAGCAAGCAATAGCTTAGATAAAACAAAGTACCCTTCGCTTCAAAAATTGGTTGTTAAAGAACAGCAGGTGGTGGTCCCTGTGATAGGTGCTGTCAATGTAAGTAAGGATGTAGCTACCCACTAAAATTAATTACAATTTGATAATTTTTTTCTTTGTCAAAATCAATCAGAAATGATGAGGTGGGCTAGATGATATTGTCAATGTAGCAGGAGAAGATATTCAGCCTGTTGTTGACATGTTTAAATACGAAAATACCTTTTTTTAAGAATTTAGGGTGATTAATGAAGAGTAGAAAGGAATTTTTGGTAGTAAAGAGGGGCTCTCTTATTCAATTTAATCATTGGAAGAACTTGTCATGGAAAGAGAGTAACCGCTGCGGCGGTTATCTTCCATAATATAATAGCCAAGTCAATTTTCTATCTGCTCTTCTATCCGACTTAAAATTACTCCGAAACTCTAAAGCCCATGAAACTCAAGTTTGGAATATAGGTTGATCATGTCCTAAAGCAGGAATTAGTTAGTTTATTCTTAGTTTCAAGGCCAAGGCAACTTATAAGCACTTTAAGTTAACAGCGCCTTCTAAAATGTTTCATAAAAGTTGTGACATAAATTCAAGTTATACATAAAAATAGCGCCATCTGGACTCAAGTAAGGACTGATAACATTCTAATTATAACAAAAAAGGGGCACGATATTATTGATATTCGTACAGTAATACAGGAAGTACGACATTTTGTAATAGTTTAAAGATAAATAAGAGATTGAAATTGTTAAGAACTCAATGCCAAACAATAAATGTAATGCCAAAATATAAACGAAACACATAGCTATATGTTAATATTGCAATTCAGTCAAAATAGCTTATAACGATCTTCTCTCGTTCCCACGAAATATTTATATTTTCTATGCGAATCTGTCATTTCAACCCGAGTATAATAGAATAAGCCGCTGTAAAGAAATATATAAAATCTGACTTAAAAACATAAGGAAAGGCTACAGTCCGCTTGAGGCGAACAGTATGATACCCTATCCATATCCCTATATGCCCCAAAGGAAAAAGCATTAAGAAGATGATGGATAGCATTTAATTTAGTTCTATTAATTAAAAAAAAAAAGTTTTTTCGAAAAAAAACGCCCCTAAAAAGTGGGCGTGGCCAAAAACTTTATATGGGCGATATGTTGGAAAAAATATTGGCTAAATATTTTGTTAAACATTTTTTTTCGCTTTCTCTGAAAATTTTCGAAGAAAACAGCATTTTAGTAAAAAACGCCCACAAAAAGTAGGCGTGGCAAAAAACTTTATACGACAAACTTATAAAGGAGGGTAGTGCCTACATATCTTCTGAAGGTTGTAACACTCTATCTCCCTAACCTTAGCTTTAAAACGGTTTTTTCTTAATTGTGGGCGTGGCAGTGGGCGTATTCAAAAATTGTTTGGTCCAAATTTCAGCTTCCTAGCTTAATTTTAAAGGCCTAAAAATTGCGTACGGACGGACGGACGGACGGACATTGCTAGATAGTCTTAGGATTTGGTCCTGATCATAAATATATATACTTTTATGGGTCTACGGCGAATATTAAGGGGTGTTACAAACTATGTGTCAAAATTAATATACCCTTAGGATAGGGTATAAATAGTTAATATTTAGTTGGATAATAAAACCCGGGCTAAGCCGGGCATGCAGCTAGTATTAGTTATATTTAAATATATTAGATATGAATTGCTCTTGTACTATAAATACCTAAAGACAACAGATCCTACAATCTGTAATATCCACCTTCAACCGAATCATGTACTTACTTACTGACTTAACGGGCTCCCGACCCGTGAGGAGTCCCTGCCTGAGATACGGCAGACTTCCACCCTCTGCGATCCCGAGCACGCTGCTTCCAGTTGTCCAGAAGCACTCTGCCATTCGCGATGGCTTGGTCTTTAAAACGGAGGTTCGGTCTTCCTTGTCGTCTCGAACCTGGGGGCTGGGATTCGAAGATCCTCTTGGCTGGAGCATTGTTGTCCATTCGCTCGATGTGGCCGAGCCAGTGTTGTCGACATGTTTTTGCTTTCTGAACTACATCCACATCTTGGTACAGCTCATAGAGTTCGCGGTTGTATCTTCTCCTCCATTCGCCCTCCTCGCACACAGGAAATATCCGTCGAAGGATTTTTCTTTGAAAGGATCCCAGTATTAACTCTTCTTTCCTGCTTATCGTCCAGCACTCGGCGCTGTATATCAGAACTGGCAGGATAAGGGTTCTGTAGAGCATGCACTTTGTCCTTCGAGTTAGGAGTTTTGAACCCATTTGTTTTGCAAAACCGAAGTAGCAGCGGTTTCCTGGTAATTCTTCAACGGATCTCCACTAAGATGTCATTTGTGGAGTTGATGTTTACCCCGAGGTAGATGAACTTTTTAACTACCTCGAAGTTAATGCTATCAACAGTGACATTTTGTCCTAGTCGGGGGACAGATGATTGTTTGTTTGTTGATAGCATATATTTAGTCTTGTCCTCATTCACTTCAAGGCCAACTAGTTTCGCTTGTTCTTCAAAAGCCGTGAAAGCCTCTATCACGGCACGCTGGGATCGACCGATGATATCTATATCGTCCGCATACCCCAGCAGTTGAACTGATCTGTTGAAGATAGTGCCTTCCGTGTTGACACCTGCCCTACGCACTATCTGCTCAAGAACAAGATTGAAGAAATCACACGACAACGCATCTCCTTGCCGAAATCCGGTGCATGTTTGAAAGAGTTCAGATGAGCTGCTGCCAAACTGCACAATGCATCGCGTGTTATCTAGTGTCATGCGACACATCTGGATCAGTTTTGATTCGGCTATCGCCACAAAAAGCCACAAAAAACCGGTGTTCCGGTCTTAAAGCCAGCAGCCAGTTGCTTGGCTTTCTTATAGAACTTCCGGATGTTGTTTCGGTCGCGGGACTCTTCGATCTCCTTGAGCTGGGAGACTGCGTGCACTCTTTTCTTTCTACGCAGGATCTGCTTCTCCTCCCTTCTCCTGGCTCGGTACTCATCCCTTGCTGCCCTTGTTTTCCTCTGCAGCGTTCTAATGTGTGCATCTTCTGTCACCTTTTTCCGGTATACGCATACATCATCATACCACGGGCTTTTTCTCTGGGGTGGCTGGTATCCTACGGTGGTTTCGGCTACCTCCTTGATGATGTCGCGATACTGAGACCACTGGTTGTTGGCGTCTGTGGTAGGTGAATGAACGGTGGGGAGTTTCTCACTGAGGTGCTCTTTGTAGGCTCTGGTGACTCCAGATGTGCTAAAGCGTCCAACGTCTGATTTCTTCTTTTGGGCAGTAGTTCGCAGCTTCTTCTCGTTGGACAGTCGAGCTCTGAATCTAGCTGCAACAAGAAAATGGTCAGAGTCGACGTTTGCTTCTCGGTAAGTGTGCACGTTCAGGATGTTGGATGCGTGCCTCGCATCGAGACGTAAATGTAGACGTACCCAAAAACTTTCGTCAAGTGACGAATTACTTTACTTATGGCTAATACGTAAAATGGCTGAATTGTCGGCTAAAAAGAGAGCCTACAACAGAGAGCCAACTCTTTCTCCATTTTTTAGTCGCATTGACAAGCTGACCAAACGTGTCTTATCTAATATCTACGCTGCTGTTATCTTTCCTCTTGGGGTAGCCGTTATTTATAGTTTTTCCAAAAACCACAGGGATTCTAGTACCTAGTAAATAAATTTATCGTACCTACGAGTATACTGTATTTTAACGTCAACCGTGTAAGCAATTACAAAATTGTGTTCGCGCAAACAAGCCAATTCACGTGCGAAGTTCCGATTATAATGCGCCATACTCTATTGAGTCCTTCATTATAACACAGCATTATCTTACTTTCGTCACAGAAAATAAGGTCATTCCAAGATTCGACAGTCCTGCCCGGCAACCTTTAAAAGCATTGGATAAAAGAAATATTATTCCAACAGCTGAATTTGGTATATTGTCCGTTATGGTGCGGGCTTGCATATCAAGCAAAGGAGTTGGGAAACTGGTTTTTATTGATGGCCACATGAAAGCGAAGTAATATTTAAACATTTTGCGTTTTAAGCAGCATAGTAGCGCCCCTAAATTGGGATTTGACTGCGTTAATTGCACCAAACACCGAAATTCATTTTACCAGGGCAATGATCCAACACATAATGTGCATACAGTTAAGATGTGGCTGCTTTAAAATTGTACCAAAGGGTTCAATACACCTGGCCAGAGTCCTGGTCTTAATCCCTTAGAGAATTTGTGTGCACATGTGGAAAAAAAAGTTGGTAAAGGCAATCCTAAGACCACGAAATTAATTAATTAAATTTATCCAAGAGGAATGGGCAAAAATACTTAGCGAATACGACCTTAAAAATGAATTAGTTCATGAAATGCAGACTACAAGAAGCTATGCTTGAAACTGAAGGCGGCAAACAAAATATTGACTAAAAATGATGTGATAAAACGGACAATATGTAAAAAGACTTCCTTGACACTGTAATTTTGTAAATGTTTTAGTTTTTGTTGGTTTTCCTTAAGTTTTTTAATAAAAGTGAATAAATATGTTTAGATCTGGCATCTTGAATATTAGTTTAAGGCGTATAAATAAAAAAAAATATATATATGATAATTTTTTTGCCAGGAAAAAATCAACTGAAGGAATATTTTTGCTTGTAAAAACACTTTCTTGATAAAACGGTACATATAAATTACGTATATAATATTTGGAAAAACATAAAGAAATCATTACGCGACTGGGAGATTTATGTACCTCCATCATTTGTGCACATCATGGATACAAATGAACAAGTAAGTTGAACGTCTATACATATTTATTTATTTTATATATAAAACATATACCATCTTTTGACAGCTACTTCATAATCGATATACAAATAGTTTTTTCTTAACTAATCTTTTCTTATAAAATCTTAAAATCTTAATTGTTTTAAATGTATTTACATAAAAATAATATTTCTGTTACTACATATTAATTTGTTTAGAAAAAAAATTTCTTGAATATATATAAATTACCTACCTACATATACAACGCAGTTACACACTCTACATTTTTTCAATATTTATTACATTCATTCATTTAAATAAGGGTCCGCCAAATAACTTTTTTTTTTTTTGAAAATGCTATAAATAAAACTACTGAAAATTTTCTCAAATTTCTTTTTTTTATTTGAAAGTACAATCCTTCCGGTTAACAATGAAAAATAATTTCATTCAAATGGCTGCCTCGGCTGGCCATGCAGTAAGCCTACACGGTCGGTCCAATTTTTAATCACATTATCGATTGTGTGCAGCTGTATTTCACCAATGGCCTCACAAATATTGTCCTTTAAAGCGTCAATTGTCTCTGGCATGTCGGCGTAACACTTATCTTTTACGGCACTCCACAAATGCGATCTTCGAAAACAGGGCGCAAAACATCAAGTGTAGCTTCGGCTGTGTGGCACGTAGCGCCGTCCTGTTGAAACCAAATGTTGCCAATATCCTCCTCTTCAATTTTTGTGAACAAAAATTCGTTCGACATGGCCCGATAACGATCGCCATTAACTGTAACGGCCACTCCTTGCTCATTTTCGAAGAAAAATGTCCCAATTATGCCTCTGGACCAAAATCCGCACCAAACAGTGACTCGTTTTAGGTATATAGGTTTTTCAATGTATGCGTGCGGGTTTTCTGTGCCCCAAATGCGACAATTTTGCTTGTTTACATACCCGCCAAGATCAAAATGAGCTTTATTTGAAAAGATGATTTTTTTGGCAAAATCGGCATCTTCTCTAAGTCGATCGCAGGCCCACTTAGCGAAGCGAAAACGCATTGGATGGTCAGTTGGCTTCAACTCCTGAACCAATTGGACTTTGTATGTCGTCATACCAAGGTCTTTATGCAAAATTCGTCTCAATGATGTCTCCGAAATGTTCACTTGTTGAGAACGACGGAACGACGGCGCTTCACGCACACGTTCTGCCACAGCAGCAATTTTCTCGGGTGTACGCACTGTTTTTGGCTTTTCACGCTTTGGTTTATCGATGACGATGCCAGTTTCTTTCACTTTCACCAAAATCCGTACGCAATTTTCTCATACATTCTGCAACATTACCATGATTTTCAAAGTAATGTCGCAATATTTCCCGGCGTTTTTCAAGCGTATACACAACCATATTCGTTTAGCGGAAGGATAAAACTAATTATCTGTCAAATCAGACATGAGCTAAGTGTTACCATTCGCGAAATAAGGACTAGTTGAAAAAAAAAACGTTAGATGGCGGACCCTTTATATATACTTATACCTATTATATTTACCTAATTAGCTACATAAAGTGTTCGATTTTCGAAAATTCTAATTTATGACTAAGCCGTGCCTTGCCAGCGAGCCAAACTGCTGGGTCTCAGCCAGGGAGTTTTCACCTCGCGTAGCCCTCGTGACTCTTACAAATCCAGTGTTTGCTTTTTACATTATTGATTCTAAATTGTATGTAAACTAAAAACCATAAACGGTACCTTTTCTACCCAGAACATTTTCCAAACGTTGCTAAAAGTTTTTCTTTTATTTTGAGTCACGCATATTTTGTAAATTATAATAAAATAAACACTCTTTGATCACTTTTCAGGGACAAACTTTTTATCTCTTATTTTATCAGCTTGAGCTGTTTTGGAAAATTACCTCCTTTGACTTACTGGTGTTCGCAAAAAAGGCCTTTGGGTATAAAGTTATTGGCAGGTATGAAATAAATTCATTCAAGAAGACGCTTCAGAAAAGCGGGCCTAACCCTGTTAGACTTCTAAAGAAGTTTGGAACTATTTTGATATAGAATTTCCGAAACTAGAAGCATTTAACAACTGAGACAAACGCTGCACGATAAACAATGAGAATGGCTTGGAGTCTTTTCTTCTTGCCGAGATGAGTCCCGTCAATATCCATTAACTTTGGCACTACGCACTTATTTCCAGGAAGCAAATCTTGCCATTTTTATACCCGCTTCACTTACAATAAACCTATAGTCATAAAAAGTTGTTCTACGGAAACTACAAACATAATTTTTATATCTATGTTTGTGGCTTACTTATTAGGCAAAAGCTCATTTCTGTGTAAGAGAACTTGGCTCTTCTGTATAACTTATATTTTTGGTGTGACTCATTCTTATATGAGACGACACCCTTCCCGTTTACGTAGATCCCTTTTTTCCAAGCTAATAATGTTCTAAACCTCACGATTGACCTAGATACAAGGCATCATCTGGTGTGTCCGCTCTTGGCAGATTTATACAATTTTAAACTTTTCCGCTGCTTATAACTAAAATTTGCTGAAAATCATCTTTCACCCAATGCTCATCACTCAGCATTATCGCACAACAGTCAACATTGTAAAAACTTATGCCATCGAAGAAGTTCCACTTAAACCTGCTGCTGTGCGCACAATATGAAGTTTACGTTGCACACAAACTGGAGATAAACTTAAACTCGGAGAAGGTTGAACTTCAATAAATCGATTCACTCGTCTTATATAGAGCAGGGCATAACATTTGCCCCACCATCTCCTGCAGCATAAGAGTGGTGAAGTAAGGATACTACGTTGTCATTCAAGACATACAAAAAAAAATGCAAGCAAAATCTCGCACCTACTGCCCCACGAACACGTGATGGTAAAATTTTGTATCCAAAAAGCAGCTGCATTTTTTTTTGCAACGCCATTGTTGCTATTGCTTCTGACCCAGTTTTTTGTGAATGGAAACAATTTTGTTTTTTTTAAAGTTTCCACTACTTCCAGCTGGCGGTGTAATTTTAATGTAGGTTCAGAATAAAAGCACCCTGCATCACCACCCACCGGTGTATTGGGGGGTTTTTTTTATCGGCCTTCTAAACCTCCCAAAATGGCTGTCACTTCAAAGAGACCAAGGGAGATAGGCTGCATCTAGAATTCATTTTTTGGCACCGGATTCGCATATATTTGGGGCAATACACACGAAAAAGGGAGAGGAAAAAAATAAGGGGATAAATCTAATGCTTGTAGGCAGGTGGATGGCACTCAATCAGAATTGATAGATTGTAGGTGCCAAAGTTGATTTCGCAATTCATGAATATGCATTAGTTTGCTGCACGACCGTGAGCCGAGATAAATGTTGACAGAAAAATCGATGAGCATTTTTGGTGCATTTAACAAATAAAAAATAAAAATAAAAATAAAACATAATAAATTAATAGAGAGATTGTTTGGTATTTATTTTATGCGGTTGCGGGGACTTAAATGGGGTTAATGAGTTTAACATTCATTTTTGAATGCGGAATAACTTAGTTGGTGGAGGTAAATGACAGTGTCATACGGAGACTATTGCAGAATTAAAAAAAAAAAACAAATTATAGTTTGTATTGGCAATAATGGTGTTATGCGACCCACAGGTACAAGACAACGCATTAAATACTAGCGAATAATACATTTTGAAAATTTCATTAAAAAAAATGGCATTTTTCTGACAGACTTATTGTTTTACCAGACTGACAATTTAGTGTAGTTCGATTGAAGATTTCGTCTTAATGCGAAGAATTTTCAGAGTGCATTTTTAGCTTTATAAACGGTAAGCACCATTCTTGTTCTTGGGAACTTTGCGCAGCAGTAGCGTGCTCCTTGATATACGCTTTTAAAACTACCTTATATTTACAGAGTTAACGACGTACTAAACGTTTGTAAAAGGAATAGAAGTCATTAAAGGGTAGGCAATGTTGCAAGAGATGACCACAGTAGTTTTTTTTGTTAAGAATGGGGCTGATTTTGCACTGCAACCAAGAATAGATCTTTTGTGCTCTCTATAAGATTTTTAAGTAGTTTGGTCTGGCGACAATCCTAGGTCTTTGATGAACCTTACGATTGTTGAAGCCAGGATTTAGCAATATCCTTAGCATTTACGCCTCTTTTGGATGATTGCAGGGCATTCGCATAGGATGTGTTCTGCCGTTTCTGGTCTACACAGATCTGTAGAGCTTTTTTGCATTTTCATGAGATGATGGTTCAGGGCGCAGTAATCTGTTAGTTGTGATCTTTGCATCAATTTTGCTCATAGAGAGCGCGTTTTTTGCTGGCAAGGCCAATGAATTGAATGGATTCCAATTTTGATGTACGCATTTGGTGTTCCCATGTGTTGACTTCTAATTTGATATTACTGGGGGGTAGTAAACAGAATGGTTATGGGCCGATGAAAGGGGGTGCAGAGCCTTTTCGTGTTGGCTCATCGACCGAAAAGGCTATGGCACCTGGGATTCCTATGCAACCAGTCTTTGTATTCTTTGAAGTGCTTTCTGGGCAGATATTTGATTTACCTTTTCCCACCACACTAGAGCTGAACAAGTAATGATTGGTAAGACTATGGTTTGGTAGGTCCAATATATAATTTTTGGATGTAGCCCGTTTTCTTACCGAAGAGTTTAGAGCATGCCGTTAATATAGCAATCGCTTTATTTAGGGTATGTTCTAGTTGAGCATTCCAACTAAGCTCATGATCAAGTATGATACCGAGTTATTTTACTTCCTTTGAGAATGGTATTGCTGGGTTGGCAGGATGTGATTCCTTTTCCGGGTGAAGTGAACAGTAGTTGTTTTAGAATGGTTAACAGTTAGGCCTTTTTCTTGACACTAGTTCCATACTTTTATTAAGGCGGTTTGCATAAGACCAGATATAATGGGACCATGTTTGCCTCTTTTAATGTCGTCAGCAAAGCCCTGCGTGTTAAACGCAGAGTATTTTTGGTACTTTTTCTAAATTGAAAAAGAAATAACGCCAAACAGTTTTATCTCATAAGAACTCTATCCGTGTAGGTAATTAGTTCTACAACGAGTTTTGGGCGCAATTGCTATATTAAATTTGCCAAAATAGCGCTTTTTTTGGGGTAATTTCCATTTTACTTTTTGGCTCATTTTCCTAAAATTGGCGTAGTTTCCCAACTTTCTGGCTTATTTTACTTTTTAATTTTTGGGTTTTTTTTTCAAACCGAAATTATTTTGGTACTTTTTCCAAAACACTTTTTGAGCGAAATTTCAGGGAGCTAAAATAAACCTTTTAAATAAACTATTTCTGGTGCATAAATATTAAATTAAGGTCCTGGACTCAGGAATGTAGAATATTTTGCATCTGTATAAATTAAGGCTTTGTTTTGGCATTCGATGCTGCAGGTCTAAATGGAGCTATCGCAGTTTTTATTAACAAAAGTTGTTGCTCCTCACTGGTCACTCGTCACTAGAGGAATTGTTGGGTTACAAGAAGGCATTAGCTGTTACAGCGTTACAGATTTTCTAGACTTCCTTCAAACGGCAAAACTAAAGATTTCAATAAATTAGTTTAACTATTCATAATCTACTCTCATAAGTAGTGATGTCATTCGTAGGGAAACTAATCCAGTTGAATTTTTAGGTAAAATAATAAAATACGTTGGAGCAATTTAAAGGGTTTGATCATTATAGTCAAGTTTGAGGCGAATTATACATTTTAGCTAGATAAGATGAGGTGCGTTCTAGCGAATAATAACTAGGATGGAAAGCCTTTCAGTTTTAGCGATGCTTAGTATTGGGGTTTCGCTTAAATGACAGAATTCAGCATTGTGTTTCTACTCTAATGTTTTACCCCACTCAAGTATGCTGTCAAGATCAGAACAACTTGAATTGAATTGTCTGAAAGGTAATCTCTAATCCGTTGAAGAAAGGTAGCATCGATTTTAAATACACGCATATTCGACAAAAGAGCTTGATGCCAAATTCCACTGTCAAAAGCATTTAAAATGTCGGGCGCAACGCCCTTACTATCAATACCACGGTTAATAGATTGGTTCCACTTTTCGGTTAGATATGTGAAACCGCTGGTCGTTAAGAAGTTTTTGAGATTCGAATATTTCAAAGCTGACGCTTTATCAGCAATTCTCTGAGCTTGCAAAGATCTTAGTAGGGACCGATTTCTCAGTAGGAGGGGGGAGAGTAAGGTTCCCCTTTATTTTGGGACTAGATGGGCATTTTAAAACTTCTCGGAAAAAGTCCAGAGAAATAGGAAATATAGAAAACTTCCGCAGCAGAAGAACAGAAATAGGGGGAACACCATCTGCGGATTTGTTTATGTTAAGATCCATTTGTCCCAATCAAATTCAATGTTCTCCGCACTCAAGTACAGGGGGAGATAAAGCACAATCTGGGAGCGTTGAGCTAGCTGCAAAATGAGCAGGCTTTAGAACAACTGACAGTTGGAATGTCATTGCAAATGAGTGTTGGAATAGGTGACGAGCCTGAATACCGCAGACATGACCTTATATGCAATGTTTAGGAAACTGATACCTCTATATAGTGGGTACAAGTTTAAAGGCTCTTTTCTCTTGTCAGCCGAGCACACAGGGGAAAAAGACTAATAAAAGGACTAATAAGGTCGCGTTTCTATTTGCAAGTAAACTCGCGGAAGTCTTGCAAAAGTTTCTAGCGTAGCGTTTACATTATCATATGAATTCTTGCAATTTCTTCTGCAATAAATATCTTGCCAGAAGCTCGCGCATCATATAGTCGCAATTTATCGCGGAGGTATGTACACATTAGAGCCATTAAAGTCGCAAGAAATGGTGTTATTTACTTAAAATTGCAGTATGACGGTATAGTCTGGTGGCAAGCCGCCGACATATCAGGGTTTATGCCAAAAAGTCAACCAGTGGCGAGCGCAATATATACGAAACTATTTCGATTTGCATTAGGAACTGTCACGAGTTAATTCAAACCTGTTTAAAACTGCAATTAATTGCACTGGCAATTACTCGCTAGAAGAAATGCAGCAACTGTCGGGATTGAACTTGCTCCGCAGTTTCCACTTGCAAGTCACTGTCGGGCAAACTGTCGGACAGACTGTCAGACATTTCTTGCAAATGGAAACGGGGCCTAAAGTAAAGGCTCGCTTGGATTGAACTTGCTCCGCAGTTTCCACTTGCAAGTCACTCTCGGACAGACTGTTAGACATTTCTTGCAAATAGAAACGCGGCCTAAAGTAGAGGCTCGCAGTTGCAAATGAATTTATGCTGTGTAGATATATGCTCTGCTGAAATGTTTAAGATTTGCTCACTTTGAGGCACAGCCTGCAATTAAAACTGTCTTAATAAATACTTTCTTATATATTTCCATCACTTTTAGGTGAACAGATTTGCCTCCTTTTAAATAAAAAATTTATTTTCCTAGCAAAGTATTTGTAATCAGTCAGTAAATAACATAAAATATATCTTAGACAACTGTCTAAGTAGTAAATATATTTTTCTCGTTCATTCAATCATTCCAAAAGTCCCATGACGCCTCAACGTCAACCGAAAAAAATAAAATCAATTTGGCCAGGGCCACCATGACAAAATACACCCCATCCTACACTTAAGGAAAATAGTAACTTTCCAAGTCCCAAAAGGCAAAATGTCGTTTAATTAACGCAAACATACTCAACATTGACAAAGTGCTATCATCGATAAAGCAACTAGTCAATCAATCGTCACTGTTGGCTGTGAATTTTATTGCCGCGATACTTTAGGCGAGAAAGTTTCAATGAAATTTTGTCATCCCCTTTATTTGCTGGCTGACACTTTGGACCCCTCCTCATATTTTGTCAAAAATACATTTACTCGTATGTGAAGGAGGACAGGAGCGTTATCCTGTATGTTTCCCCAAGGAACGTTTTGCTTGTGGAAGATCAATCGAATTCGTTAGGAAAGGATGAACTTTTTCTTTGGAATGTGTGTGTTTGTATGATGCATGAGGACATTTTCTTCAGTGATGGAAGGAAGCATTTACTTGAAAGTCGCCTAGCTAATTTAATTTCACCACAGCATCCATCTTCGGTGTAATCCAAATTGGAAGTGAAAAGTTGATTGAACTAAGTTTTTCCATCGATTTCGATTATTGGTTTTCTATGAAATATGTATAAGCGTATTTATTTTCTATATTCCTTGATGGATGTAGTAGTTTTAAAAGCCAGAGGAAGTAAATAGTTACCTAATAATAGGAATACAAAAATGGTAATTTTATACTTTTAAAATTATTTCGGACTGAGAAGGCGGCAGAAACTTTTAATTTAACACTCTATAAAAGTTTTTGCACATTTATATTATATTTACTTAAATATTTTCATTGAGATGACTTTATAGAGGTTATACAGAAGCTGGCTAGTTAAATGCGGCCTAATTTATTTAGCAACAAACTTCAATGGAGGAAGGTTTATTGCTGAAAACTAATATCAATTGTCTTATGGTTAATATTTATATTCTTAAGAACTATTTGAGTCTAATTCAATTAGTAGGTATGCCAGGGACGGTAGAGGCAGGTTTTAAGGCTATTTTTTCTTAAGTGGAAGTTGAAATGGTTTTGCTTACTTTTTATTAAACGTAGCATACGGGTTAGGGGTTCTTTCGTTCCATAACTTGTTCGATGATAGTCGATTCTGAAGAGAGTATCGATCGAAGATTGCTGGGATCAGTGTTGAGGGAAATTTTTTGCAGAAGCAGAGGACAATCGATATTAAAAGCTGATATTTAAAGAGAATATCAGCAACTCGGCGACTTTGCTCAAGAGATTGCATAGAGCTTAAGAAGGTATCAAAGGAAGGGAGGTTATACCAATCAGCCCAGGGTAGTCCACGGAGATCAAAACGGGGAATCTGCGTTGGACAGCTTCGATTCGACGGATAAAGAATGTGATATAGAGTGATTTGGTGACATAAGGATCAGAAAATTTCGTTAGGACAACGTTTAACAAAGCCAAGAGCAGAGATGGCTTTTTTTAAGGACGCAATTGAGCAACTGTTTTTCACAGATAACTCCGAGATCACGCAATGAATCTAATTGGGAAACAGATTCGTTGTTGATGGAATAGGTTCTAGGAGGGAGCGCGCAATGTTTACGGAAACATGTAATAGCTTGACACTTATTAGCATTCAGTTCAAGAAAGTTTTTTTGGCACCACGTGGAAAATCAATTCAGATCCTTTTTGAAGTAGGTTTGAGTCAGAGGAGGTTCAGATATTCCTATATACATTTTTATCATCAGCGTAGATGGATATAAAAGAATCCTTAATGATGCAGCCAACGTCACTTAGTGTGAGAATACAAATCAGTGGGCCAAGAAGGCTACGCTATGGAATGCCAGTGGTAGCAAGATCTAAATCTGACTTTATTTTGGTGATTAGTTAAGTAGGATGGAACCCAAGCAATGAAAGAAGGTGGAAAGACTGTTTACAAACGAATTTGGCTGGCTGAAGAGAAATATAGAGAAATTCTACGAAGAAATAACTACCTAACCTCGGTAGCACTAAAGGAGAAAGCGATAACTAACATTATACCGATTTAAGGTTTATGACTACCACCTGCTCCTACAGATACTTCTTGAACGCGATGCAAGTCAACAAAATAGTGACTATGACCACAAAGACCCTAACCGAATATTTCAGAGTCACATTTTCTGTTAGTTGGACAAGTGTCTTGCAATCTGAGGCTTGAAGCTGTCTCTTGCTATCTAAAACTGAGAGGGCTTCTAAGCCATTACCAGTAATAAAATTGACCATAGGTCTGGACAGTTAAGCTGAACTCCAAACCACTAACGTGCATCAAGGCATGCACGTCTGACACTCAAAAAAACCCCGCTATTACTCAGTCAGATATGACTCTGATTTTGACTTAAAACTAGCCGACGCGCAGGTACTTCCCACCTTTAAAACATTTTAATGCTAAATTGAAGGCTTAACAATATGTTTAGTCACAAAACCATGGAGCAGCGTCAGTAGTTGCATCATAGGCCGCAATCGATAGTTAAGGACAAAGCCCATAGTTTGATTCAACAGAAACTAAATTTGTTCGCTTGCCGGGCAATAAGATTGATCAATGATATTCACTAATGACATCTGCAGGAGATATGAGGAGATTGAATCAGCGAATATCACTTACGCCTCTGCCTTGCACTTCACAGGAATGGAGCTTACCCATGCACGGGAGCATGGTTCTTTGAGAGCTTGGCCGACTTAAATGGCTAATGGTTGTTAAATGACGATGGCAGCCAAGATACCGCCCAAAATCAATTTGTCGCAGTTAGTCGAGAAGACTTCCATGATCTACAACCGCCCGACCAAAATGAAATCAAAGTAGCCATTACCAGACTAAAAATGAACAAAGCAGCTGGATGCGATGGTCTACAAGCGAAACTTCTTAAGCACGCTGGATATGATCTGGTCAGGAGCATACACCATCTCATCCGCAATATGGTCAGAGGAAAGTATCCCTGATGAGTGAAACCTCAGTACCATCTACCCGATCCACAAAAAATGAGACCGCTTACTCTGTGCCAACTATAGAGGCATACTTCTTTTAAACATCGCGCCTGCAAAATCCTTTCCAGCGATTTATGTGAACGTCTCAAGCCGTTTGCTGATGATCTAATAGGTCCTTACCACCGACCAAACATTCACATTACGCCGGATCCTGGAGAAAACCCAAGAATATAACATCGACACCCACCACCTGTTCGTCGATTTTAAAGCAGCCTACGACAGTGGTAATAGAGTTGAACTGTATCATGCTATGTCTAACTTTGGAATCCCTGCTAAACCGATACGTCTTATCAGAATGACTCTCGAGAATGGGCGATGTTCCGTCAAAGTTGGTACAGGCTCTACTGAAGCCTTCGAAACCATCAAAGGGCTTAGACAAGGCGACGCTCTGTCATGCAGCTGTTTTAACATTGTGCTTGAAAATGTAACACGAAGCACCCATGCCAGTACATCGAGCACCATTTGCGACACAATTACTTGGGTTTGCAGACGACATTGACGTGATAGGAAGATAAAAGCGAGCAGTAACCGGTGCGTTCACTACTATGGAGTAAGCAGCAAGCAAAATGGGGCTGAACATAAACGAGGGCAAGACGAAGTATATGTTCTCATCGACAAAAGTCCAATCCCAACACCGACTTGGTCAAAACGTGACCACTGATAGGTATAACTTGAAGATAGTCAGCGAATTTGTCTATCCAGGCACTGCTGTAAACTCAGGTAACAACATCAGCGCGGAAATCAAACTTAGGCTAACTCTTGCTAATCGCTGTTTCTTTTTGCTGAATAAACAATTGAGGAATAGAACCCTATCGAGAAGAACCAGGGAGACGTTGTATTATATCCCGGTCCTGCTATATGGTGCAGAAGCATTGACCCTCTTCCAATCGGATGAAGTATTACTTGGAGTCTTCGAGAGAAAAGTTTTGCGTACGATTTATGGTCCTGTCTGCGTTAACCAAGAAGACAACATTTGTCGAAGAAGATACAACGACAAACTATACGTGCTGTACAGCGACATAAGCGTAGCCAGAAAAAGTCGAATGCAATGACTAAGATGGCTGGGCCTTGTAGAGCGAATGGACATCAACGCACCAGGGCGAAAAGTCTTCAACGCCATACCAGAGGGAGTCAGAAGCCAAGGAGACGTTCATCTCCTTTGATTCATCGACGATGAGCGACCAGATACAGGGAGACCTCCGACAACTTGGAGTGTGAATTTGCGATCGATTTGAGATCGAGCCGGCTGGAGGTGTATATTGAGCAATGCCTAGGAGCACCACGCTCTATTTGAGCCAGCAAAAGTGAAGAAAGTTCAAATTCATTGACAGATCGAAAGGTTTTGTAAGCCAAATACTGAATGACAAATCAAATATATTGTCCACCCAAACCAGTGGTACAATCGCAAGGATTTCATTGATCAATGGCAAATTAAACAGGATGTTCTGTCCACTTTTCTTTAATATGTGCCATTTCATGTATATATGTTCAAGGATTTCATTGACGACTGATTTAATTTTCTTGAGATTTTCCTGAGTTTTTTTAGGAAACTTTCCAACTTTCTACACATAGGCTCTCAAAAGGAAACTAATAACGAGCAGTTACACCACTCCAATGCCGACAGTCCTCTCACGTAGAATCGGATATGAATGCTTTTCACTTGATTGAAAATTTCCTGCTTTCATGTCAGCTATAAATTCAAAATTTAAAATCATTTCAAGGACACACTTTGAACATAACGATTCCTAAGTTACCACCTGAATTTGACAACTTTTCAAAGCTCTCGAAGGACCAGCAGAGAATGTACAAGTGAGTGTGGGCTTGTGATGGCTAAGAGAACTCCAACTGAGCATTTAATGTAGGTCAAAATCCGGAACGGAAATGAAGTGCTGAGTACTTCCTTAGACCGCAAACACACATAGAGATCCTCTTTGCCCCTGTTGTGTGTGACGCTTTTGTATAATGTGTGTGATTACTGCTGTGTGGATGGATCTACAACCAAATACCGAGTCGGCCGGCTGGTCAGTGACGGTCCTTCATAGTGTAAATGTAGATGTTGCTGGCTGCCTGTTTTGACGTCCTCGAATCACGAAACCATTAAATATAATGCGACACACTAGAGAGGATGTGTCCATTCAAATATACACCCTTCGTTGCCTTCAGCAACAAAGGACGACGGAAAAGGAAATGCAATGAAATTCAATTCCAACACTGTCTTAACCACAAACAATTCACTTTGTCGAAAGTATCAAGTCACTTTTGTGTGACATATGTGTCCTAAGTGTCACTCTATTTCTTATGGATGTAGGTAACCATTCTCATTTAATAAATTATTTTCTCCCTTTTGAACAGAGCAGAGTTCATAAAGGATGCACTTTGCAGCAGTTACTCACGACACCTTGCAATGGGTTTAATAGGCAAGAACTTGGGTGAAAAATAGGAAGCAAAAAACACTGTCTTACCTTGACCGGCGTGTATGTGAGCGTTGAACCTTGTGCGGAATGCGCTCGAAACCCACTCTGTGGCATATCAAATGTCTCTGCAGTATTGTTGAAGGACCACTTGAAGTTTTCCGGTGGAGGAAATGCGTCCACTTCACAAGAGATTTCAGCGGCTTCATTCCTCGCGACACCATAGATTTTTTTCTGATCCGGTCGACAGATTGGTTTGTCTGGAATGAAAATTTTTGAGATTATTAATTAAATGAAGAGTTTTTTTTCCAAAGGGTAGGTGCTACAAAAAAACTTAAATTTCTTTTGTTTTCCGCGTTCTTTTTGACAATGAATTATTTTATGCAATAATAGGTTCTAAAATCAGCCCACTTTAATAGAAAATAATGTCCAATAATGCCAAATAATATTCCTGTCGAGCCAATTAAAAAGAATACTGAAATAGATAAAATCAAAAAAAAGGTGTTTCTTTTCAGGCTTTCTTTGTTCTATGCTAAAGTGTTAGGTTAGGTTTACGGGTTGCCAGAGTAGGTATGTCATGCTATGCCACTCTTAGGTCCATCGTGATGCCCTTTTGTAAGGGTATTTGTTGTAAAAGATGGTTAGGCTTCGTGTCCCTTTCCCTGACGTCGTCCAGTCATCCTGATATCTGCAGAAACTTGTTAAGATCATAAAGTGAGACATCAGAAAGTTCATGGAAGTAGGAGCTTCCAAGTGTTTTGATTCTCAAGTAACCCGAGACTCGGACAGTGACAGAGGAAGTGAGGTTTGTCCTCATGGTACTCTTCGTCACTACATCCTCGACATATAGGTATCGCCATCCTTGAGGTTCAATTTCAGTGTTCCTAACGGGACTTAGGAAGTTATGTCCCTTTAGGGCTCCTTAGCCAGGCTGTCATCAATGCTATCGCCTACGTAAATATCATCACAAATTTATTTCTATAGTTTGTATCGTGCTGGAACAGCAAATGTGAAGAGTATCTTCAAGGTGGACAATTTCGAACCATATGTGTTCTTAAAAAATAAATTTTAAGTAATGTTGATAGCTATGCAATTTTCATACTTTTCTGGAACACATTTATCCCAAAAATGTATTCCCCATTTTCTGCAAAGGCTTTGAATCGTGCAGAAAATTATTTTCTTACATCGAATAATACATCAATGTCAGAGTTTTTCCCTTTATATTTAAGAATTTTTGGGAAATTAATAAATTCTTGTCATGAAATATCGTTTTAAAAAAATTTCCAGCGAAAATCAAACACGTTCGTATCAGATCACATTTATATTTCATATTTCCTTGTAACTGAGTGTTAAGCGAAGATAAATATTTTAGAACACCTTTTTAAAAAAGCCACAAAAAACGCAATGAGGTAGGCGCTCTTTTGTCATGTACTCCAAGTGCTTCCTTGCTTCCTGCGTATCCATGTTTTGAAAGAAGGAGATTACTTGTTTACTTATTAGCTAGAAAAGTTTCATAACTTGACCTTTAATTAACCAACGAACAGTGTTGTGTTGCAATAAGTCAGAATCCAAGAAACTCCTTGAGCTGTCGATGCTGAAAAGTAGAATGATAACTCTTAAAATTAATCAACTTTACAAAGCTGTTCATTACTTCTTTCAGTGTAGTTTTCATTAGGGGCTGTATGATGAATTATGCACAGATAAGATGTTAGACCTCTCTGATTCTCTTTACTAATCTTTTTTCTATGCCAATCATCACTCGGGGCCCCATTTTATCATAGCTTATGTTGGATTTTGTTAACAAAAGTATCCTACCTAAGGTATATTTTTTCAAATCCAATTAAGAAGGTCAAAAATGTTTATTTGACCTTCCGTAGTCCGGAAATGCACCGCGATCCACTTGTTACAGACACTGATCGAGAGCTTACCCTAATTTGGATCGTAGAGCATAGCCACATATACGGAAACGAACATGATGAGCTAGCACCGATAGCTCACTTTCGGAACCAACCCAAATACAGCTGAGAACAGTCAATGCAAAAATTTCCTCAGAATTCTTAATGAAAGCTAACATCAGATGGAGAAGGCTGACATATACTCAAATTGTGTAAGGTATATCGAGAAAGATAGCTACATCGGGACAAAAGCAACTGGCTTTTAAAAGAGAGCTCTATATCGAACTATACTATATCGCCCGTTGAACATCGACTAGAAAAGACCTATAGGAAACCATACTATTAAACTGGGCAATGCCAAACTGGCAATGTCGTAACTGAAAAATAAACTCTCATTAACAACTTCTGCAGCCCTCTAGGGACAAACAAAGAGGGTGATTTTTAACGTTACACTGCTAAGAAGTCTGTGCAGAAACACTTAATAAAAAAAAGTTGTCTCAAGCTGCAACTTTGAAGTTGCTCCCTGCGTGCCTTGATATAGGCTTTTACGAATATAAAAGTATAGACAAGACGAGACATAATTGTTGATAGCAGCAATATCGAGGTAGTTAAAGAGATCATTTGCCTGAAGGACTGGAGTTCATCATCCTTCGAAACTGTCTACTACTGCTGCTTTGAGGGGCATAATAAATGCTTTACTAAACTCTTAACCACCCGGTCCTGATTTACGGCGCGACGTATAGTTGCTGAACCATTAGAAGTAAGAAGAACTAATATTTAAGCTCTTTCGAAAGATTTCAAAAGCTGTTCTAAAATGTGAAACACGTATTAGAGGTTGACCATATTGACAAATTGAACGACATTGGTTCAAGTGCCATCTTGCAAGAGGCTATCAAAAATTAAGATTTTCATGAAAAGCTTTCTGTTTGAGCTTCGTGCCAACGTTTTTATTCGTTTCCTCGGAGAGAAAGAATATCATGAGAAGCGTCTCAAGAATAAAATTGCCGTTCGGAGTCGGCATTGAACTGAAGGTCCCTTCATCAGTGTCAAAATATATCTTCGCACACACAATAGTTGGAGTAGCTTAGCTTTAGGTCTAGTATAAGCCGTTTACACCTAATATTTTTTTAACTTTAATTTTTGAATAGTAATCCGCATATCAGGACATCGACAGTGGTGGTAATTTCTAGTCAGAAGCTTGCATGCTGCCACCCACACCTTATTAAACCCCACTATTTATTGTACACATAAACTGTGGAGTGTGGCTAGCTAAAAAGCCAAACCTTTTTAAGGTTTTCTTCTTGGAACTTATATTCAATCAGGAGAACACAGAGTTGTCACTCAGATTTATTACAAGTGCAAGAAATATCCCTTGTTGTATGGCTAACTTGACTGAAACATTTTATCAAAATAACACATTATGACACCTCGTTCTATAACAAAAGTTCCCGACTTGAAGTTGCTGTTTGTAAAGAATCCTCTTCTGTCTCATTATCGCATTACTTTGATCTTCATCATCTTTCGTTTGTCTTGTCTTTATTTTAAGAACTCTTACTTGTTCTTCAGTTGATCGCTACGAAAATAAATACCTCAAGGATTTAAAAAAAAACACACACACACACAGAAGCCACCTTCGTGGTAATCTTATACTTGTCGTAACCTCCAAACTTTGGTCAAAGAAACAAATGGTCCTATTCTTTATTAGTACATTCAACGAGTTTTCTTATTTTGCTCTGTTTGTATATTTGGCTTAGAAGTTTGGTCAAAATCTTGTTAGTCAGCCGTGCAAGTGGACCACCCCACACAGTTCCACTTTCTACTTCACTTTATTAAAAATGAAAAAGGGCTAAGAAGAAACAGAAGAAGAAAAAAGAACAGGTTGCCGTTGCACAAAGGGCAACATATAATAAAGGAAAGAAAAAAAGGACCACAAGTGTATTGTGTCAAGGATGGGGTATATTCGCTCCTTTGCACCATATAGAAGTAGCAAGACGAAATCCCTTTAAACTTTTCTATGTATTTTCCTTTCGCCGGACGGGCCGGGGGCGCCGAAGGATCACATCTCTTCTTACATTGCTTTCGTTTGGATTTAACGTAAGTTTTTTAGTCGTACTTTCGGCCAAAGAGAACCCTTGTATCTGCTTGGATGGAATGAAAATAGTATTTGATGCTTACTTAGGTTCAAAAAAAAAAGGAGAACGGGTTCGCCTGTGCCGGACGGTTTCCACTACGTTGTCGTAGTATTTTTTGTTGGTTTTTTTTTCGTTGTGTTATTATCCTTAAAGCTCCGTAAAGAGTCTTTTGTTTTATTACGTGCGCTAGTTTTAACTATTTGTTCTCACTTTTTTGTTCTTTGTGCTGGAGTTCCAGATATATACGTTTTTTTTCAATGGAATGGTATAAAAAAGGGTTCAAGCATTGTTTCTTTGAAAAAAGAAAAAAAAAACCATCCCAAACGGTTCAACCCAGATAAGAGGTTTTTTTGTTTTTTTTTTTTTGTTCGCATTCATTTTATTTTTAACTCACTTGCTTGGGGGAAAAGTAACTAAAATAAATTAAGAGCAAAGAAATAAATATTCTTCAGGGGGTGTTTGCAACAAACAAAAAACAAAAACGAAAATAAAAACAGGAAAAGTGATAAACACATAAATACAAGGAGAGGTCCCATTGATATATGATGTACAGTACACGTGGGAGGTAACTGGGAGGTTGCATGGAAACATAACAATGGTTTTAGCTTGGTACTTACACATCACTTTCAATTCCACGACATTGCTGTCACCGTCGCCTTCAACGTTTGATGCTGTACATGTGTAATTACCAGCTTGATGACGTGTGACACCCTGGAGTGCTAAATCACCGCTGCTGACAATCACTCCAGCGCGTTGATTGTGCTGAATGAGTAGGTTCTGAAATGAAGACGAACAAATTTTCATTAAATATTATAAAATTCTTACAATCAAAAGAGGAATATATGTGATGTGTTATGAAAATAAATTGCTTTTATTTGATAAAATTAAATGTTGTCACAGATTTATTATACGTTTCGTGTCGGAGGCAATACAATGGTTTCCGGGCGGAAACGAAAAAACTTTTAATTTGAAATGAGCTGCAAATTACAATTGATGTGGTTTCTCAACTTTTCAAATTAAACATACTATAAAAAAAGCACTACACTTACATTCATTTAATTAAATCATTCATGTTCGGAGGTAGGGTTACCAACTCCATAAAGGAGATTTTAAAAATTTATTTTGTCCTAAACCCAAAAACAACAGCACCACAAAGCAACGAGTCTTTTTCTTGGATGTAAAAATGGTAACTTTATGATCATCTGACTGCATTATTTTAAAATGACTTCAGTTTCTTTTACAAAAACCATATAACTCATCAATTTGTTCGAAATTTAATCACGGCAACGTAGATAAACATTAAAATAGATTTCGAAACATGAAAATTTGTTAAAGAAGAAATAAGAAAGCCCAGTTCTTAGTTAATGCGGATTTTTTAAAGCCAAAAATTTTTTGTTAAAAAAACGTCCACAAAAATTATGCGTGAAAAACTTGTTAAGGGGTCAGAATTTGTGAATATTTTAACCATTTCCCGGCTCGTTAAAAACATTTTTTTTCTCTAAATTATGTGAGTGGCAGTGGGCTTATTAATATATTAACATAAAATCATTTCGAACACTGGAGAGTATTTGTTCCGAATTTAACATTCTAGCTCAAAATTTTGGGTGTGACAAACTTTGTGTCGAAATGATTATACCATTGGGATGATGAAACAAAATAGCTATTCTAATAGCCCAAACCAAAATCAGCTGTGGTTGTGGTGCAGATTGCACAAAATAGTAACCCATTATGGAAAGAGGCCTTTTTAGCAGTGGTTCCGAACTTGCTTAAGCCTAGAGCTAAAATTACTGGAACTTATTATTTGGATTTCTGATTTAATATTGGTTTTAGGGCGTACATGATATGAAGAAATAAAATTTTTCCTTGGGATAAGCTATCCTGCTGCCTTTGCAAATTGAGGTTAAAGTATCCGAAACAAGTCCTGGCTTCCTAGATTTTGTTGACTAGTGTTTATATGCCTCAGCATAGTTTTTTGGGAACACAAATTGGGAAATCTGGCATTGCATGTAGTTTACTTTTAAAATAATGTGATAACCTATGTAAATATTTTTTAATATCTATACCAAAACCTTTCGAACTTAATTGTTACACATCAGCCCAGAAAAATGTGGGCAAGGCCCGGAGCCCGGAGCCCGGAGAAAGAACCAAATTCCCGCAGTCACCGGGCCAAAATACCCCTGTTGGTAACCCTATTCAGAGTAAGTTATACAAGTGTTTATAGATAAAATGTAAAAGAACTACACAAACTACAAACAATACAGACGTGAGGGATATGTTATGGTTTTACCTTTACTGGCTTTTATTTGGCCCTTACAAGATGTACTGTAGATTCCAGCAAATCTACATTTATTTTTGACTTTCTATGCAATTAACAAATTTAAGGTATAAACCTTTAGATTGGCAACACTATTTTAACTGGCGGCCATTTTGTCAGCTGTCAAGTGATTTATTTTTAGTTTGGTTTGGCATTTCAACACGAAGAGACTGACGCCTAAACAATGCTCCCAAATTGTGCAAAATTTATTTTGAAAATCATGGATCTGTTAGAAATACGTATCGCACACTTCGTCCATTTTACGGTCAACAAAATCGTCCATTAGAGCAATTAATTCGATTAACTATGGAACGCTTTCGCACCACGTTTACTCTTAATGATAATACGCATCCACGACCGTAGCGTAGGGGAAGATCCGAATCAGTCGATCCGCCATCGTGCACAGAAATTGGATATATGTCCATCCACTTTATGGAAGATTTTGAGGAAATATCTAACTCGTGCAAGAATTGAAGCCACAGGATCACCTATCAACGCGGTAAATTGGCCCAAAACAAGACTGCCGTGGATCCGAATTTTCACAAGCGAATTTTGTTCAGCGATGAAGCTCACTTTTGGTTGAATGGATACGTCAATAAACAAAACTGACGTATTTTGAATGATGATAATCCTTAAGTGTATGTTGAGACATACATAGTGTATGTTACATCCACAAAAACTGACTGTTTGGTGTGCTTTATGGGTTGGTGGAATAATTGGTCCGTATTTCTTTTAAAACAATGCAATCTTTCAAATTTCATGCCAATTTAAAAAAACCATATTTGTTTAATTCCATTTAAAACAAAAAACCTTATATTTTTATTTTAAATTAAAAAAAAAAAAACACTCCACAAACTATTTATATTTATCCTAGAACCGGAAAGCAGAGCCTTCTTTTGATTCGTGTTTCCAGTTATGTTGAAGAACGCTCTTGGTTTCCATTACATGATGAGCCTGTGGTTTTTGCACTCGACAAAAATGAGACGGAACTTGATTATTCATTCATGTAATTCAAAGCTGCAAACGTCGGTCCAAATTGATAGTCTTATAAATATGAACAATCGCCCAAAATTCAATTTTTTTTTATTTAAACTCTAGCTTTTGTTTAGAGTTATCTTAAAAAAAGCGAACCACATCGACAAGAAAAGGAAACACACGTACGCATACATGTGCGCTTGATGAAAGTTGGAAGTCGCAACTAGCTAGTTGCTGTGGTTGAATATTTTTTCGATAAGCTACAAGTAAAATGAACCGACTACCGAAGTGATGTGTGCTTAATGAAGCAGAACACCAAGTATACTAAAGAGAAAGTTATTGCGATCGTGCGGAAATTTCGAACTCAAACTGAGTATGAGGGATGATATTACGACTAAAAAAGTCTAAAAAAGTGGGTCCGTCAATGCCGTCCGTCGGTCTGTCTATCTGCCTGTCCGGGCACCGTACGGCGAAACGGCTTGACGGATTTGCTTCAAAGTTCGTATATAAGGTTTTTGAGGTTACATTTAAATTACATCAATAGATGCCGTTTTTGCAATATACTAATTTTTCAAAACCTAAAAAGTGGTTGAAATAAATTTGGTATGCGATCTTTTTGGCGCGATTTAAAAATTCACATGTTGTAGCGAGAAAGTTTCGTATGACGTAGTCCTGCTCTTTATATTAAATATTCGGTCATCGGTGGTGTGGTGGCCATGCACTTGATGAAGTTGAGCTGCCTTATAAGTAAAATACTATTTTTGATATGGTTCACAAGGCTGGACAATGTACAAAAAGTTGACAGCAGCTGAGAAGAAGATGCTTCGCATGACAGCAGGAGTAACAAAGCATGAATTAAAAGTTCCAGAATCCGAGGAAGCATTCACGTCAAAAAAACCGTTTTCGAAAAAATTGGAGCACGACCAACTCAGTTGGTATGGTCATGTTCAAAGGAGGAATACTACGGACCCCGCCAAAAAGGCAATGTTCTTGAACATTCTCTAACAATCGCCTAAATTATCTAAAAACTCCTCGATCACAGAAATGCAGAAATACCAGCATTTGATTGGGCTCAATGATGAAGTGATTCAAAGTCGGGAGGCCTGCAGATATTTTTTGAGGCCGAACCGGTGAACCCCACAGTCGGATCAGTAGGAATGCAGTAAAGTGGGAGGGTTATGATCCATATAATCCTGACCATAATCTCGTCGGTAATTGCAGAGAAGAAGATTTATTGACTTCAAAATTAATGGTGATTGCATTTGTCAATCTGAAGTATTTAAATGAAGTCATTGAATTAAATCACCTTTCGGATAATTCCAAAGAATGAGATGTCAAATTAAATGCATTCTTTTACAACCATGCTATTTTGTGCCTAATCCGAATGACTTTTTTTCTTTCATATTTTTCAAGTTTTTTTTTTTGAAATATAAACCAAAAATAAAACGGAAAAACCATTAAGGCTTTCGAATATCAGTGTTTTTATCATGCAAAACAATTTAACTTCTATAAAAGACAACCAGTTGGACAATAGAGCCTGAAATTAGAAATTAAGACTTTACTTTTCGCTCAAAAAGCATGTAGAATATTACCAATGTACTGTTGCCTAATTATTTAAAATATGGCATTATTTCGTTTGGCAATACTTCACGGCACCGCCTATTTTGACCGAAGCAAACCTTATAGCAATTATACATAAATGCAACTTTGTATTCGCATCACAATCGTCCTACGGTTACATTATCAAGAACTTTATTTTCCCGCAATGCAGATCTACACATTAGATACTAATCAATTAGAAACTACCCACACAACTAAGGCCAACATCACAACCACTTTACTTTATCTCAACCCAGTTATTGTCCGATTTTGTTTTAGGACACCGAATCCATCAATATTCTAATTAAACTGATTTAATATCTTCTTGGGTAGTTAATTTTGCACTTGATGTCCTGCCATTATTCACATATGGACACTCACTTAACCAATCACTTAATACTGGTGAATCCCAAGCACTGTCGACGCAAAAAAAAACAATACCAAGTCACATTCATTGCCTGACAATTGCAAGTAAATTGTCAGTCCACCCTTTCGATGAGCCCGAAATTATTTGTTACCAATTTCCTTAATGGACTCTTGTCCATTTCATGGCCTACACATTATATTGTTCGGAGTTCATTACCATGCCACAAGTATTTTGTTGTCCTTTTAACCCATTACCCATAAACCGCCCATACCCAGAGAAATATAACTCATCTGAAGCTTCCTTCCTCTTGCCTATATCGCATTGTTGACGAAATTTAATCAAACTAATTGTTTATTTAATTTGTGTTTAGTTAATTGTCGAAATGAATAATTAATTAAACACAGAATAGAGCAGAATACTTCCAGCACACGAAAGGAAAAAAAAAATTTGACGGGCCAAGTTCTTGTCTTGTAGGTACCCCCCCCACCCCATTCAATCTGCCACCGGCTGTAGGGTGAATTTTTCTAGAAAGTTTGTCTTACTACAACACTGCTGCTGCTACTGCACAAAGCTACTACAAGTTTTTGTCCCACCATTGTCAGTTTATTTGCATTCTCAAAACTAGCGAAATAGCAGAATGGAGTCGAGTTGAGTTGTGGCCCTCTGGAGCCCATATACACTCATGCCAACCACCTCAACGGGAAAGGCGGGCTTTGTTTAATTGTACGGTTTGCAAAATCTGAGATTTACTAAATATGTATATAGTTTGTCTATAGATAATTAAAAGCCACTCATCAGCGAAAGGAAAAAATCTTTATTATTCCGTTTTTCTTAAGAGTTGTGATTATAAAATGAATAAATTACAATCACTGCCATGGGACTGTGTGAGAGAGTATGACAAACCTTGCTGATTGCAAAGTGGGATAGGTTAACGTAGCAAGTCGTTAAGTTTGTTGGCAATTAGTAAAGTCGAGAGTTAATTGAAGGTGTTTCCGGTGCGGTAGGTGGGGAAGATGGCACGGCAGAAAGTATGTTCTATTCATTCGGAAAGTTTAGCGGAAAATGGCATCGCAATTAATTTATTGATTTTGCTCGTTGGATAAGGACTGAACGTTCTAAAACGGAGTGAGCGGAATGACTTTGAGGTTTCTTTACAGTGTGCCATCGTCGCCATATATGTGGGTATAACAGTGATCTACAGTGGTTGATTACAGCCACTGTAACATACCTATATTCAAGATGTTACGGCAAGACTAGTATATTTGAGTGTTAACAATGGAAAAGTTTGTAATGTTGTTAACAACCGGTAATATTGATTTTATGATTGGCTCTTAACTTTATCACAAGGGAAAAATAGTGACTGACTTTATGCGGTAATAAAATGTGTATATTATGTAATTGCTCCAGAAAAACTTGCAAGGGCAGCGTTGCCGTTTGGTTCCACTAGGGGCCTAATTGGCCCTTTTAAAGTCAAGACCCCTGGACTTAACTTTTTCAAAAGAAAGATTGAAAAAGTACGAAAAACCAATAAATATATAAAAAAAATAAAATAAGCCGAGCGCTACCGTTTTATTTTAGTTAGTAAATGCACCCGCAAGGTACTCATTCCGTAAATCGATTACTGAATAAACCATACAAATATTATTGCGAGAATGTGTTTTTTGACTGAAGTGCCTATTTTAATTTATTGTTTGGAAACTTCTGACCAATACTAAAAGTTCTCAAACTGTCTTTGAAATAAGAGGTAAATGAGACGGTGACGATAGAGTTACGTGAAGCAAATTAAAAAAGAGAACGACAGCTACTAAAGCCTCTGCGAAAATTTGAAAATATCCCTTTTTATGTTTTTGTTTTTGTTTTGTTTGATGCACAAAGTTTTTATACCCTTTCCTATGGGTATATTAATTTTGACACACCTTAATATTCACCGTAGACCCCTAGAAGAATATATATTTATGATCACGACCAAAGCCTAAGACAATTTAGCAATGTCCGTCCTTCCGTCCGTATCAACTTTTGAGGCATTTAAATTTATGCTGGGAGGCTGAAATTTTAAACACATACTCCCTAGGGTTCCTAAATTGTAAAAAAAGTGCTAAGATTTTTTAAATACGCAAACTACCACACCCACAATTTAAAAAAAACTGTTTTAAATCTGTAGTGGAAAAGATAAAAGGTTAACAAAATATGTAGATACTGGACTCCTTCCCAAGTTTGCAATATACAAATTTTTGGCAGCCTACTTTTTGTGGGCATTTTTCAGCAAAATGTGGTTGTCTTCAAAAATTTGTATAGAAAACGAAAATAAGTGTATAACAAAATATTTAGCCAACATTTTTTCTAGTATATAAATCATGCAAAGTTTTTGGCAACGCCTACCTTTCGGAGGAGTTTCTTAAAAAAATTGTTTTTATACCCTATCCTAAGGGTATATTAATTTTGACACATAGTTTGTAACACCCCTTAATATTCGCCGTAGACGTATAGTATGTATATTTATGATCAGGACCAAATCCTAAGACTATCTAGCAATGTCCGTCCGTCCGTACGCAAATTTTAGGCCTTTAAAATTAAGCTAGAAAGCTGAAATTTGGACCACATATTCCCTAGGGCTCCGAAATGGTTAACTGTAACTTGAAAACGCCGACTGCCACGCCCACAATTTAGAAAAAACGTTTTAAAGCTAAAGTTAGAGAGATAGAGTGCTACAACCTTCACAAGATATGTAGGCACTGCCCTCCTTTATAAGTTTGTCATATAAAGTTTTTTGCCACGCCTACTTTTTGTTGGCGTTTTTGACTAAAATTCTGTTTTCTTCGAAAATTTTCACAGAAAGCGAAAAAAACTGTTTAACAAAATATTTACCCAATATTTTTTCCAACATATCGCCCATACAAAGTTTTTGACCACGCCCACTTTTTGGGGGCGTTTTTTCAAATTTTTTTTTTTTTTTTTAATAATAGAACTAAATAAAATGCTATCCATCATCTTCTTAATGCTTTTTTCTTTGGGGCATATAGGGATATGGATACGGTATCATACTGTTCGCCCCAAGCGGACTGTAGCATTTTCTAATGTCTCATTATTAATTTCATTGAATGGAATCAAATGCTATCCATTACCTTCTAAATGACTTTTTCTTTGAGGCATATAGGGATATGGATAGGAAATCATACTTTTCGAACAAACGGACTGTAGCCTTTCCTTATGTTTTTTATTGAATTGAATTTTTTATTGACGTTTGTGCTGCAGGTTATTGTGTTTTTGTTTATGAATAATTTTTAATCTGTGCGCCCCTTTTTTCGCTCGGCCAACTTTTTAAGCATCGTTTTGAAATTTTTCAGCGACAACACTGACCTGAATTTACCTTCTAAAAGGTCCAATTTTTAAAATCAGAAAAGCTACTGCTTCTATTGTATTATCATAATGCTTATTTATGGATGTTGACTACACGGAAAGAATTTAAAATCACCGATCGCAATTTACAAATCACACATATTTTTTGTAAATCAAGATGATTTTCTTTAAGATTGTTTAAAAATAAGCTAATTTCACACACAAAATATATTATTCTGATACATTTGGTTTGGAATGATTTGCGACAAAAAGTTGTATTTTGCGATCGGTGTTGTTTACACTTAAACATGCCTATTTTGTCGTAATTTACAAATTCAAAATATCAATTTTACTAACAATATTAACCAATATCAATTACTACCTCTCAATGATTAAATCGATTTGTATTAATTTTGCATGTATAATTACAAATCATTCAAGAATCGTAAATTGCGAAATGTTATTCGCAAATCACAACGTTATAAATAGTTACGGCAATATATTTATAATTATGACAGTCTAATGATAGATTTGACAAGAATCGGTTGAGTCTTAGGGGTTTAAAAATGTAAACGAAGGGTGCCAGGAGGTATTCAGTACGTTTATTTGACATTTTAAAATGACATAACAGAGCCGAGGGCTTTAAATGTCGTTTTAAAATGGCACGCCAGGCCTTCAACATCCTAAGGAGCATTGAACGGCCGAAAGAAAACGTACAAAAGATGTACCAAACTATTCTCCAACCACCCACATAAATTTAAATTTTGGTCCCAATACTATTATTTATTCTATGTTATTATTACATACATTTCCAACCACTTTTTACTCCCACAGGGGTATTATAAACCTTGGTCAAACGCTTCCACAGTCATTGTCTCTCAAAGTAAAGATTTTGTGGGCGGTTATAATTCACTCTTGCTTCATCTGTGATTTTGATGTACTCGGCAAGAAACCGAGAAGAAAAGTGCGTATGGATAATATATGTAGATATGGTTTAATCCTAAGCCACCACATCTGGGTGAAACGCCTTTGAAACTATAGGTCGCTTAATCATATTATTGATATAAAGCAACTGTCAAATAATACAATAATGCATCAAGTAGTAATAGTTGATGAAGAGTATTAACAAAATTTTTGATATTTTGAAATAGCTGACAAATTGCTCCTTCAGAATTGTATATCACGAAAAGAAGTTGTAAATTTAATAACAAGTAGGTTTCAATTTACTATTACACATATTTAATGTAACTTTGCAAATCAACACAAATGAGTTGCAGATCTAAATAAAAACAGCCGCAAAAACACAGCACATCTCAAGTAGTTCGGTTTTATAGCGGAGGAACTCTAAATTACAACCAGAAAGTCGTAATATATGACTCGCTTTTGCAATTTTGTACCAAAAATAACAACAAATTTATAATTATTGATATCAATTCGCAAAACGTGGATAGTAATTTTTATTTATTTTGATCGCTTCGTTGACACAAAAATGCACAAACTTTTCCTTAATTGCAGCTCATTTCTTGTGATTTCATCTTAAAATTCTTTCCGTGTAGTACTTTTCAAGATATACTTTCAGAAAAACGTTCTTTAAATCATTTGGATTGCGATATTCTTATTTATCGAGGTGGCTAAGTAAAGTAAGGCCTTTTGTTAGTTAGTTAGTTGGTTGAGGTCTGAAACAAGTTAAAAACAAGAAAAGCTTGTGAATAGAAGCATTAGATACAATCACTATAGTGGAGACTTTAGCCTTGGATTAGATATCAAATAAATATTTATTCAAGGCGAAAAATACTAAGCAAAGGAAATAATTCATCATTATTATTTATTTGTATTATGCTTATTTCGTCAATCTCTTATAGACTTAGATAAGTAATAAATGTAAAAATAAGAGACCGAGAACATAACACAATGTTTCTGAAGGGTTGTTATATTTTGTGTATGTTTTTTTAATAATTTGCACGTGCAAAAGGGATTGTTAGCACCGTTATAATGTTATAGTAACACAGCACGGGCGTTAAGGAAATGTGGGATTAGAAGAAAGGATGAGAAACCGATGCACATGTAAATTGTAAATTGTAATGGTCAGGAAAAACAGAGTGAGGTAGAGCATTCCACATTAGTGCTGTATGGCAGGGGAACGAATCCTTAAATTGCACAGTTCTACCGAATATAGGCATTAGGGTGAACTGATGAGCATTCCTGGCATGGCGAGTATTACGGTTGAAGTGTTGACGTGGAGGAATGCAACTGGCTATTTCGTTTGAGCACTTGTGATGGTAGTATCGATAGAACAACGATAGGCAGGATACATTTCGACGATGACTAAGAGGGTCAAGCGAATTCGCAATATCTCGGTCGCCAATAAGTTTTATCGCTCGTTTTTGAATTCTGTTAAGTAGATCCAAATATGTAATTGGTGCACCGAATGAGATATGAGCGTTGTACTCGAGTTTTTGGCGAATAAACGCCTTGTAGATTCTAGCCAGATCAGAAGGGGTAAAATATTTCTGGCATCGCTTTAGGAAGATTAGACACTTCGCAGCGTTCTTGGCGACGTCGAATATGTGGTTATTCAAACGAAGGTTGTCATTAACACACATACCGATAATGGAAAGTCTTTCGGTTTCAGCGATGTAAGTGCCATCCATGGATAATGGCAGAGAATTAGGGGTTCGCTTCAATGACAGCAGACAGCATTGCGTTTTGGAAGCATTAAATTCCACTCTGTTGGTTTTACCCCATTTGAGTATGCTGTCGACATTGGAATTTAATGAGCTTAACAGTTCCAGTACAATCCCCGAAGATGAGGGGCGTTGCCCAGGAAACGAATATGTAAAGCTGAGGGTACTTTCGTCGGCGAAGGATGAAGAGGATTAGAAGTAACAGAGAGGAGATCATTTATAAAAATGAGAAAGAGAGTCGTAGACAAAACAGAGTCTTGGGGAACACCAGCATTTATTAGGTAAGTTGTAGACTTGAAACCGTCCAAAACAACTTGAATTGAACGGTCCGAAAGGTTATTTCTAATCCATTGAAAGGTATCATCGAATAAAGATATCATCGATTCATTTTTGACAAGAGAGCTTGATGCCAAACTCTGTCAAATGCCTTTGAAATATCAAGCGCAACGACCTTGCCTTCACCACCACGGTGAATAGATTGGTTCCACTTTTCAGTTAGATATGTCATCAAATCACCAGTGGGCCTGTTGCTGCGAAAACCGTACTGCCGGTCATTAAGAAGTTTTCGGGATTCCATATATTTCATAAGCTGACGATTTATCAGCGTTTCCATGACCTTTGAAGGAAGGGACGTAAGTGCAATTGGTCGATAAGAGGAGGGAAAAAAGATTCGCCTTTTTTTGGGACGGGCTGGACAAATGCTGTTTTCCACCTTCTCGGAAAGAGCCCTGAAGAATAGGACAGATAGAAAAGCTTACGCATTGGTTTTGCCAGCGTGGAAGAACACCTCCTCAGAACGATAAGGGGAAATACCATCTGAACCAGCGGATTTATGTATGTTGAGATCTCGAAGACCTCTTGCCACAGTGCGAAAATGGATCGGTCCCATAGAAGATTCTACGCGCTCGAGTACATGGGGAGATAAAGCACAATCTGGCAGTGTTGAGCTAGCTGCAAAATGAGCAGCAAGCAGACTGGCTTTATCAAAACAAATGGCAGCTGGAATGTCATTGCAAATGAGTGTGGGACTTTTTAGTATTTTTTGCCTCAACTTTTGGTCGTAGGAGAATTTGACACGATTAATGTGGGCATTGCAGTCATTTCTGGCTCGTTTAAACTTTATTCGGTTTTCCTCAGTTGGGTTGGCCAAATAAGACCGAAAGCTCACCTCTTTTAACCTGATAGCCTCTTTGCAGCTCAAGTCGCACCATGCTTTTACCTTGGGTTTTATACTTTTAATCCTATTAGGAATAAAATGTTTCATACCCAAGTGAGTTATGTTGAATAAGTTTTTACTTTTTAAGTGAAAAAATTAGCTTGACCAAATAATATTTTTATAGCAGCAGTTGTAGTTACAAAAAACAATACATACATGTATCTGCTTATATTAAATTTTTAAGAGTTTAGTTCTTAAAATAGTACAAGCAGACCTACTTGTTCACACAAGATGAAATTATTGACGCTCTTAAGGCCGTTATATCCTACATAACTTCAGCTACGATATTTGAGATAAAATAGTATCAACTTATCAATTTTTAATCTTCACTTCGTATAAATCAGTTTGACCTAGTTCATGCGTGTTGGGCCGGTACGCGGATGGTCTCGAGTTCGATAGGTTACTCATTTCGTACATCGATTATCACTAGATGCTAGACATTGATAGTATTGCATCACATAACATCAAAAACATCTATCGTCTGGATGACAGCGTATCGTCGATTAAGTAACCCTTAACCGTCAAAGCAATTGCGATTCTTGAGCAAAAGCCACAAGCAAATTTATAACTTTCCATAATTTTTGAAGTGAAATATATTTTCATTATATATTGATATATTTTCAAATTTTTATACATAAATATGATTGAAATAAGTCAAAGGCTTTTCAAGAAAAATCAACATATGACAAGGCCAGAAGGTTTGCAATTTTAATTGTTGGGCACACTACATAATGGAATCAGCGCTGCAAGAATGGCTCTTTAGGGGCTTTTGGCTCCTTTGCTGGGCACTGGGCCCCTAAAAATCAAAATGACTCCCCAAATTCTTAAAAATGTTACATTTATAAAGAAGAAAAGTAATAAGTAAGCTTAATTTTAATGCATAATGCAAACAAGTATTTTTCTTCTATTTAAACTTGATAACAAGTATTCGTTGCATTCATAATTGACACATCTGTATTTCGAGTATAAAAAGCATTCCCAAAAACAATTGTCAATGTCAAACACAGTTTATAGTTGGTTTACATGGTCACACAAACCTTACACGCAGGATGAGTAGGAGGCGCAATAGTCTAATGGAAGGAAGGGACAGCACTACCAAACTGTAATAAGCTGCATTATTATTCACTGAAGTAATTAGATTAATTTATTTAAAATGGAAACTATATTTCTGCTATCTATTCTGGACCGTCCGGCTTCTTCGATGTATGCAATCAGAGGGCGCTATTCTAAAACAAGGAAATAGGTTTGACAGGTAAAATTTATGGTGCCTAAAAATAAGTACGACCAAAAATGCTGTTTCACATCACTCTAACGTCTTTAAAAATGGCAGAGAAAACGAACTCTCTCTCTAATCTTGTCCAAAATAACTATTTTGCCGTCTAAATTTCGAATGGGCATAGGTAATGCAGTTTTTCTAAGAATATTTTGTTTGTGTCTGTCTTAAATTGATAAGTAAGTTGCTTAACGATTTTTATTTGTTCGTAAAGCGTTAGTTATTCCGCAACAAATTTATATTGAGAAAACCGATCGAATCTGCGCAGGCAGGAATTACACCACCGACCAAAAAAGATCCGAAACGAACATCTTCATGGGTTAATCCATTCATGGGATAATTTTTCTGGGCTCCACTTTCACTGAAATGGCTCCCCAAAATATTCAAATGGGCTCCTTTTTGAAATTGAAAAACTGCTTTTACAATGGGCACAAACCAGGTTTTGCCAATGTCCAAATTCTACAAACGAGAAGCACTTGTCTAAAGATACTCTCTGGAAACCTCACAGAAAATAGCATGAACAGAAAACAGGACACCCAAATATCTCGGCGCAAAATAACTCTCTCGTTTCAATAAAGAAATGTTAGTTTTTAACTTGACGCACTAATTGTTTACTCCTAGACTATACTTTGATAGAAGTTTCTACTTGCATTAAGTTTATTTAAATGTAACATATAAATAACAAAAAAACTTTCTACCTGTAAGTTTGTTCTTTAAATTTATTTATTTCACTATGTTTTTCATTCAATAAAGATCCCTTGAAGAAGACAGCAACCCCTGTCGAAACGTCGGGAAAAGTATTTGACCAAATTTGAACAAAAAAAGCCGACGGAGAATACGCATCCTCCTTCTAAACAGAAAGAAGAAGACTGATTTGATCAGAAAAATTGTTTGGAAACAATAAGACCCAGACTTGCCTTCGTGTATATATGTATAAAATTGTATTTTCATTTCATCAAACCCAAAATAATATCAAATGCGTAACATTAACTCTGACAATGACATATCCTCAGAAATCAAGCGAAGAATTACACTTGCCAACCGCTGTTACTTTGGCCTAAGGAGGCAATTGATTAGTAAGGCCTTGTCGAGAAACACCAAGGAGACTCTATATAAGACCCTCATCATCCCAGTCCTGCTGTATGGCGCAGAATCAAAGGCGGATGAAGATCTCCTTGGTCGTTTCGAACGCAAAATTCTTCGAGTGATTTTCGGTCCCGTTTGCGTTGACGGGCTTTGGAGGAGGAGATTTAATAGCGAACTCTACGAGCTGTACAGCGACATCGACCTGGTCAGAAAAATACGGATTAGTCGTCTAAGATGGCTGGGTCATGTAGAGCGAATGGACACCAACGCTCCGGCCCGAAGAGTCTTCGAATCCAACCCGGAGGGACAACGCAGTAGAGGAAGACCTCGCTTAAGGTGGCGCGCGCAAGGGGAAGGGGACCTCAACCAACTTGGTGTGCGCAACTGGAGGCAGTAAGCCAAAGATCGTGCTAACTGGAGAGGCGTATTGGTTGAGGCCCAGGTCCACCCCGGACTGTAGCGCCACCTAAGTAAGTAAGTAAGCGTAACAGCTCCATCTCTGATTTGATAGCGAAGGCTACTTTAATGACTATGGAGATAAAGTAACGTAAAGTAAATTGATGGCGATATCGTTGACTATTCTAGCCCGGAAGATTATCGTCTTCACATTTACGGAATTAGTTCCCAGGGTCTCAACTCAATAGAAAACCTTTGATCACTGGTGTTGATGCGATTTAGTAACAAAATATTAATTTATTTTTATAAAGCTTCATTGCTTTGTTTAGAGTTTGCGAGTCTTTTGCTGTATTCAAATATAGAATAAATATTCGTATTCATTCAAGTGGTTGTAATAATTTAATCACCCACAGGAAGTTACATTTTCCTAATTTTGAAGAGGTAGGTTAAGCTATTTGTGGTTTGACAACCATTTTGACTTTATTACCTCCTGGCTGCCTGCAGAAACATGTATATGGTCCGGTGTGATAACAGAAGGATATTTATTACTTAAGCGTAATTCTTACTTATATAAAATAAATGTGGCATTCCTAAGTAAGTAGATACTTAGCAAATGGCTGGGCAAATTTTGATATTATTTATTCACAAGGACGTTAATGCCAGCAGAAATATTTGAATTTAATAGCTAAAAACCACAAAATTCAATAATCCAGTCTTAGACCCTAAATTAAAAAGATTTATTTATTTTTATATCTATTGTCATAAAATGACCGCTTTGGATATTTTAATGCCACATCTTTTCAGCCCCCAAAATATAACTAGGTATACGTTTTCTAAGAGCTGAGTGATATAAACATTGACCTTTCTTTATTTATCTTATTTATATTTCCTGTTAAAAATCAAATAATTGGGTACAGTTCGTGATTAAGAAAGTAAGGGTGCATTTGATCCATGTCGCCCAAATAGCCTCGCACTTTCCTACTTTTTTAGAACTCGTTCAAAAGTTGGTAGTTTGGTGGATAAAAGTACGTGACTCTCGATAAATTGGTTTCTCTATAATTGCAGTTATGAGTTAAGTATGGTGTTAGTAACAATACAAAACGCGAAGTAATTGTTATATAAAGGGTGGGCCATCTAGTGGTTTCTTTTTAAGTCATAGGTTAATTTGACACTGATAGCTCCCGCTGAAATCATACATCCACGGAACGAAATGTAATGATTTTTTTTTTAAAAGAAGTTTTAGCCGTAATGAAGCACCCACCGCGCCTGCTGTACGCAAATTTTGTGCAAAAAGTTCATGAGACTCCTATGCCAGTGAACAACACTGATGGTCGCCGTCGTCGTACGGTACGCACAGACTGCTGTAGCCGAGAGTGTGCGTTTTTTTGGATTGGTGGCATCATTGGACCATTTTTCTTCAAAAATGAGGATTGGAACAACGTTCCGGTCAACGGTGGGTTTAACAGAGCCATGTTATTTGAAGACATGGATGTCGACGACCTCTGGTTCATGTAGGATAGCGCAAAATCTTTTGTGCAAAAAAATAGCAAAATCGTGTTATCAGCCGTCTTGGCGTTTTCCTTTTTTTGTGGGAAATTGTAAAGGACCGATGTTATGCCAGCAATCCTGAAACGATTCAATCACTTAAGGCCAATATCATCTAAGCAATCCTTGAGCTACAGCGCGAAACCATCAACAAGGTCTTGCAAAATTGGAGTGACAAAATGCGCAACTGCAATACCAGCCGAGACATCCACTTGAACGACGTTGTGTTTCATAATTAATGGGAATGTTTGCTCTTACTAATAAAGCCATAATAGATGGCAACAATTTAATTTTGTTCATTTTATTGCATTTTTAAAAAAGAAGATCGTATATGGGCCACCTTGTATATGAGACAACTTGCGGCACAAAACTGAGTAGTCAAAGTACTACCAAGAAGGACACTTTGTCTTCATACAGTGCATGCCGAATATTTTTAGAATGCTGAAGATATTCATCTTTGTGAATGGAAAGATGACGTTTAATTTTCTTTCGAAAGATAATATTGGAATCAGTCTGAACGTATCACATTTATAAGATTTTTGCATTGATGATTTCCATTGCAGAGAAAATATCCCCGAAAGTAGATAGGTATTAAAAATATTAAGTAATTAAAGGCAGTTGAATAGTTATTCCGATTTTACGAAAAGATGGATGCATGTCATCGAGTCCAACAGCATTCAATAGACAGAATGCTTTCAACAACATCAGCAGTAACTAAAGCAATTTCTATTCCGATCAACTGCTACGATAAGAAATTTAAGTTCAGTTCATTAGGATCAGGAGCATCTAAGTTATTATTTTTGGAATTAAGAATTCCGATATTGCGCAGATTACTCTATAATAAACGGGGACCAAATGTCGAAAGTCTAAAGGGCTGCTTGACTCTGGGAATTACATAAAGCAACTGGTAAGGTGGTATTTGTTTTTATTAGGATGCTGGTGGATCCATTGGTATTCAAGTAACACCACGCCATTCAAGAAGTTATATCAGTTGGGACAACCTTTCTTAACTGCCACATACAAATAGAGCCGATCGAAAGGTTAACATGTGCGAATTCATCTTCTCTCTTGTAGAAAATATACTCAAGACAGATTTTGTGGTTTTCACTAGGAAGCAAAAAATGTGATTCTTCATACTATTTCCTTAAAGAGGATCTAGTTTTGTTATCTTAAAAAATTACACCTTTTTAGGGCAAACATAGATGCACCATGTGAAAAGGCAGTAGGCTCATCATGCACGGGCTAAAAACTTCGCTAGTGAGACTGAGTTCTGTATGGTGTGTTGGTTTTATTACCGCCGATGGGTCCAGTGCTCAAGAGGCTGGTGACCTCCCGGAAGACTAAGACATTCGCCCCTCCATTAATCTTTTTAATCATTGCAGCATCTTTCAGGTTGGAATCAACACCATTCATCAAACCTTTACAACATCATTACGTGATATTGTCAAGTATTTAGTATATTGCCAGGCAGACAGCTATGAAATCGCTTACATATACCGCAATTGAATCCAAGTGGCGAAAGACTGCCGTGTATCTATTTACGATATAACCAGACAGTAAAACATCACCTTTTGCTGTTTACAGAGATGTCCCAAGCTCTGCTTCTACAAATAGCATAGCTATTGAATATCTCCAAACTGGGAGGGCGACTAAGAAAATTTTGTAAGGTACTGGCAAACCAGTATGCAACCTCAGCAGAGGGATGCAACGGACCGTGAAACTTTGCTTCATTTTCTTTGTGGGGAAATAGATATCGCACAATTCGCTAGTCTTCCTTTGATGACCTCTCGGAAATCGCATGCATACTACTCTATGTTGATCTTGTCTTGATTCTCACCTCTTACCTCTAAAACAGCGGCGATTATGTGCTGATTTTGTTTTCTGGGACCTACCTACCTAAACTCTTATAAATTATTTATAAATCATGATTCACTTTTACGAGTTTTACACAAAAACAATCCTTACATTTGTTAGTAGTTGTCAATACTTAGGGTTACCAACAGGTGTATTTTCTCCGGAGACTCCAGGAATTCGCTTCTATCTCCGGGGCGAAGTTTAACAATAATTCTTAAGGATTTGATATAGCTATAAAAAATATCACATATTGTTTTTGCAGATTTGCCAAATTTCTGCGGCTCAACAAAATCCAGGAAGCAAGGACTTGTTTCGGATACTTTAATATGAATATAAAGGCAATGCGATAGCTAAGTCCAAGGAATAAGGTTATTTCTTCATAGCATACCATAAAAGAGTACTTTTTTTTTAAATAAGACAAACACGCCATAAAGCCCTTTCGATGAGAAATCGATTACGATTACGACCATTCGATAGACAACCAAGCGATCTTATATGGATCAGCGCTAAGACAACGAGGAATTCCTGAAACCTACGTCCCAATTATCATGGAAGTCGGTGTTCACCAGGGAAGTGTCTTAAGTGCTTTGATCTTTATTACAGTCCTAGATTCTCTGCTTGAGGGAAAAGTGACGGACACTAAAGTGCAGCAGTTACTCCTTGCTGTTGATAGACCCATCATAAGAGTTTTTTTTCAGATTCCCCTGCAACGAGCACTTGATGTTGGGTAGATGTTTTGAAGGGGAATGGGTACCGTATTAGTCAAAAAAAGACAGAGTATCCTTACTGCCCATTGCAAACATTTATTGGTGGTTCCCAAGTGTGAAAAGTTCAAATATCTGGGACCAATGATCAACATCGAAGCAATGACATCAATTACCATTTTTTGACTAATTTCCATAGCACATTCCACATATAATTAAATTTCGAAAAATGAATAAAGTATTTCGTATTTATAAAAGGAATCGTAGTCATTCTAAAATGTGTGTGCAGTGGCTTAGTGGTTAAGTGCTTTGGACCACTAAGCGACAGGTCGCCGGTTCAAATCCCAACCAAATTGTCAGCGAACGTCTGACAAACATACAAGAGTAATAACTGTCATGATAAGCTCTCAAAAATTAATTGCCTTTCGGAATCGGCATTAAACTGTAGGTCCCTTCCATTCGTGTCAAAAAATATATCTTCGCACACTAGGAAGTGAAATTTAAGGAAAAAGGAGACACCGATGTACGTTGGTTTCAAATTTCTGTAAACTTTAATGTGTAGGAAAAACAGAGCGTGGAAGAACATTCCACATTCGTATTGTACCTTTAAGAAACGAATCATTGTATAGCATGACGAGTATTGCGGTTGAACTGTTGTAGAGGTGGAATACAACTCGCTATTTCCTTTGAGCACTCATGGTGGAAGTAGCGATAAAACAACAATAGGCAAGAGACATTGCGACGATGACTAATAGAGGCAAGCGATTTCGCAATATCTCATTCGCCAAATAAGTTTTATCGTACACGAACGCTGTCAAGTAGCTTCAAATATGTACTTGATGCACCGGACCAGATATGAGCGTTGTACTCAAGTTGGGTTGAATAAACACCTTGTAGATTCTAGCCAGATCAGAAGGGGTGAAATATTTCCTTCATTGCTTAAGGAAGCCTAGACATTAGGCGTCATTGTAACGAAATTCGTCGTTAACGCACATACCGTAGATGGAAAGACTTTCGGTTTCAGCAATGCAAGTGCCATTCATAGGGTTTCGCTTTAGCGACAGTAGATAGCATTGTGTTTCGGAAGAATCTAATTCTATTCTATTTGTTTTACTCCACTCAAGAATGCTGCCAAGGTCAGAATATAATGATAATGGCTTTGACAGAGTTTGGTACTTTCACCACCACGGTGAATAGATTGGTCCCACTTTTCGGTTAGATATGTCATCAAATCACCAGTGGACCTGTTGCCGCGAAAACCGTACTGCCGGTCATTTAGAAGTTTCCGAGATTCAAGATATTTCATAAGCTGACGATTTATTAGCGTTTCCATGACCTTGGAAAGAAGGGACGTAAGTGCAATTGGCCGCTAGGAGGATACAGAAGAAGATTCGCCTTTTTTTGGGACGGGCTGTATAAATGCTGTTTTCCATCTTCCCGGAAAGAGCCCTGAAGAATAGGACAGATAGAAAAGCTTACGCAGTGGTTTTGCCAGCGTAGAACACTCTTCAAAACGATAGGGAAATACCATCTGGACCAGCGGATTTGTATACTTTAAGATCTTGAAGTGCTATTGCCGCAGTACGAGTGCGGAAATGAATTTGTCCCATTGAGGTTTTAGAAGGGAAGAGTGTAGTTCCACAATTCTCCAACATTTTTTTATAATTTACTCGAACACTAGTGGAAATTTCACCATAAGGGCATCACCTATTTTATGTCCACTTATGCAACTGAAAGTACTTTATTTTGCATGTAGGCACACACTCTGTGAGTTCAAGCGAAGTTGAATATGAAAAACTATATTTTCATAATCCGCAAAGAAGTCACTGAGGATTACGAGAAGTCTCAAAAACTTCCATCTGAAGTTACGTCTTCATATCAATTTCATACAACTACTCTATATAAATGAATATGTATAGATACTTACTTAGATTCACTAAAAATAAACATCAACAATAAGTATTCAAGTGTTGAAGTAACAAAAGACTGTCTTTAGTGGTATACTTACATTATGTTTCCAAACAACCTTGTATGCGGCCGGATTAGCATGAACTTTACACTCAAAATAGACATCGTCGCCTTCTTCTATGTCTTCCGGATTAAGATTTGATCCCAGATCCAATTGCAATGTTGGTATAACTGAAATGAGAATGTTAAGAAGACGATTTTTATTTCTTCTTCTTCTGTTTTTTTTTTAATTTTTTTTATTGTCGATGTTCTCCTTCTGCTAAGACAAGGAAATTATAGTAAAAGCAATTGCATTAGATGACAGGAGCAAAACGAAACGAAAAGACGAGAAAACATGTGTGACGGGTTAATCTACGATAATCTGTCTTAATATCGCCACAAAAGATGATGATGATGATGATGATGATGAAGAGGACGACTTTCATTTTACGACAAAGCGGTTACATTAACTATACTATAAAACACACATACATACAGGAGGAGCTTAGTTTTGTACTCGTTCGCAAGAGCAGATGACAAAATCGATAACAGGCGAGATAGCACAAATTGGAGATGTCTTTGGTTTACCCTTCTGACTGAAGAATCTTTTCCATTTTTCTTTCGTTGTCCACCGCGTTGTCTATTTAATTACTAGTTTTGTGTTCTTCTTCGGAGATTACAAGGATAATAAGCTTAGGAACAGCAGCCAGCAAGGAGGCGGCAGACTAATTGATTGCTGCCTATTTTCATTTACGAAAATAGTCTTTTCTTTAAATTGCAATGTGACAATGCGCAACGCATGTGTACATAATAATGGATTAAAATGACACATTAAATCTCTCGCCCTATCAGTCACACAAAAGGATAGCTGATGATAACGATAACATTCCTTCGTTCTCGTCCCACATTCAATACATTCAATTACCATCACGTTCACGTCCAAGTCCAAGTCCGAGTCCGAAACCATTGTTCAACGACTCAATTCGAAGCAAATGAGCAACAACGAAGAAGATGACGACAAGGACAACTGACCAGGGCAAAGATTTAAATCGAAATTGGATTAAGAGAGGGCGACATGGTCCAAGGTCTATCAGACACATACGAGTGCGAGGCGAGGGTGATTTTGATTTTGATTTTGAGTACGCTACCCAGACCAAGACCCAACCCAAATGAACTCAAATGAAATCTAATCAATTATATTGCAATTAGTGGTGTATTATGTGGAAGTTGGCGCAATTCAATTACTCCTTCGTTGTCATCGTCCGATTTGTTTTACTGGTGCTTCCAGTCTTATGCGGGATAACCATGGATTCCTTCGACCACATCGCAATCCGGTCGGTGGTTAGTTTTCTTCATCATTTTCCTTCGTCAGTCGAAGGGTCGCATTCTCGGTCGACTCAAATGGAATTCAATCGAGTGTAGAGGATTTAGTAAATTGTGTGATTCTCATCCTTGATGAGATTGTGAAGTTGGTGTTCTCCCTTGCGAAGCGTTCAATTCTTCTTCATTCTGCTATGAATGCATGCCAACAATGGCTTAAGCCCCCCTTGGATGTACTATAAGAAGATTAATGACAAACGGAAGACGACATTAAAATAGCTTTTGAGGGAGAGGACAACGACGCTGACTCTCAAAAGTGTTGGCATTTGTGCGGATAGCTATACACAAAAATACAATCATCATCAGAGAACTAATGACACCTCGCATTGCGGATATGAATGGCAGTCGATTAAGTGTGAACAGAACACCACTGCAATGGCAAGTTGAAAGTTCTTATTGAATAAATCGAGTTCAAGTTTTAATGAATCTCATCGATGAATCTGCTGCACTTTGTTGGGACAGCAGACGCTGCGGATTAAAAGTATTTGTTGCAATTAAAATGATGATTGTGCTGCTTCGATGCAGGAAGGCTTGTTATTTTTATGAAATATTTTTGCGATAATTATTGTTTTCTGTCGTGTGTCTGAAGGACTTTATGAGTTGTGGAAAGTGACAGATTATCGAGATGAGCTGACACTGCTGCTTCTTTATTCTCTATAATGAACCCGTGTCAATTAATATATATGTAGATATGTGTAATATATACGGTGTCAACGACTTAATGTTTAATAAAGAAAAAAAGGTCTACAGTGTGTTCAACATATAGAGAACTCCGTTGATAGTTGCTGCATAAGCTTAATGTAGACAATGGAATTGCGTCTCACTCACACTCCGGTCAGTATCTTATGACAGTCTTGTGAAATAAAATTTTGAAGTCGGTCTCCGACTTGCTTTCCCATGCAATTTTTTCACTTCACCAAAATTTGTAGAAAAAATTTCGTCTTGTTTTCAATTTTCCTTACTTTTGCTTGGAGAATTTATATCAAAAAACAACAACAAGTCATTCATATAAAATACTGACAATGAGATCTAGGACGAATGCCAAGTTTATAACGGGTGATCCAAGTAGAGATACTTTTTTCAATAGCCTTTTTTGACAGATCACGTGTGAGTCGTGTCATGCTGTCATGTTATTTTTGTTTAGTATTGTTTGGCATTTCATAACGGAAAGACTTACGCGTGAACAACGTTTACAAATTGTTCAACTTTATTATGAAAATTCACGTTCTGTGAGGAATGTGTTTCGTGCACTTCGCTCAACTTATGGTCAACATAATCGGCCTACTGAGCGTACTATTCGCAACACCATCACCCATGTTGAGACCCAGCATTCATTATTGGATAATATTCGACCGAATAGACCACGTCCAGCACGCTGTGAAGAAAATATAGAGGTCGTAGCTGAGAGTGTACGCGAAGACCGTAGAGAGTCGATTCGGCGCCGTTCGCAGCAACGCATTTTACGTCAAGATCTTAAATTGAAAGCGTACAAAATACAGCTTGTGCAACAACTGAAGCCGCTCGACCTTCCCAAGCGACATCGCTTCGCTCTATGGGCTCTTGAAAAGTTCCAAGAAGATCCGACGTTTTCGAGGCAAATTTTGTTTAGCGATGAGGCCCATTTCTGGCTCAATGGGTATGTAAACAAACAAAATTGCCGCATTTGGGACGAAGAGCAACCTGAAGAGATTGAAGAACTGCCACTTCATCCAGAAAAAACAACGGTTTGGTGTGGTTTGTGGGCCGGTGGAATCATCGGTCCATATTTCTTTAAAAATTATGCCGGTGCGAAGGTAACCGTCAATGGCGACCGTTATCGTGCCATGACCGACTATTTGATGCCTGAAATTGAAGCTCGTGATCTCGGCGACATTTGGTTTCAGCAAGACGGCGCCACTTCCCACACATCGCATCAATCAATGGACTTATTGAGAGAACATTTCGGTGAGCACATAATTTCACGTTTTGGGCCGGTCGATTGGCCACAAAGATCGTGTGATATCACACCGTTAGACTTTTTCCTGTGGGGATATGTAAAGTCAAAAGCTTATGCCGACAAACCCGCTTCGATTCGGGCCTCGGAGAAAAACATCACGCGTGTCATTCGCCAGTTACCAGTCGAAATGCTCGAACGAGTGATCGAAAATTGGACTCAACGGATGGACCATCTGCGACGTAGCAACGGCCAACATTTGATAGACATAATCTTCAAAAAATAAATGCCAAAGAATGTTCTTTCAAATGATAATAAACATTCTCCATTAAATTTGAATTTTCTGTGTTTTTTTCTTTAAAAAAGTAGGGAACCTCGAAATGGATCACCCTTTAGTTTCCATAGTTTCCATGCACCAATTTCGGTGCAGTGGCTTAGTGGTTAAGTGCGTTGGAGCACTAAGCGAGAGGTCGCTGGTTCAAATCCCGACTTGTACCACCTGAAAGTTTTTATTCGCTGCCCCACCTATTGCGAACGTCTGACAAGCATCCAAGGTAAGAAATGTCATGAGAATCTTCTCAAAATTAAATTGCCGTTTGGAAACGGCATTAAACTATAGGTCCCTCCATTCGTGTCAAAAAAATATAACTTCGCATACACAATGGTTGAAGAAGATGGGCTTTAGGTCCTGTATGGGCCGTTTACGCCTAATATTTATTTATTTTATAGAACTATTTGTGATGTTATTAATGGACTTCTATATCGTCCGCTAAATGTGTTACATGCAAGCCGCAAATGGCGATTAGCGAATTTTCCATCAGAGCTCTGTCCATAAAATGTTCCGCAGCGGTGTGTTCGAAGACTCGTCGGGCTGGTGCATTGTTGTCCACACGCTCCACGAGTCCTATCCATCTCAGCCGTTGTATTGTTAGCTTCTTGACCACGCCAGCATCGCTGTATAGCCCGTATAGTTCTTCTTCTCCGCACACTCCATCGTCAGAAACTGGACCAAATATCACTTGATTCTTCTCTCAAAGCATCGCAGAATTCATTTAATCTCTGCGCCGATGTCATTTTGCGAAGTGATGGGTAGACAAAGTCTTTAGGTACGTTTCGTCCATCGTGACATTTTGTCCGAGTCGCCGATGTTGAGAGTCCTTTCTCGTTGCAGTAATACTTCGTTTTGTCCTCATTAACATTGCTTAAAAAAAAGCTCGTACATAAACATGAATATTAACATTAACAAAAAAAACACAATAAAAATAGTAACGTCGAATACGAATGGCCTTCTACAAAAGATCAACGAACTTGAAGTTTTTTACTCGTACAGATGCTATCGACATATGCTTGATTTCTGAAACCCATCCTACGAAGGAATCAAGTGTAAAAATTAGAGCGTATAGTGCTCTTCGGAAGGGCTACAGGCAGAGCGTCTTTGTTTATAAAATACCCCATTGAGCATTCAATGAGCACAAAAATCGAGGTAATATTCAAATAATTACGGTTCACGTAAAAAAATCAAACTTCTGATATTGCGTCAATATACATCCCTCTATTAGATTTAGATTAGATTATTTTTAACTCACTCGCACGGAACTTTGTTGTGGGATCACCATATTAATGCTAAACACACCTTCTGCGGATCAACACGCATTTCACTAAAATGCAACCTTCTCTTAGTATCCCGTATGCAATTTGGAGTAGACTCAAGATCATATAGATTTGATCATTTAAGCTATGTTAGAGTTCACGAATGTTTCGATCTGTATTCTGACCAATCGCCTGCCATTTTGGCAACCAGCAGCTACCTATTGAAAGATGTGGGCCCTCTAAGACTAAGTAGCGTATCAACAAACTGGAAAGACTGCGAAAATAAAATCGATCTTCAAACACCACTTAAACTTAAAGTCAAATTCGATCAATTAGTCGGAGTCATACAAAGCTCAGGTTGGTATAATACTACTTACAAAAGGATAAATTTAATTGCGCATTAAAAATGGCATAAATCTAGCGCTCCATAGCTCAAAACGATATTTAATTATCTATGTAGCACTTTTAAAAAAAAGAAGATTCAAGACTGTAAAAACGCGAATTTTCTTCATATCTTGTAATAATCTACTACGTTTTCCACACAACCATGCAATGTCTTGCGAACAACCCCGCCAAAGAATGGATGGCTTTCACCCGACAGGTGATGCCAACTGCAAAAGAAAGAAAGCAAAACTACCTTACCCGAATAATGGAGAATTTGATAAAATTCTTTTCAAGGAAGGCCGTCGTATAGGAATAAGTTGTTCACAAAAATATAGATCGACGAGGAATCACAAATGCGTGATTTGTGTGTGCCAAGAAACGTACGTAAAAAGAAATTAATATCATCGCTTTTTCGACGCACTCACGAGGCGGGTTCGCCAACATACTCCACAAGAAAACTCCATACAGTTGCATTGATTTAGAAAATACAAAATTCATTTTGCACTGATCCAAATCAGGATCGTTCAAAGTGTAAAGATCGAGTACCACGAGCTTCAGTACAGCACGATAACTGAAACAACGTTATCACAAGCAGCGTCTGTTTAGCCATCGACGACATCAAGTTGCTTCAATATTTTTCGAACCACATGTATTCCCTTCTGTCATTAAATGACATGATTATTGTTGTATAATCTTAAGACACTTAATGTCCAATATAGAAAGAAAAGGGAATTTTTTCTAGGGTGACAGTTTACTAAAAAAACGTTTTAACGTTTAGATATCTAGCTACGTCACACCTCGGCCATAATGTTGTGCACAACATCATGGGATTCTTTAACATAATTTTTTGTTATCACGATTATATATAGCAATATATATGCCAGTGAGCTTTTTGAACGTTTTCCGGTCCCATTAGTTTCAAAAAATAAAGTCCGTACACTATTAATTTGTGCCTTAGAATATACAATTTAATTTGTTTCTTAATTTAGATGAACAATATTAAATATTGAATAGAATACTTTTAGGAGCACAAACCAAAATTTAGTTAGTTTCTCTCTAAACCTATTTTAAGCGAAATGAAGATGCTAGATGATTTTTAGTAGCATTGGTTGATGAAATTTAATGTAAATCAGAGGCAGAGATTTAAGATTAACGTAATTGTTTGTAATTGGTTGGGTTGCTGAGCTACCACCTTTCTTCACCGCTAAGAGTTTCATCGACGGTGTCACTACACATTTGGCTAAGCACTAGTGGTTGCGCAATAACGCGAAGTCTGTTGCGTAATATTTGATATTTGATATATATTAATTTCAGAAACGTTCTACATCAAAATAAACAAAAGAATTAGTTCAGGATTATAAATTACGTAATAATAACGTTTAATGGCAAGAATTCAAATAAAGATAAAACTGACATTTTGTGGTCAAATGTGGCAACTCTAATGCCATTTATGTTCAGTTTGGTTTGCCATTACATCATGAACAGGTTGACAAATGAACAACGCTTGCAAATCGTGCAAATTTATTTCGAAAATAATGATTCAATACGCGAAGCTACCGCAAAAGTTTGTTCAGTTATAAGGCTATAGAGCCATGATAACCGACTGGATGGCATGAATGTAGATGAGATGTGGTTCCAACAAGACGGCGCTACATGCCACAAAGCACACGTCACAATCGATTTATTGATGGAAACATTCGATGAGCGCATAACTTCGCGGAATAGACCTGTCAATTGGCCACCAAGATCGTGTGATTTGACACCATTGGATTATTATCTTTGGGGATATGTGAAGTCGCTCGCCTACGACAACAAACCGGAATCGTTATGGGACTTGGAAGCCAACATTCGTGGCGTTATTGCCGACATACAGCCCCCAAATGCTTGAAAAAGTGGTTGATTGGACCTCTATACTTGTCTTTATTCGAACCAGCCGCAGCGGCAACATACCCGAAATCATATTAATGGCATAAAATTATCCTTCCAATAAAGCCAAATCGATGGACATTAAAACGATTTTCTTTTGTTTAATTTCAATTCGAAGTTCTATAACTCCAACAAAAAAACCTTTCATTAAATTAATAAATTAAATTAAATTAAATTAAATAAAATAAATAAAAAATAAATAGAATAATATAAACAATAAATTAAATTAAATAAAAAAGATTAAAGAGAAAAAAAACGCTCAATAAAACAAGAGAGTTAAATCAGTTCAACTGGTGAGGTATTCGAAACAGACAGTTAAAAATTTACGACGCTCAATTACGGACTTCACAGGAATTGGCAGACCATTCCAGAGCTTGACAGCATATATGAAAAATTGCCTGCGTGATTTCAAACAGGCCAATGTAGCAGGATGCAAGAGAGAACAGAAATTTATTTTATCAAACAAGTAGATGGGTTCCTTCAGGTGAATAGTTTTGAAGAGCAAAGCACAGCAACGATATTTGAAAAAAGTCTCCAAGTTACATCCAAGAAGTTGATGAGCTTCAGATGAAATATGGTCGAATATACGACGATTGAAAACATAGCGGGCAATTGACTTGAAAGCAACCTTTAGCTTATGAAGCGAGTACAAGTCGGGATCGGCAAAGAGTTCACAGCCAAAACATATTATGGGTAAATATGTTTTTGTAATAGATATTCAACGGAGCAATGCATACATTTTATTTATTATTGAATTTATGTGAACATCCCAAGTTAACTTATTGTTAAAAATAATTCCGAGATATTTGCCCGGGTAACATATTCAACTTGGCAGGAGTTTAAAAAGATAGGGGTTGTGTGTCGACCACTCGAAAATAGAGCGCAGATCATCGTTTAATTTTGCAACTGCTTCTTCAATGTACAATTGAACATCATCAGCCAATATATGATATTGGCAATGCAATAAAACGGAAGGCAGATCATTAATAAATAGAGAGAACAATAATGGACCAAGAATAGATCCTTGAGGAACACCACAATTAACAGGAAGAAATGAAGAGAATTTACTATCACATGGAACAGCTTGCAAGCGATTAGTCTTATATGAATAAATTAATTTTTTGGAAGTGTCAGGAAGTTAAAATATGTCGTAAGTTTATCACAGAGTATATAGGGATTAACACAGTCAAAAGCTTTAGAAAAGTCAAGTAATGTTATCACAGTTGTATAATTCGTGTCAATTGCTTTTCTAACATTGTCAAGAAGAAGCTGCTTCTCTTTAATAAACTTATTTATTTGGTAGCTTCCAATCGATTCAAAGGCTTTGGATAAGGATAGCTATAGGCCTGTATTAAGTATTAGATTTTAGACTTTTTCCAGGCGGACGAGTTGGTTGAGGTCATAATAATGGTGTTAAATATATGGCTGATGTAAGGAAGTATTAGGGGAAGGAGAAGTTTATTGAAGTCAGGATGCATGTTATCAAGTCCGACAGACTTACATTTGATTATAAGCTACATATTGACACCAGTCACTTAGTCTCTCTTAAAGGCTTGCAGTCTTTGCTCCTGGGAACCATTGATTGCTGCAGAAAAAGGAAATAGAGTCTAGCCCAGCCCTACAGGAACGCCTTTCATCATGGGAACACGGTTCTTCGAAAGTTTGGACGACGTGGCAGGGGTACTTTTAGGCCTAAATCGTTTTATCAAAAAATCATGTAGTACATGTGCAACTAGGGTATTCACAGTTCTCCTTACCCAACCCAACCTACTTTTGTGCAATAAAGTTGAATAGCTCTGTACCTTGCCCAAAACCCATTTTACTTTTTTAAAGTACTTCATAAAGTTTTAATTTGACATTCCTTGCTTGATTATTGTGGAACGGGTGTAATGACAATGTGCTTAGATATTATGTAGGTACATGATTATTTTATTCAAAACTAGTGTGGTAAAGAATTTTATAAAGCTATTATAAAGTGTTTTCCAATAGGGATTTCTGAAAGTTGACAGGTGATTACGGTCATATTGCTGAAGCTACATCTGTCAAATTGGCTGACATTTATTTTGTCAAATCAACAAGGAGAGTTATAGCGTTCAACAAATAATTAAATTGTTTTTTGAAAGTGACTCTTCTGTTCGAGCAACATTTTGTGCGCTTCGCCTATTTTACGACGTGGCCCATTTCTCGCTTGAATGGGTTTGTCAACAAACATAATTGTCGAATTTGGGACATAAGGATAACAATCCACACGAGATTCACCAACTGCAATGCATCCAGTGAAAGTCACTGTTTGTTGTGGAATCATCGGTTCATAACTTTTTGAGAACGACGTTGTCCAGGCCATCACCCTGAACAGCGAGTGCTATCCGGCTATGATAACCAATTTCTTTTGGATGATATGGACACCGAAGACATATGGTTACAGCAGTGCGGCGCTATGTGTCACACAGTCACACCCCGTGTTTAGACTTCTTATTGTGGGGTTTTCTTAATACTGTTCAGATTCGCGCCACTCAGTGAAGCCGCAGCTCTTTTACAATTTATTTTACTCAAACTAAAAGATAGGAATGGAAAACCCTTTACTTCGCATTGACTGCTTTCATTTCACCAATTTTGCATAAGGGTGCCAGTATCAGTGAACCTATTTCGTAAACAAAGTGTTAGCTCTTTTTTTATTAAATAGAATTCCCAGCATTAGTTTCATCCCATTCTTGTCGAAATTGATCAAAATAAGTACAAGTTTTAACTCCTATTGCCATGCAAAAACCACTGCTACATTACTTTATTCAAACAATGGCTATCCGTGTGGATTATTTTAGCAGTTTCGAACATATTACGAAGAAAAAAACAAAATCGAAAAGAAAATCAATTTAAATGACACTCCCACTATTTTGTCCCTTAATCACCTGCAACATGAAAGCCCATATTTTATCATCCAACTAAATCTCTTCTGCGAAACCTCCTATTGCTATTATTGCACAAGGACACAGTTGTAAGAATGAACACATTCAAAGCAACCCATAGAGAAGGAGAAGGCAAACAAAAAACTTTAATATGTCCTGTCCCATTTTTTTTATTCTGCACACTACTTGTGTTGATTTTCTATTTCACACCCACATTGCCTATACAAATTTGTTTGGGATCCCCATTTAATTTTTTTGTTTGGCTTACGCCTATTTATTTGCTTTGTCTAGTTTTTTTTCAGCCCCAGTGTAAACAGAATGCCTTAACTGTGTTACACCAGGGTGTTGATGTCGTTGTTTTCACGCATTGAAGATACACAAAGTTTTCGAAAGTTTTTGCAAGATTTTCCACTGCCACAGAATAAAGTGATTTTATCCCCGGAAGCAAATACAAAATAACAAAAAAAAAACTCTCCTTTTTTTTCTTGTCATTTGTTTGCTATTTTTTGTCGTCGGTTCTTGAATCCTGCATACATATTTGAAGTTTAACGTCGTCGTCCTCGGATGACTTTGCATATCAATGAGGAGCGACAAGAGACAACAACTTACAGAAAACAAAACGTAGATAAACTATTTCACTTTTTTTTTTGTTTTTTTTGCGCATTTCTTCTTTCTCGCAAAAAAGTTGCAAGACTTGCTTTAGAATAATAGGTCCGGATAAGAGGATGAGAAGAATCTTATCCCTTCGGTACGTCCTCTGGATAAAAAGTCACAAACACTTAATTGAAAATACTTTAAAACCATTTTTGTTGCTTTACTTTATCGGTCGGTCGGTGAGATGGGGCAAGTAGAAGAAGCAGTCGCTCGGTCGGTGGGTCGGTCGGTAGTGGTTAGATGGGATTCATTAAAGGCATTTTTTTTTTGTTAACTTTCGCAAATTTTATTATTATATTCTGGGTAAAGAAAAACGAAAACCTTGCCCTAGGATATATTAAACATCAAAGTTCAGTATTAATTATATCTAAATTGAAAACTTTGTTATTTTATTTTTGCGCGCTCTTGTAGCTTGGCGAAAGTTTTCGCGAAGAAAAATGAAAGAGGCAGAGAGACAGAAAAAAAGAGGCCAAGTTGGAAAAGGATTATTAAAGTGAAAAATTTAAAATAACAAACTAATTGATATTTAATGACGTGATGGTGGTCATCAATATACATTAATCATTGGCAGACACGAATTTTCATTGTGCAAAAATTAACAATTTGCTATTATGCCGACGGGTGTTGACGGTGGGTACTGGTTTATTGTATTTCGATGAACAAGCTTTTGGAATATGAGTTTTTCTGGTACTGTTAAAGGAGTGAGACTTTTTTATGAAAAAAAGCTCAAAACTTAGTTTCAGTTTTTAGCCCATTAAGACCCAACGTTGCTTTTTCGCAACACTAAAGACCAAAATCACTTAATTATAGACCAGTACCGAACAGTTGTGGGAAATTTACCTTATTGTAGGAATTTCGATGGCAAAATATAAATACAATACAAATGTAACTGCCAGAAATTAACGTTGCATTATATGCACTGGAACATTTGATTCTTCCATTAAAAAAACTGGTTCCGAATTTGAAAATTTGCGAATTTTGTGTTAAGGCCGAAAAAAAAGTCTTCAAAAATAATTTCGTAGTGGCAATAAAATCATAATGTCATAGCTAAAGTTGATACAGACAAGTTAGTAAACGATTTAACAGAAAATACATATTAGCAGATGATAGTATAGGGTCCGCCATCTAACGTATTTTTTTCAACTAGTGCTTATTTCGCGAATGGTAACACTTAGCTCATGTCTGATTTGACAGATAATATACCGCTATACCGCTGAACGAATATAGTTGTGTATTCGCTTGAACAACGCTGGGAAATATTGCGGCATAATTGGGCCATTTTTTTTTTAAATGAGCAAGGAGTGGCCGTTACAATCAATGGCGATAGTTATCGGGCCATGTTGAACGAATTTTTGTTCACAAAAATTGAAGAGGAGGATATTGGCAACATTTGGTTTCAACATGACGACGCAACGTGCCACACAGCCGAAGCTACACTCGATGTTTTGCACCCTGTTTCAAAAAAAAAAAAAAGTTATTTGGCGGACCCTATACTAGACGGAGAGCCAGTAATTTTTCTTTTCATGATTATTTTGTCAGCAATATTTTAATTTTTATTTGGTTGTCGTGGTGGTATGGTAGGTAGGTTGGTGGATGCCCCTGTGACTTCAGCCACGGCTCACTTAGACCAGCAATAGGGTCCATTGTGTCCACATAGATACCTTTGCTCGAACTTAGAAAGACCTGGAAATAGACCAAGTGTAAAACCGATGGTATGTGCTCAAAGTAACGATCTCTTAGAACCAACCCGATTTGTACACAAATCTGAGTAGGACTTTTAGCTCAACTTTGTCCACAACCTCCAGCTCATCATAAAAGTATGGACCGAGGGTTGTTAGCCTTATGCTATCTAACGCTGGGCATTCGCATAGCAGTTGACGAACAGACTCTATTTCTTCAAAGTCCCTGCAGCTTCTGCAGTAGTCGTTGTGCAGTATGCCCAACCGTTCCGCGTCACAGCGCAGTGACCCGTAAGGACTCGCGTAAGTGAGTGTCGTCCTTAGGAACCCTGTTATACCCATGCAAGCCGCCCTTTGGACTTTGGTGAGATTGGAGAACAGATATTTCTGTTCCGGAGCTTTCCACCAAGCAACTGCACCATATCTCAGGATGGGTCTTCCAACCGTTGTGTATAATCAGCGTACCATATGTGGTTTAATCTCCTATTTGCTGACGAATGTTTTGCGACAGGCATATAATGTCTGTCACGTACGCCCGTTTAACGCGGTCGTCTACATTCTCTCTCCAGTTAAGTTTGGAGTCTAAGACAACGCCCAGGTATCTTGCTGAAGATACCGATAAAGTGGGCGCAAAGGCATGGTCACAGCAATGTTAATATTCAACTTGTTTTATTCAAAGTTGATTTTTTTTTATAAAATTACATGTATCTGTATAAAGGGCAGAGTAAAATACCGGGCATGACATATCGGCAGAACGCGTTAAAGCACGTTGTAAGTAAAGAACTTTTTTAATTGCTTCTTAAAGGAATTGACCATATTTCAAAAATTATAAGCACGGTTAAAAAAAATTATAGTCTTTTAAAGCTTATCCAACGCTTATTAAAATGTAAAAAAAAAATTTCGTTAACAGTTATACTTATCAAAATATTCGTCTTTGAATCTCAACATTTTTAAATGACCCGTCTAACACAACAACAACTTAATATTTTTTTTTATATTAGTATGCTCATGATAGTTGTTGACAAAATAATTATGAAAAAAATCACTCTTAGACTATACGTACCACCGCGATCAAAAACGTGAATTCAAATTTAGAGACGATAACGAAATTGCTTCATGCGTTGTTAAATTGCTCAAGTGAAAATCAAAATCATTTATCAAATGTAATCGGTTTCGGTAGTGATAAAGCCGCTGCGATGATAGATAAGAACAATTCTATTTTAATTTGCTTAGGGAAAAAAGGAAAACAAAAGATTATCGTGGGAAAACCCAGTCCAAAGGTATACCAACACTGGTTTTGAGGTTAGTTTGCTTTGGAAATTTATCACAAATATATCAAAATGTCGTTGTGGTCAACAATTACACTTGGGTCCAGCCACTTTATTTAGTCTGCCAGTGCGGCTTCCGGGCGGCAGATCGACCGTAGACTAAATTTTTCATATCGTGACTTCGTGTAAGTCATATGATCGTCTTTTTTGATAGAGCATATGGAGCTGATGATCGAGTTAGCAAGCGCTTAGTCTGCTACTTTGGTATTGATCAACAAAATAAAATATGTTTCTGTCAAATATGAGTGTAACTTCAATTACCTTCTCAGTGACAATTATTTCACACAATCTCAACATCAGACTCTCAACACTCTTTGTCTCAGTCTCCGTACTCGCTTTATTAGTTTTTTTTTTTTTGTTATTATCAAAATATAGGTGGAATGCGCACGAAATTACAACATTCTTGTTTTCATCTTCACAGCAATATAATTTTATTGCTGTTACTGAGACTTGATTGACCGATGCTCATCACATCACAACACAGATATTTTCAACACAAATAATTACAATGTCTTTCGTAAAGACCGCTGTCCACTAACTACTGGGCTTGCGTTTCGATCTACGCAATCCAGCTGTTTTCGCATATCTCCAGTTCTTCAAATTATTGTTAAAGTTTATTTGAATAATCACTGTGAGATCATATTAATTCTTATATACATTTGTCCAAAATGTTCGATAGAATTATATAGTGCTGACGTAAACAATTGCTTATTTTATTTATCAAAAATCATGTAACGATTCTTGGTGATTTTAATTTGCCTAACGTCGATTGGGTTCATAATTCGGCAAAATTTAGTTCAATTTGATATAAAATTGGATTACGAAACGAAGGTCGTTTACTCCATATTGTGTAACGATCTAGTCCAGTCTACTACTTCGAACTGCATACATCACAAAACTTTATTCGTTTGTTTCAATTTTAATGAATATTTTAAAAATAATGTATTAATGTATAATAACTAATTTTCAAGGAATATGTCACAATTTAATTGAAATATGTTTCTTACGGGGTTTTTACTGACTCATTGAAAAGTTCAATTAATACGTTCTTGCCAAAAGTACCTATTAAATTAAATTCGAAACCTCCATGGTTTAATAAGAGGCTTTGTAATCTAAGCAATAAAAACAATAAAGCAATTCTTGTCTTAAAGTCATTTAGTTACAACTGGATAGAGAATTCAATATTCTTAATAAGTTTCTATATAATTATTATATGTATTCAATAGAAATGGATTTGAAAACAAATAGCAGATGTTTCTGTTATTTTATAAATAATAAAAGCAAAACTAATGTAATGCCTAAAACTATGCAATATTTGGGTGACACATACTCTGATATTCCATCTATTTGTAATGTTTATACCCTATCCTAAGAGTATATTAATTTTGACCCATAGTTTGTAACACCCCTTAATATTCGTCATAGACCCCTAAAAGTATATATATTTATGATCACGACCAAAACCTAAGACTATTTAGCAATGTCCGTCCGTCCGTCCGTATCAACTTTTGAGGCCTTTAAAGTTATGCTAGGAGGCTGAAATTTGGAGCATATTGGAGCATATGTGTTAAAAGTTTTTAAATCCGCCCACTGCCACGCCCACAATTTAGAAAAAACCGTTTTAAGGCTTAAGTTAGAGAGATAAAGTTGTAGAACCTTCACAAGATATGTAGGTACTGCCTACCTTTATAAATTTGTCATACAAAGTTTTTTGCCACGCCTACTTTTTGTGGGCGTTTTCCACTAAAATGCTTTTTTATTCGAAAATTTTTATAGAAACCGAAAAAAAATGTTTAACAGGATATTTAGCCAATATTTTTTCCAATATATCGCCTATACCAAGTTGTTGGCCACGCCCACTTTTTGGGGGCGTTTTTTTTAAAAAAATATGTTTTTTTTTTATAAAATTTATAGATTGAAATAAAATTGTACCCATCATCTTCTTAACGCTTTTTTTTTTTGAGGCATATAGGGATATGGATAGGGTATCATACTGTTCGCCCCACGCGGACTGTAGCCTTTCCTTATGGTTTTTTATACCCTATCCTAAGGGTATATTAATTTTGACACATAGTTTGTAACACCCCTTAATATTCGCGGTAGACCCATAAAAGTATATATATTTATGATCAGGACCAAATCCTAAGACTATCTAGCAATGTCCGTCCGTCCGCCCGTACGCAATTTTTAGGCCTTTAAAATTAAGCTAGGAAGCTGAAATTTGGACCACATATTCCCTAGGGCTCCGAAATGGTTAAGTGTAAACAATTTTTGAATACGCCCACTGCCACGCCCACAATTTAGAAAAAACCGTTTTAAAGCTAAAGTTAGAGAGATAGAGTGTTATAACCTTCACAAGATATGTTGTCCTATTTTTCTTCGAAAATTTTCACAGAAAGCGAAAAAAAATGTTTAACAAGATATTTACCCTATAATTTTTCCAACATATCGCCCATACAAAGTTCTTGGCCACGCCCACTTTTTGTGGGCGTTTTTTCAAAAAAACTTTTCTTTTTTTTAATTAATAGAATGAAATAAAATCTTCTTAATGCTTTTTTCTTTGGGCCATATAGGGATATGGATAGGGTATCATACTGTTCGCCCCAAGCGGACTGTAGCTTTTCCTTATGTTTTTTTTTTTAAATCTAATTACACTAACACGATAGATGACATTTATTAACAAATTCATTGACTCGGTATTATCGATGTCAAATATCAATTTTTTTTGATCAGTTTTGTATACAGTTTTTAGATCTATTGCGAACAGTTCTATTGATAAAACTGGTATTATCGTTGTCAAAAATTTTGATCGCTGACATATTTTCAGTCAGTCACAAATTTGTCGTTGTTTATGAATGTATTGATTAGAAAAGCAATATTTTGGAAGCAAAATGTCAACTATCGAACTGTTTTTTTGGAGAAAGTGGTATTGAGGAAGAAAATATAGTGGGCCAAGCCAATATACAAAGAAAATTACGAAATACATCAAACTCGCTGAATTTGTGATGTAAGTGGTATTCGTTTTTTTTTAATTAAGCACTCTTAATGGTTTGGTTGCAGATTTTTACAAACCTTCCGACTTTCGAAAGAATTCTTCTTAGAGGAATTAACCGATATTAACAGCGAACTGAAGCCATTAAGAAGATAGCAATCCAACCCGAATGTTCTAAAATTCACAGCTGGTTTAAGGTTTTTAGCATCAACTAATCACTTAATTTGCATTAGGTATATAAATGCAAAAAAGTCCGACGAATTTTTTGATAAAATACCGGAAAAGAATTATGCACAACCAACGCCTACCACGAAGAAAATATTATAAAAATAATAAATAACAATTTCCAAATTGAAACGTCAAATGTAATTAACACTGATTCACAATGTCTTTTTTAAACAGTATTTACAATCGAAGTAAAATCTATCAATTGACACGCATTATTCCAAACTTTCGAATGTTTGATAAATTTTATCGTATATCAAATATCGATCCTTGACAACCATAATAAGGGTGTAAGCGTCTTCCTTAACAATCAATCAATTCTGAAACTCCATTAAGTATTATAAGCTTACATATAACCGCAAATGCTGTTGAAAACGCTTTACAAAGTTTAAGCTGCGATAAAATGTCGGTCTTTAGCAATTATTTTCAATAGTTCTAAAGGGGAATATCTCTAAGAGTGGAAGAGCTCTTTTTTTACACCAATTCACATATCATATTCAAAACCCGATCTGCAAACTTTCAGCAATAAATAAACTCTTCGAAAAAATTGCTTACGACAAGTTAAAATTTTTGTTTAAAGAAATAAAATCGCCTCACCAACATGGGTTTGTTGCTGGAAGATCCACCTCTACTAACCTTGCTCTATTTTCGAATTATGTTCTCAATAAGCTTGAAGAAGATTATCAGAGAGATGTAATTTATACTGATTTCGCCAAAGCGTTTGAGAGTTAATCATTCGGTGTTATTATTTAAACTAAAAAATGTAGGCTTCCATTTTAGTTTGTTGTTGTGGCTTTCTTCCTACTTACAGAATCGTACCCAACTTGTGTCCACACATTATTTTCATTCTTCTCTTATTAAGGTAACTTCTGGCGTGCCGCTAGGTAATCATATTGGACCGTTATTGTTTTCAATCTTTGTTAATGACATTCCTAACGTTTTCAAAAACTCATATTTGCGGACGATCTAAAGTTCTATAGATGTATTAAATCTTCACGTGACTGTCATCTTCTTCAAGACGACCTTGATCATTTGACTAATTGGTGGATGATCAATGACCTGTTTTTTAATGTCTTGAGACAATGCCTATACGCTCATCACAGAGGATAAAACAAATTCCAATCTAGTCCATCCTGCAATCATACAGAAACTCAAAAAACACGAACTACTTGGAATACATCTAACGGACAAATGCTTGCCACGTTAGAACTTCCAACACAACTTCAAGCTTACATTCCCAGAACGCTTTAGCTGGAACAGAACAAACCAACCAACCAAACCAGCTCTACTTGCAATAAACGCCGTCGAGATAACATCAAAACTAGTCTGTGATTGTCTTCAACTTCTTTTAATACTGGCCACCACCAACAAAGTACATTTGATCTGGGTGCCAGTTCATAGTGGACATGAAGGCAATGAAAAAGAAGACGAACTAGCCAAAGCAGGATGGGCATCCCAATTCATGATGCCAAGACCGAATTATGAAAAAAAAAACAGCTACAACAACTTGGTAGAAGTCGGATTCGACTAGTCACAGGCTTCTTCACGGGGCAGTGCCGTGTTAAAAAACACCAAATGACTACGGGAATAGCTCAAGATAAAACTTGCAGATAGTGCAACGAGAACAAAAAAAAAAACTAGCAGAACATATACTGTAAGACTTTAACTACTGAGTACAAGCTTGTCAACGTTTTCCAGAAGAATTCAACCTTGAAGCAGTTGATATAGCTGCCAGCTCACCCAAAGAGCTAGTCGCTTTTTTAACTAACTGCGGCATCATGGCCGATTTGAGGCCGCAGTGATTTGGAATGTTATATGTACATAACACAACCTCCAATCTAGTCTAGTCTAAAGTTATTGATCTTAACTTTCATGTCATACGTTTTATTCTTAAATGTAATCTATAAAATCATTTTTTAATTAAATTTTTATGTAAACATGTATACACTGCTTTCATATTTATGTCTCATTAGTAGTAGTCTATAAGAACATTTTTGCCTGAATGATGAATGAATAAATAAATATATAAATTTTAAGAAATGCTGACGAAAGATGCTCTCATTACTCTCTGATTTTGTGAGGCCAATCTTGTATCTACCTCTTAGTAGTTCAATTTGCTATTAAACTGGTTTCCGGACACAGATACATTCCAGGCAAGTGCAATACCGATGCAATCCACCCCTGACTGAAGGCGATTCGATTCTAAGAATTCGACCACGATTCTCTGGGGCATAGTTCAACGAACTAACAACTAAGCCACTGCATATTCGAAAACTTCGAATACAATTGTCTGTTTGTTTCATTCGAGAATTACATCTCTGGAATACTTTATACAACTGAAAATATAAATAGCTAAATGTTTTGCACCCTTCACTTCTGTCGGTCATTCCAGATGATATCTATAACTTCTATTTCGATCGATTCTAAAGCATATCTTAAAGCAATCCCATTTTCGAAACTTTGTTAGCAATCTCTTAAAATACTTTTCTCCCCCAACATCCCAATGAACTACTGATTGCCAAAAAAAAATAGAAGAAGATACGACAACGACATTGGATTCAATTTCTTGCAACAGTATCCAATTAAACGAGTGCCATTGATAGCAGGCAAAGTGATTCTATCAAAATCGAATCACCCCCTGCCCCTGCTGCTGCCATCTGACAAACTATTCGTATCCATTCGCTTCTATTTTCATTATTTGGCCATCCTGATCCTGTCGTCGTCGTCCACTTTGTTGAGAATGGAAAATTCTCTCTCTCTACTCTTAAAGAGTGCGCAAAGATAATAAGTCCAATCTAGCCAAATTTAGTTATCGTCATCGCTCTCATTATAGTCAGTGCTATCGCTGCAGCTCCTTAGTCATCGCCATTGTCATTGTCGTCATCATCATCAACGTCGTCGCACAGCAAATACTGTGGATTAGTTCAAGGATTGCAAACAGAAACCTTTTGGCATTGTCTCGGCGATTTGAAAGAAAATTACAAAAGATACTAAAACACTACGAGTGTAGGTACGAGTAGTGCGAGCAAACTAACTATGTATGTGTTGTATGTACCTGCGCTTCAGGACAATCGGCAACTAGAGTAAATTGGGGCAGAGTACCACTGTGTTGTATTCAGTTTTTTGCCTCTATGCTTGATGTCATTGGGTTATTGTACCTGCTGACTATGAAACACGAGTTGTATCTTACCAATGATGAGGAGGATGTTTCTCCCCTTCTGATGGCAATTGTCCTCGTCGTCGGTCCTCCTGCTAAGGCTTAGCGCAAAAGAATGATGTTTTTTTTTCAGAATAAAGGGGAGCAGATTATCCTCTTTGGTTTCTGCAGCAATTTTCGTCTTTTGTTTCGTTACGCGGTGTTGGCGCGTTGAAGCACAATATTTTCCATGTTACATATGACAGCTTGACAGTTTTGTTAAGGCGGATTTCACGTACTGTGGTGCCATCACTTGTATGTGATGTCAAAGTTCGGAGAGCTTGCCTTTGATATAAAACAGATTCTTTGCCTGTTCTGTTCGGTATGAGGAGAGAATAGATTACATCATGTTTCACGGTTTTAAAAGTGACAAACAAGTGGATACTTGTTTAGAGGAAAATTTTGACACAATGATTTATTTCGTTTATGCTGCTACGTGTATGTCAAAGCGTTACTTAAGTTAATGGCAACGAAGTCTTCTTAAGTATATTACTTTACAATATGCGGCGGCTATTGTTCGATTTCTCGTTTCTATATTAGGAAACAATTTGGTTCGACAAACAAAAGAATACCGATTACTTTAAGACAATGATTTCAGTTCTTTTAAAAATGGAAATGTCCTTCGCTTTTGTCGATTGAAATTTCTAGATTGAGAGTGTAATATTATTTTTAAGATGTAACTCGAGATGGTAGATATTTGTGATATAAATATATACATATATACGAGGGTAAAGGAAATGAAAACCACTTATTTTTTGCTAAGAATAAATAATAAAAGCAATCTCTATGAATTGAATCCATTCATTTAATACAAATATATGTTCTTCTTTTGGAGCAACAAGGGCGATGATGACAGCTGTGCTGGAAGCGATTCTCGATTCCCCACCCTAAAAGACAAGCTGGAATCGCATACAAGCAGAAAGTTGAACGATGGCAACATCAAGATAGACAGATAGATATATTTTATTTCACATTAAAATTATTTATATACATATAACCAGTATCTACTTAGATGAAAATTAGATTGCCAAATAATACAAAACTTGCATGTCGGCGATGCTTACGACATATTTTTCTTATAACAAATTTCTGAATTATAAGTAGCGGCTGAATTTTGTTCTGATAAGCAATTCCGTGCCGTAACTTAGAGTGAAAGATGTCATAGTATAATATTGTTAAAAGTTGAGTTGAGCAAACTTTACGCAAATAAAAAAAGTTTCATAGAGTCCAACTGAAATATTTTCTTAAGGACTCTGTATGGCATGAGAAGTTAATCCTTGAGCAACTGCATAGTCCCAAGTATTTGAAATCATTTAATTTCTCTAATACAAAACATTTATAGCTACCACTATTATTACAACAAAAGAAGGTGATGACGAACATTTACAACTAGACAACTTAAATTTTTGACACTCGGGGGCATGATAGAAAACATCAGTTTCGAACGAAACTTGGCATGACAATTAAAAAAACTAATTTTAGATTTTGGACTAATGATCAAATTGTGATAAGCAAACCAATCTCTCAATAGAGCTAGATAAGTACAACCTACGTCATCAGCAAATGCGGTAAGTTTGCTTTTATATTTCAAATCAAATAGCGAATTAATATAGATTAGAAAAATAATAGGACCAAAGACAGAATCCTGAGGTACAGCTATGTTAAACAATTTTATGGTGCTCCCAGAATTGTATATTTTTACGCTTTGATATTTATTTAACAGATAAGACCTAACCCAGTCGAGCATGAAGCCCCGTAAACCAACATTTTGAAGTTTTCTCAAACAAATTTTACGGTTGACCATATCAAAGGCTTCTGTTACACCTATTATCAATAAACAAACCACACGTTAACTTTTTATAATCAAGGTGAAAGAAGATACGAGAGCATAACTGTAGTAGGGCATCTTCGGTGGATTTTCCTTTTGAAATCCAAATTGCACTGAACTAAAGAAATTTGTATTATTAAACAAATTAACCATTCCTTATTTAATAACTTTTTCGAAGACTTTGCTCAAGCTGTAAGGAAGGAGCCGATTAAGGCCTAAACTAAAAAACATGCAGTGTGTTTTAACGGTGACGTGAAATAACGTCAAACAAAATAATGCAACATTTTAAATAAGGAGCCAACAGTATCTTGGTGATCCGCTACGCGGGATTAGGGGATTTCAACCCTCTTTCTGCAGGCGACAGGTACCGCTCACGCAACTTCGTTGCTCCGCTCGGGGTATGTGCTTTTCGACAGGCAGGGGCCTACGGCAACAGTACCTAAGTGGCCCGCTAGGCGGTATTAAGAGACTTCAACCCTCTTTCCGCAGGCGGGTCCATTTTGGAACGGAAATAATGCTAAATTTTTAGAATTTGGCTTTTTTTCGTTTGGCGTTAATTCACGTCACCTATTTTAACATATGGTTTGAAATGCTATCAGCTCTGCAGGCATTCGAATTCTTAAGATTTCCAATAGATTTTAAAATTTCTAAAGGTGTAATTACTACAAGTTGGTTGGAAGGATGTGGGTTGCAAATTACTAGCAATTGTTGAATTCTTCTCCAATCGCTAAATTATTTGGTTCTGATGTTAAACTATTAGCAACAGTACGAAAGACAGCTGTATTACTTGAAGGCAAAGATTTGTTAAGAATGTTGTTAACAACTTTCTATTCCCGTTTCAAGTTTCCCCTAGCTAAATTTCTTATAACTATTTTTCAGGTTAATATTGGAAGGATTACGAGAACACTTAGTATAAAGTTAATTTTTTTATTTGACTTTTGCTAATAGTTGCCTTGTCATCCAAGGCTTAAGCCTTATATTCAAATTTTTTGAACCTTAAAAGAGCAGCTTTCTTTATGCTTCTTCAATGTCTTAATGAATATGGAGTAGGATACAGCAGCATAATTTTCTACCAAAACGTCTTCCCAAAACTAAAAAAAACGGACTATTTTTGAGTAGGATTTGCTCTGCTTCGCCAGCCCGCTTACTTATCGCGGTAAACACTCGAGCATGGTGCGAGTAAACTTGGTTCGAGTAAAATATCAGAGTACTTTTGATTTTGGTGAAACCACATTTTTGGTTTACTCAAATCGGGGTACCAATTTACCCGAACAAGCTCCAGACATGCAAAATCAATTCAAACATGGGCCGCGTAACAATTTAAAGTGCAACATGTTCGAGCGTCAACGGCCCTCCTAACTATCAACGATCAGTGAACTGCTGCCAGAACAAGAACAATTAACAAATCGTTCTGACAGTGACAGCTGCTGTGTCTAATGGTAAAGGTAACTGCCGAACTGCCAAAGCGATATAACAGCTTATGCAGGGCCAAAAGCCTAGCGCCTTCAAGTATTGTGCAACAGTGTGCAAATTTATATAAGTAGTAGTTCTAGTGGTGGCTAGTAGACGTAAGTGTGTCTTCTTTTGACGTGGGAGGTGCAGGTTCAATTCCCAACGAGGAACAATGATGCACAACACCCAAAAATAAGAAATGAATAACATATAGTTTCTCGAAGCACTAGACCAAAAATAGGATTATTGCCCGGATAAAAAAATGAACCATCACCGAGTCTGAGTGCTTCTGGGGATTGTTTTTCCGTTTTTCATATCGAAACATAAAAGAATACAACAGTCCACGAGCAATCGGCCCATACAGGACCTAAAGACTACCTTCTCCAACCATTGTGAGTGCAAAGACGTAAAGGGTGTTTTCTTTTTAGAGGTTTGTTTTTCGAAGAGAGATAAAACTGACATTTTGTGGTCAAATCTGGCAACTGTAATGTCATATATGTTCAGTTTGGTTTGCTATTTCATCATGAACAGGTGGAGAAATGAACGCGAAATGTTCGCGAAGTTTACCGTAAGCTCCGTTCGTTTTAAGTACTGAAGAGGACCCGAACAGCAAGTGGAGCTTTGTCCATCAACTTTATGACAGATTTTGCGCAAAGATCTCTTCTTACGACCTTACAAGATCCAGCTTGTGCAAGAATTAAAGCGCTAGACCATGCAATGCGTCGTGATTTTGGTGTATGGGCCGAAAATGAGATTGATATCGATGCTGATTTTCATCGCAAAATTTTGTTCAGTGATGAGGCTCATTTTGGGTTGAATGGCGACGTCAACAAGCAAAATTGCCGCATTTGGAGTGAATAGAATCCACATGAGACCCTTGAAACGCCATTACATCCACAAACACTGACTGTTTGGTGTGCTCTATAGGCTGGTGGAGTCATTGGGCCATACTTCTTCCGAAATGATGCTGGAGAGTCAGTTACCGTTAATGGAGACCGGTATAGAGCCATGATAACCGACTATTTTGTTACCAAATAGGGTGGCATGAATGTGGATGAGATGTGGTTCCAACAAGACGGCGCTACATGCCACACAGCGCACGTCACAATCGATTTATTGAAGGAAACATTCGATGAGCGCACAATTTCGCGGAAACACACCAAGATCTTGTGATTTTACACCATTGGATTATTTTCTTTGGGGATATGTGAAGTCGCTCGCCTACGACAAAAAACCGGAAACGTTATGAGACTTGGAAGCCAACATTCGTGGCGTTATTGCCGACATATAGCCCCCAAATGCTTGAAAAAGTGGTTGCAAATTGGACCTCTGGACTTGTCTCTATTCGAACCAGCATGGCATAGGATTATCCTTCCAATAAAGCCAAATTGTTGGACATTAAAACGATTTGCTTGTGTTTTATTTCAATTCGAAGTTCTATACCTCTAAAAAAATTATACCTCTATTTTTTGACACGAATGCAAGGGATCTACTACTATTTTCCAGAAACTTCTCATGACATTTCTTACTCGTTTGCAAGAGGTGGGACAGAGTATAAAAAAAACTTTAAAGTGTTACGAGCAGGTATTTGAAATAAACAGATTATGATGGATGACATTTTATTTCATGTTCTATCCATTTTACAAAAAAACATAAATATTAAAGAAAATGTCCGCAAAAATTGGGAGTGGGTTAAGACTTTGTATGGGTAATATATGTGAAAAAATATCTTGCAATAATTATTTAATTTTTTTCATACTTTTCTACTTCTACTTCTACTTCAATGTGGTAGATCTACTACCTTATCTGATTATTTGTCCAATCAACAACATCTAACACTGTGCTCGGAAATTCTACTGAAAATTTAATCAATGATTTAAATTATTAGATCGAGGTAATAATGTGATGCATTACAAATTGCCGCAAAAAGAACTGTGTGGACGGAAACTCAGTTTTGTCGATTCCACACCGGTCGGTGTTAGGAAATTCGAATGTAAGAACCGTTCACAAAGCTTTGATTGGAAATATTGTAACATATAGTTAAGTCCAAACCGTAAACTCTATTATCAGAAATAAGTATCGAATTTCAGAAATTTTATAAAATTGCACGAATGGACAATATAAAAATTTTGCGTGAGTTTGATCTAAATAGTAGTGTTATGTCAAATACCAATTAAGTCTAAAATCAAAACTTTTCCAAAAATTAATTCTATGCGTTGAGTCACCTTTCCATCTGCAATGTTTGTTAACCTGACTATAGCATTTTGGGGCTGGGATCTTTTTAAAAGTTCCAGAGCTAAGAGTATCTATAAGTCTATAGGAAACACACAGTGTTTTTCAATCAGAGGTTATGGCTGTCCTCAAGGCGGCTGAGAAAATGCAGATAAGATCAATATCCGGAAGAGATATCGCTATCTTCATCGACAGCCAGACCGCACTTAAGGCAATGGAATCAATAAATATCAATTCTGATACAGTCAGGGACAGTCGCACAATAGTCAAGGGATTATGCAATCACAACCGAGTGAGACCTTGCTGGCTGCCTGCGGTATTGGAGGCAATGAGCAGGCGGATAAGTTTGCAAGAATAGGAGAGATTCTCAATAGTGGTGAGGTAGCTAACATTAAACCTCCACTCTAACTAATAAGGGGTTCTATTGAGGAAAAAACACTAAGACCTTCCAGCCTAAGGGGGCCAAATATTGGGTGACACACGGTGTCAAAAGCTCTATGGCCGCTTCTGGACTGGAAGAGTTCCGGGAAGATTGTAAAACTTAGCAGGGATAAGCTTAGACTATTAGTACGAATCCTGACAGGGCATTGCCTCGTGCGAAAACATGCAAAATGACTCGGACTGTCAGATACATACATCTGCAGATTCTGTGGCGATCTTCACGCTATTGAGAATATACTGCACACATTGTGTGAAAGCGAGGCAATCTTACGTAGTTGTTTGAGATTCTTAGGGAGATACTTCTTCGAAGCTAAGCTTTTGAGGAAATAGGCGGTACAAACTTTAATGGCCTCCTTTTCTTCTGTTGGGTTATTGGATGCTTAAAAGGGAAAGTTTTTAGGTTCTTTATGAATACAAATTTAACCGGGTTTGCTGTACGGTTCGACGGATTTGCTTAAAAGTTTGTAGATATATAGGTTTTTGGGGTAACACCTTTAGCATCTTTTTGTTTTTTGCTTTATCGTTTGAAATAACGGTACCTGACATAAATTTTTTTTGGTGAAAATCTCTTATCACTAATTTTCTCCGTGACGGTTGCAAGAATTTAGGCCTTTTTGGAGACAAAAATACTGCATACTCAGTTTTAAAAAAATCGATTAAAAGTAATTTATAAAACCGCCAATATCTCGAAAACTAATAAAGGGAACTCCAAACAAATTTACTTTATTATAAAGTTGAACAAATTTGCTTACTTCGATTTTTGAAATAATTTTTTTTCATATAACGATTTTCTTAAATTTAAATTAGATTTGTTTTCTCAAAAACTGCTCTAACGATTGTGTTTACTTTTTTTTATTTTGAACATCTATGTGCCCTTTTTGAGAAAATCTGATTTTTTTTAAACCTAAAAAATGATTAAAATAAATTTGATATGGGATCAAATGTTACCATTCTTTTTGAGGCGATTCCAAAACGCATCTCATGTACCGAGAAAGTTTCGTAAGACGCAGTCATGCACTTTATGTCTTTAAAAACTGCCACATTTATTAGAATGGATTAGAAGTGACAGACAGGAGGTCATTGATAAAAATGAGAAAGAGAGTCGGAGACATAACAGACCCTTGAGGGACACCAGCATTTATTTGGTGAGTTGCAGACTTGAAACCGTCCAAAACAACTTGTATTGAACGGTCCGAAAGGTAATTTCTAATCCATTGAAGAAGGGTAACATCGATCCCAAGTGCACGCATTTTCGACAAGAGAGCTTGATGCCAAACTCTGTCAAATGCCTTTGAAATATCAAGCGCAACGACCTTGCTTTCACCACCATAGTGAATAGATTGGTTCCACTTTTCGGTTAGATATGTCATCAAATCACCAGTGGATCTGTTGCTGCGAAAACCGTACTGCCGGTCATTAAGAAGTTTTCGGGATTCGAGATATTTCATAAGCTGACGATTTATCAGCGTTTCCATGACCTTGGAAAGAAGAGACGTAAGTGCAATTGGTCGGTAAGAGGAGGGAGAGGAAGATTCGCCTTTTTTTGGGACGGGCTGGACAAATGCTGTTTTCCATCTTCTCGGAAAGAGCCCTGAAGAATAGGACAGATAGAAAAGCTTACGCAGTGGTTTTGCCAGCGTGGAAGAACACCTCTTCAGAACTACAGGGGAAATACCACCTAGGCCAGCGGATTTGTGAATGTTGAGATCTTGAAGTACTCTTGCCACAGTACGGGTGCGAAAGTTGATTTGTCCCATGGAGTGTTCTATGCGCTCGAGTACTGGGAGAGATAAAGCACAATCTGGGAGCGTTGAGCTAGCTGCAAAATGAGCAGCGAGCAGATTGGCTTTATCCGAAGAGCTGACAGCTGGAGTGCCATTGTAAATGAGTGTCGGGATAGATGACGAGGCTGAATTTTTAATATTCTTAACAAACGACCCAAAGTTTTTACTACCGGAGGAACTTTTTAGAATTTTTTGCCTCAACTTTTGGTCGTAGGAGAATTTGACACGATTAATATGGGCATTGCAGTCATTTCTGGCTTGTTTGAACTTTTTTCGGTTTTTCTCAGTTGGGTTGGCCTTAAATGACCGAAAAGTTGCCTCTTTAGCCCTGATAGCTTCTTTACAGCTCAAGTCACACCACGCGTTTTCCTTAGGTCTGATACACTTTATCCTGTTAGGAATAAAGCGTTTCATACCCAGGTGAATTAAATTTGTAATCATATCGGCAGCGGCATCCACGTCGTTGTTGAGGAAGCACAACGACCAGTTAAAACTCCTAAAGAAACCGTTTATTTAACTGTGTGGCTGGAGTACGAGAAATTCGCCGATATGATACAATGGTCTGACGAACCTAGAGGCGATAATACATTTAAAATGTTTTTATCAGGGTGAGAGGTAAGAAACAAGTCCAGAGTGTTGGCGTTTTGACCGCTAATGTCCGGTATCCGTGTCGGCTCATTTACAATCTGGGTTAAACTATTAACCTCAGCAAATATCTCAACATACCTTCCTTCGGGTGTTGTCTGTCCAGAATGTCGAAGCCAACTTGAATTGTGTATATTAAAATCGCCCGCAATTACGATTTCAGTATAAAGATAAAGGGTAACAATTCTGGTTATGGAATCAGACAGTGCATCAAACTCATTATAAGTTGAATGCCTGTCTTGGTTAGGGCTTCTGTAAATAAAACAGTAGTGGATTAATTGCCTACGGACATGGAATTTTAGCCAAATATAGTTAAATTCCGGATTGGAACATTGGCCATATTGAGGTAGAAGTTGGTAGGCTACATCACTACGTAGTAGCTATGAACCGATGAACCGATGTTCACTTGCGCGATTAGCTCACGAGCAGTTCGCGAGCGTGCGCTTTTAAATGAGAAATAAGAAAAGTAAACGCGTCCGTGAGATGTTCGCTTATTTTATTTTCTGTTTTAATAGACTACTTTTTGCAATTACCCACCGAATGAAATAAAAACGAATTCCTTAATTTTGAAATACTTCTAGAACTAGAGATGGTTGATACATCTTCAAGTTCTCCTTTGAATTTTCAACTAAGCCCTCTGAAGGTCTAAATTCGTAATTCATAACATCTTACCATATAATGAAAAAAACAATGAACTCACTACTAATTGCAAGGAGACATTTAACCAATTTAAACCGTCTATAGAACCATACATTTAATACAAGATTTCCACTTCAAATTGTTTTGTAGGTACTTGTTTTGCATAGCCATAAAACTCCCCAACTAAATTCAACAATTTGCAACCAATAACCATACGTAACATATTTATTGTACGGACAGCACTCCAATTTCACAGAAAACATGTTTTTCTTACACCAATCCAGTTCATTAATCCTGAAATTCGAACGACTCACGAACATTACTCACGTCTCACGTGCGCATGCGAGCGGACATTTTCTGTTTTTGCCAAAACTCACCCATGTGCGCGAAAAATATAAATCGACTCACGCACGCGCACGCGAATTTTAAGAACTGCGTGCGCACGCGAGTCAAAAATGAGACGTGAGCTGTTTCGCGAGCGTGCGTTTCCGTACCCTGCTAAGATATCTCTAGTTATCTGAATTCTAAGGAATTTGTTCATCCCTTTCTAATTTTTTTCAAGCTTGTCCCTTTTCCCCATTTATTTCCATTTTTTTTAAATCAACAAAAATATAGCTCAACCTGGCAACTCTCATTGCGGTCTTTTAGTTTTTCCTACTCATTAATTATTTTTTCTCCAGACAGTCCATTGCATCATTCTTCTGTTGATACTTAGAGTTAAACAAAAAAAGCAGATGCATCTACTTAACTAATGATTTTCAACATGTAATAAACTCAAACTATCATAATATAACCCTGCTATTTACCTATGGCAAGTTACAAATAAAAATACGTAATTACATTGTAAGGTACTCAGAGATATAGTTTTAATTTAAAACAACAAAAAAACTCTGCCAGGTAACAGCGCCAATTCTTTCTGTACCTACATATGTTTGTATTTTCATTTCACAATATTAAAAATAATTACCTTCTAAGATTAATATACAATCGAATAGGTGACCCTAAATATACATAGATAGATACGCAGGTATTTTTCGATAGCAGGCATTCAGGTGCCAAATATAAGAAAGATAACTCGATAAGAGCTTCTGATTGCAAACGGCAACTCATCGAGCGTTAAATATTTTTTTGTTTAACTTGCGTCTAACAACGCACTATAAATTTCAGTTGTGATTTTGGATCGCTAGCGACAAGATCGTTTACCCGGTTATAGTTTGTCTTACTGAAGCATTAATACGCCTGTTGAGTGTGAAGTGAATTAAATACGTGACAATGATTATTGATAAGAAGTTGTGTTTTGCGAGCGTTTTACTGCTTGCCGCCATAATAAGTGGCGTTAATAGTTATAAAATTCTCGGTGTGATTCCGACGGGTGCACGATCGCATTTCTTTGTGGGTCATGCCCTCATGAAGGGCCTGGCTGAGAAGGGTCATGATGTCACCGTGATTTCACCATTTCCAATGAAGAAACCAATCAAAAACTATCGTGATGTGACTCTAGTAGATATTCAAGAAAAAATGAAAAGTAATTATTTATGATTAGCTATAATGACATTAGCATGTGTATGTGTGTTGTTGTCTGTATATATGTTAAGACTTTTGCCCACGCGCTTGACCTCGTAGTTGTTGTTTGTTGTGAACCAGTTTATGTAATAGGTAGTAAATAAGTACAAATTGCACATAATATTTATAATTATTTGTTGACTTAAAAATTCGCTCAGATAGATATTGTTTGTATTGACATAGCCAATGGATTGTTTACATTCCTCTCATTTTATTTACCCATTACTATAGCTAGCTAGCAACTCACAGTCTTGAACATTTTTAATTATTATAATATAACTGACCGAACTTAATTCATAGTGATTTAATGTTGGCGGGAATAGGTATGTAACGAAAATTTTTGAAATCAAAAACACACTCGACTGTCACATCGAACACGTTTTGCATGTTCAGTTTCACCAGTGCTGATGAGATACAGGTAGTAATGCTCATCAAGATGTACAAGCTGTCTTACGCATTTATTGTTTGTAACTCGTTGTCGACCATTGATGTATCTCTAGAACGTAAATACGTAATAGACGAAATGTCATGTCATAATGACCTGCATTTATGGCATCTTATTTTAAGTAGTATATGTTTCCGATCGGTTTTTTAAAATGTAATTTTTTTTAAAATCGAATAAAACACTCAAATTTGCGTCGAATATTCAAAATTTGTATTTTAATCGATAAATAAGCCTTACGCCATTTCGAGAGATAAGCTGCTCACTAAAGTCATCCTTCAACATTTCCATTGTTTCGCGAGCTGTGTGGCATGAGGCACCGTCTTGATGAAACCACATGTCAACCAAGTTGAACTCAGCCAAATGGGGCAAAAAAAAGTCGCGTATCATGGCTCGATATCGTTCGCCGTTGACGGTAACGTTTCTTCCACGGTCGTTTTTGAAGAAAAATGGACCGATGATGCCACCAGCCCATAAACCATACCAAACTGTCGTTTTTTTGGGATGTATCGTTAATTCTTGTATGGCATGTGGCTGTTCATCACTCCAGAAGCGACAGTTCTGGTTATTTACGTATTTGTTGACCCAGAAATAAGCCTCATCGCTGAACGCAATTTTTCTATAAAACAGCGGGTTGGCACTTTTTCACAGAGCACGAAATTTGATAATAAATTTCAATATTTCGTTGCTCGTTTGTAAGTCTTTCCATGATTAACTAGCAGAGTATACTGAAAACTTTTCACTTTGACAGATGACATTTGGACGCCATTACTAACCAGTGCTGCCAACATGAAAAACTTAGCCCTTAAATTTATGATATATAAGAATATGAATTTCTTGATATATTATTTACATACGTTTCCTATTCCTGCTCATACATTTTTTATTGCAAACTAAGTGTACATGACTCAGAGGTGTGTGAATTCATTTTAGCTGCGATCCAGCTCCATCTTGATTTGTTCGCTGATTCATCTTCTTCGAAAGTCTGGCAAAAATCCAGGAGAGTGTTACATGTCATGAGAAGTTGCTAAAATTTTCCGTTCAGAATCGGCCTTAAATTGTAGATACCTTCCATTTTTCCCAAATTTTGCAACTTTGCACACACAATAATTGAACAGGCTAGGCCTGCATGGGCTATTATAGTCTAATATTCATTTGCTTTATTAAATAGAATGTTTAAAATTTTTTTGGAGGAACATTCTCCTTTTGATATTATTTTGTATTCGACTCGAAAATGTTAATAACGTTTAGCCATCTCAAAGGCCGGATTTTTTTTACCATTTTGAAGTTCATCTTTAAAGAGTCTTCTCCAGGAGCCTTTAAACCTTAGTGGGAACAAAAATCTTGCAAGGATTTTTATACAATATCACTCGCCCTTAAACCATTATGATGCATCACGAATTACGAGCTTTACGATAAAATCTCTCTATTTCATTACAAGTTACCTAAGACCGTAGGAATAAACCAATCATTTAAACAAAAGCTCTTGAATGTGTAATTGCGCTGTGTAAATATGAATGCATGTGTGTTCTATCAAGAAGTATGGAACTGAATTCTAGTAAGTTCACGTATTGCATAGTGCATTTGGTTGCCGCTGCTAATATAATTTCGCATTTTCACCGGGCGGCAGTTTTACATTTTTATTCTTAAGGAAAGTAGGTAATAAAAATACTTTATTTTTTAAAAGTCAACTGCATGCAAAGCAAAATTTCCTCTTAGTGTATCCAAAAAGACACTAGTCAACAAAACTTATTTGGAGAAAAATTTGTAGCAAGGACTTTAGACACTTAAAACCTGGATGTTTGATTGTTGGCAAAATGCTACCCGATCGCTTTAGTCTTATTTCTTTATAAATGGTATAATATAGGTATAATTTTTGTAAAACGGCGAAGACGCAATAAAGCCATATCATAACAAAATGAATACACGATCAAGATAGTCTTGATAACTTTAGTTAGCTGCAAGGGACATAGCCAACGTTGATGCAGATAAATGGAGAAAAAAAAACAGTTAAAGAATAATTGTCGTGAAACACATTACACAACGGGATTATTTTTTGTGCGGTGTGAAATCTGTTTGCATCACAGGAGCTGTGGTTCGGTTCCAAGAGGGAGTGATGTAATTCCAATATCCAATCACATGGATTATGGTTTGATTCAACCATTGGGGAGAGTACGATAACTTAAAACTCAACGGGGCAAGATAGACCAACTTCTCCTCCCATACAATAAGGCAGTTTTCAATTTTCACACCAAAGTTGTTGTACCAACCATTCTATTGGAAACATTTATTTTGATAGTTCATGTTTTTTTTTTTTTGAAATTAAAGAGTCACAATACGCTGAGTCAAGATTTAAAACACACTCTTTTTGTTGACCTATGTATCTAGCTTCGGAACAATTAACAAAGGACTTTGTAAAATTTGTAAAAGAAACCAAAGTCATTTTAAAATTATGTCGTAAAATGATGATAAAATTAGCCCTTTATCACTCGCTGCTTGGTAATGCTGTTATAGTTTAATGTAAGAACAAAATAAATTTTAAAAGTGACTTCTGGCCTAGCCCTTATTAGAGTTGGTAACCCTAGACTGAAATAACACTTTGCTTTCATTGCATAGAAAATAAAAATATTTCTTGGGAAACTATATTTAAAGGGAATACTCTTAACAACGTGTTCTAACATATATAAACCAAAGGTCCTTGAGAATGTCGCTATAGCGATTTGACTGAATTGCAAATTTAACATATAACTATGTTCTTCGTATCTTCTCCCGTGTTTCATATAGTTTTCATATATTTTAAAACTTAACACTACGTCTAGCCTCGATTCTGTATTATTGTATTGAGTATAGATGGCGCTATTTTTTACGTTTAACTTGGATTTATGTCACTATTATCGTTTCGTAAATAATCCCATTATGGATGCCTTATTAGCAGGTATACACACCATCCATTAATTACAATGAAAAATATAAGTTATTATATCGAAAAGGATTGGAGTATTGAGGTACCCATAAATACCACTATACCACTATAGATGGCGCTGTAAGCCAAAAGTGCTCATATGTCGCCTCGGCCTTGAAACTAAGAAAAAACTATCCTATACCTTTTCAGGCCGTGATCTACCTACATTCCAAATTTCAGCTTTCTAGGACTTACAGTTTCCGAGAAATTTTGGGTCCAACGAAAACTCCGTTCAGAGGGCAAAAAATTGACTTGGCTGTTATTATATGGAGGATAGTAGTAAAGTAAATTTTTATTTAAATCTCAACTAAGTCCTTGAAAACGTAGATCAGCCGAGACCGACTCGCCATTTGCATCACCATACATGACTAAATTATGTTCTTATGTATTGATTCCTTATTTTTTTGGTTTCGAAAGTAGAGCTAAATAAAACACAGACAGCGATACATTTTGGATGAACATTTTATTTCATTACTAAGCTAGGACTTTGCAATTAAGTCTGAAAGACAAAATTATTCAATTGGCCGCCTCGGGAAGATTCGCAGCGTTCGATTCTTTTGAGATATGTTTTAACCACTTTTTCTCGCATTTCGAGGGGTATCTCGACCATAACTTGGGTAATGTTGGTTTTGAATGCGTCTTGAGTTCGGGGATTATTCGCGTAATAATCGCGTATACGGTCTTTTGCGGAGCCACACAGAAAAATATCTAACAGTGTAAAATCTGCTACATGAAAAATGGCCCTAAAAATTCAAACTAAAATCGACCACTAAGAATGGAAAAATGCCCCAAAAATGTGTCACGCCCCCATTGAAAATGGCCCCAAACAAAAATTAAAAATGGCACCAAAAATTTATGTGGAAAACAACAACACGAACATTTCTGTGATTTGTGCGCATTTTTCATGTAGCCTGTCAAATCGCATGATCGTGGTGGACAATTGATGTCGCCAAAACGTAAAATTATGCGACCAGGAAACTACTCAGTTAATAAAGCCAAATTGGTGAAGTTGTGTGGCTTGTTGCCCAGTCTTGTTGGAGCCACATATTGTCCAAGTCATGATCTTCAATTGCTGGCCAAAAGTGAGGTGTACATTTCAATTGCCCTGAACGCCGGGAAAGTTGCACTTGCAGCAGCAATATTTTCGACTGAGCCTGCATTACGATGATGCACAGGGCTAACGCCATCAGTTTGCTTCCACTCTTTTCAAACTGCTTGGGTAGTCGGTCGATTATGGCCACAATAATCGTGCTACGTTTGAATTCCAACTTTTGTAGTAATTAATAATAATTTAATAATTTTAACGCGTTGTTCGATTGTTAAGTGATCCATTATCTTGAATGGCAATCATTCAACTGACATTATATCAAATGACAGCTGAGTTTGACAGGTATCAAATTCCAGCGCTACCAACTTGAAACCAAGAAATGAATGGCCCTCCGAATGAATAATACGAAATGTATTGCCATGACCATGTATTGAGGGCGCTTTTAAAGAAATTGAATGTATTTTCTTTCGAACAAAATATTGAGAAAATATCGTCATTAATATTTCAGTCGTATAGTTGTTATTACCCACTCTTTAGAAATAAACGCACTATTAGTGTTCGGCAGAAATATCAAATGTCTTTTATAGTGACTGAATTATATGTACGTGTATTACTATTCTACTATTTTGTTGTTTTTTAATTTAACTCAACAGCTATATTATTTTGCAATATTTTTTTACTACTATGTTGGTTTTTTATACTTCTAGGAATGGTTGACAATATCCTGAATATGAGAGACATGAACATCGTTGAAATATTCATGCACATTTTCGACATGGGCATAATGATCACCAACAGCACCTTGAATGAGCCGTCCGTGCAGAAACTGATGGCATCAGGAGAGAAATTCGACGTTGTCGTTTGTGAAGTTTTTGTATCCGAGGCACTATTCGGACTAGCTGAACATTTCAATGCACCTCTGGTCGGAGTCAGCACCTTCGGAACAACCAAATGGAATACTGACTTAGTTGGTTCACCATCGCCGCCATCTTACGTGCCGAATCCCTTCTTGCCCTTAACACATCGCATGACTCTAACTGAGAGAATTTTCAATTTAGCTGTTGGAACTTTTGAAGAAATCTTCTTCAATAATTTCTATTTGCCCAGGCAACGTGCACTATTCAATCAATTCTTCCCCAATTCGAAAATTGGCCTAGATAAGGCCCGCACCAATACCTCATTGGTTTTGTTAAACTCGCATGTATCGTTGGGCTTCCCTCGTCCGTATATGCCAAATATGATTGAAGTCGGAGGAATGCACATTAACCGCAAATCCAACCCACTGCCCGCCGATATGCAAAAGTTCTTGGACGAAGCAAAGGATGGCGCTATATACTTCTCAATGGGATCCAATTTGAAGAGTAGTATATTGCCGTTGGAAAAACGTCAGGCTATCATTGATACGTTCAAGTCACTAAAGCAACGAGTTCTATGGAAATTCGAAGAAACCAATCTGCCTGGCAAGAGTGACAACGTTTATATCAGTGATTGGTTCCCGCAGGATGACATCCTGGCGCATCCAAATGTAAAACTCTTCATTACGCACGGTGGACTGCTCAGCACAACCGAATCCGTTTACCATGGAAAACCATTCGTTGGAATTCCAATGTTTGGAGATCAATTCCTGAACATGGCTCGTTCAGAGGCTGGCGGCTATGGCGTCATGGTCGACTACAACAAGCTGAGCAAGGAGACATTTTTGACAGCGATTAATAAGGTTCTCAAAGATCCCAGTTACACCAAAACTGTGAAAGTCATATCTGAGAGGTATCGCGATCAGCCGCGACCGCCACTAGATACCGCCACATACTGGGTGGAGTACATTGCACGTCATAAGGGTGCGCCTCATTTGCACTCAGCCGGGCAGGATCTCAGCTTTATTCAGTATCACAATCTGGACGCTATTGTCATATTGTATGGTGGAATATTGTTAGTTGTAGTTCTTTTGTTGAAACTATTGATTAGTTTAGTATTGCGTTTCCTTGGACTGCCAAAGAAGTCTAAGAAGGTTAAGAAGAATTAAAACTTCACACAAATGTAATATTCCAGTAATGTTAGAAGGCTGTATTAATATGTATTTTCTGTATAAGTGAAATTAAGAACTGGTATATTTTGTCACTACTGACCGACCTCCAGAGGCTTTAAATTATTCCTTTAGGCTTATTTTTTTAAGAAAATGATACCAATAAACGAATATAAAAATGAGCTTACGTGCAATTTTTAATTAATTTTCAAAAAATATCAATACAGTTGTTTATGTTTAATTTGAGACATAGACAGTTCTACTAATTGAAAAAAAAATAGTAATAGATTTGGGCAAAGTGAGCGTAACAATAGTTATTTCATAAATTTTTATAAGAAATTTTAATTCGCGAGTAAACTGTTATTCCGTCTCTTAGTTAGCTTAGTGCCTCCTAAACTCGTCCAGTGTCTACCAGGCGGAGGTACTGGCTATAAGGGAATACTTTAGAAGAAATCAATATCCAAATAAAATTTAGCAATTTTTGGAGACATAGACAAGCTTCGATAAGGGCACTTGATTCAACCACCTCTACATCTATATCTAGATGATATAGGTATCCTCTTTGATATAGATATCCTCTGGGTTCCTTGCTATAGGAACATAGAGGGGAATGAAGAGGCAGACGAACAGGCTAGACGTGGCTCTTCTTCTTTTGCGAATCATCCGCGGGAAGAGAATTATACGAAACAAACGAACGTCCGGATATAATAAAGTACTCCTGAAACCATCGGTAAGGCCAGATCAATAATAAGAAGAAAGGGACCACTCGCAAATGTTTAACCGATTAAGAAAAACATTTAGAAGAAGAGGACGCTAATTTTCATTTTTCAATGGCGACGAAGCATCTTTCAGCCTTGCACTGAAAACCGGGAACGTTATTGGCAAAAGAGTATACGAGGTCAAATAATCTGACGGTTGCTCTTGTTTTCAGTGCATGTGTTGAAATATTGCCTCCTGTGGATGTTGTTTCCATATCACAAAGTGCGTTAAAAAATTATAAATAAAGGGAGATTTTTTCGGAGTTATGTTTTAAAGGTTGGCAGCACTGGTTAGTAATTGCGTCAAAACGTCATCTGTCAAAGTGAAAAGTTTTCAGTATACTCTGCCATTTAATTATGAAGAGACTTACAAGCGAGCAACGATTGCAAATTATTGAAATTTATTATCAAAATTCGTGCTCTGTAAAAAAGGTGAAAATCCGCGGTTTTATAGAAAAATTAAATTCAATCATTTCTGGTTCAACGGATATGTAAATAAGCAAAACTGTCGCCTCTGGAGTGATGAACAGCCACATGCCATACAAGAATTACCGTTGCATCCCGAACAAACGACAGTTTGGTATGGTTTATGGGCTGGTGGCATCATCGGTCCATTTTTCTCCAAAGATGACTGTCGAAGAAATGTTACCGTGAATTTGGTGAGCAGCTTATCTCTCGAAATGGCTCTGTGAGTTGACCGCCAAGAACATGCGATTTAACGCTTGATTATTTCTTGTCGGGTTATGTAAAGTCGTTAGTCTATGTGCCGAACACGATTGAAGCCTTACAGGATAACATAAAATTGGACCTTCCGAATTGACCATTTGAAACGGAGCCGCCGAAACCATTTATATGAAGTTGTCTTTAAAACTTAAATGGCAATGGTCTATTTATCGATTACAATACAAATTTTGAATATTTGATGCAAATTTGAGTGTTTTAATCGATTTTTAAAAAAACTACGCTTAAAAAATCACCCTTTACAATGCCCGTCGATTGGGTTGTGGCGCGTTCGGAGACTCTGTGAAAAAGAACCGAAAAATTTGGCTTGATTAACCATCCATCGTGGGTGCAGTGGCTAAGTACTTAAGTGCGTAGGAGAACTTAGGATTTAGGTGCTATTTGGGCCGTTTATCTTCGAAATATGGAAACTCTGTGTTTGGGTTTGGGAAAGAAGTTTTCGGGAATAGGAAAAAGTCAATGTTTTTAAATTTTACATAATTTTTTTTATGAATTGACAGTAATAATGAAATAAGTGCTATGCGACATAAAAACATTTACGGTTCTCTATCTGAATCAATTTATAATATATTTTCACCTTTTTACAGTTTATTAAATTTTCAAACTCGGTAAACTGTTCGAGAACTGGTGCCACTATCCTATTTAAAAAACGACAAAATAAAAGCGTTGTCTATCACGTCCTTGTCATGTTCCTTCAAGTACTGAGAAAAGAATTAAGTGAACGCCCTACTTAAAGCAACACAGCACGTCACTGACTTTGGGTAACACAAATATAAACTAAGTCTTGTCCTCACATTCAACTGCAAACTTAACTGGTTTCGTTTTTGCAATCCTGACCTACTTCAAATTCAGTTCATGAGCAGAACAGCAACTCTGTTGGGGAGGTACTTTCATTTTTAAGAAGAGACCCACATGCCCACATACTGTCACACATCACTTGAAAGAACTAACAACAAAAGAAGCACAATAATAATACGCATCTACATTCTTTTACTCTTTAATTGCTTAAAAGGACACCATTCAACATTTGTGCATGGTTGCCACTTTCATTCGCCTACCCATACCCCACAGTGCCCTATTTTAACAATCATGAAATGAGCAAAAGCGGATCAGTTTGCGTTTCAAGCAACAAAAAAAAATAGACGAAGAAAATACAATCTACAACCGTAAGGGACTCAGGAATTCATTCATATTTTTATTTGCCTACCTCGCTCCGCTCCGTTTAATTTTGCAGAATTTATTTTATTCCTGTGCGCACAAAACGAATACAAACAAACACTACAGGCAACAACTATAAAAAAAAAAACAAAAAAAAAAAAGGAAGAAAAGAAATCGCACACAAACCTAAAACTATTATCCCTAATTGCTAGGGTCGTCCTTTTTCACGGAGACTCAAAAAAAAAATAATAAACAAACAAAAAATCCGTTAAACGAAGTAGCGCGCAATCAAAAAAAAACGAAAAAAAAACAAAGTTCGAATATAAAAAACGCTTCTAAAAATCTACTATCTCATGCGGAAATAAACTATTTTCAAGAGAAAACAAAAAATAAAATATAAATTTTTTTTCAGCAGAATCTCCCTGCCAGCAAAGAAAAAGTCAAATGGTAGTGTGTGTTTTGGGAATGAAAAGCTTCAGCTTCAGCCTGTTTAAAACGATGAAAAAAAAAGAGAGAGAGAGGGAGAACTATTGCATACATTTATGTATGTGCCCTGAACAGGAATATGCTAGTTTCCTATTAAAGATATGAAATAAATAGGACAAACAAAATCCCTACTTAGGCAGGTTTTTTTTTCTATCAAGGGAAAGTGGAAACAACAGCAGGAGGTAAACTAAACTAACTACTTACAATAGAGTCTGAAGAGAGAGAGAGAGAGAGACATGCAAGTGCAAAGCAACCAACATGAGAGAATGAATTTCTTAAATTCCTTATAGGAGTAAAATCTATGTATATGCATTTATATTGCGTTATGCAATAGATATGCATCCATATCTATTGTTGAGGCTTTGCGAGGAATGTGGTGATGCAATGCTATGATTGTTTGCATTTATTTTGTTTTTAAATCTCTTGTGGCAGTGTGTAGATATTACGTTTTTGAAATATTTTGATAACAAGCTGATGGAGAAGTATAACGAAAAAAGGAGATACAGTTACCGGGAAGAACTAACTTACTGTTTGGGAAATTCGGAGTTTGGGGAATTGATGTTGTTTCTGCCCCCAGCACTCCGCCCAAGCTTTCGGAGTTTTCTCATTGACGGGTACTTATCTGGGTGGGGTGGGTTATTTAAATGCGTAAATCTGGTAAATTTGGGGATTCATCCAAAATTTTATTTTATGAGTTTTTATTCAATTATTCTTTTTTTCCTATTATCTGTTAGAGGACAATAAATGTCCTCTAACCCACTTTTCACCAATCATCTTCCACCTATTACCTAGCATCTGTCACCTGTTGTCCAGTTGTCCAGGCCGATTGCTGTAGCATCCGCGATGGCTTGATCTTTGAAACGGAGGTTCGGTCTTCTTTGTCGTCTCGAACATAGGGACTCGAAGATTCTCTTGGGTGAAGCAATAGTGTCCAATTGCTCGATGTGGCCGAGCCAGTGTTGTCGACATGTTTTTGCTTTCTGAACTACATCCACATCTTGGTACAGCTCATAGAGTTCGTGGTTGTATATTCTCCTCCATTCGCCCTCCTCACACACAGGACCACAAATTCTTTAAAGAATTTTTCTCTCAAATGAGTTAGGATCTGCTCACCTTTCCCGCTTATCGTCCAGCACGCAGCACCATAGAGCAGAACTGGCAGGATCAGTGGTTTATAGAGCTTACACTTCCTCCTTCGAGTTAAAAGCTTTTAACCCATTTGCCAATCCGAAGTAGCAGCGGTATCCTATGGTAATTCTTCGTTGAGTCTCCACTGAGGTGTCGTTTGCGGAGTTGATGGAAGCCCTGAGGTAAGTCGAATCAAAAGTCGTGGTTTGCCCTAGCCGGTGGACAGATGTTTGTTGGAAGCATTTATTTGGTTTTATCTTCGTTAACTGCTAGACCAACTAAACTCGCTTGTTCTTCGATTGGCGTAAAAGTCTCTATCACGGCACGTTGGGAATGGGCGTTGACTACGGATCTGTTGAAGATAGTGCCTTTCGTCGCCAGTCTTCTTTTTGAATTTCAATCAACCTCTAGATCTCCACTTATTTTAGAAATATTGATTCAATTTTCCGCATTTGTTCATGTCTTACTTCTGAAACATTCCCAAGGCAATGATTCGAATAGAAACTCTTAAACTTTTATAAAATTTAACGTTTCTATTAAAATATGGTATACATTTCGTTGAGCAACCAAACTAAGCGAACTCATAAAAGGTAGCAGGTGCTCTTCCCAGTTAAGCACGGTTGCTCGGCAATTTATCACCTCGTTAAGTACACAATCTGAAACGTTATCAATGTCGACGAAACAGGACTGCTTTTCTAAGTTTCTTTCTGTTTAAAAAAAAAACAGTTCCTTAGCTACAACTAAAAATTTCTTTATAGCAAACTATCTCAAACTTTTTTATAGAAAATGGAATTTGGATCCCCTTGAATGTTCGCATAAAGAAGTTTCGCTGTACTGCTTGCAGCCACTCTTAATGTTAGACGTTTTCGACCAATAAATTAAATATGTGACAGGGAATGAAAGCCTACATTATTTAGGAATTGCTACAAAATCGGAAATGAAAGTGAATAACTCTCAAATAATACTAAAAGTAAACGACAAAATTATCACGAAGTACATGGCCAAATATGCCGATTTTCTAGTATTCTCAATTGGAAGTCTCACAACACAAGAAAATTACAAATCAAATAAAAGAAAATATAAAACAGCTTTACTGCCTTTTTAAATGACACTCAAACTTATCGAAAAGCAATACAATTCCCCCAAAATCAATTATAGAATCTATTTATCAGGACCTTATATTGCTTATAGCTATGGGAGATCTATTTATATCTTCAGTACAAGGACATCAATCAAATATTCTTTGCTCACTTGATAATGAATTGTCACAATTTTAAATTGGATTTTTCGTTGTATCGTCGACTCCAGAAGCCAGGTATCCATAAAAGTGGATGTTGAACTGCTTAGCATTCAGAGGTTTTCGTATACGGTCGTCAATAAAAAATTAGTATTTAATTATTTTTCGTTTGTGCTATTATTTACAAATAGGACGATTCTTATAGAGAATATGTTGCCACAGTTTAATTTCCTTAATTCCAAAAAAATGTTTATGAAGTAGCGCAGCCCCGTTAATAGCGACGAGAAATATACAATGAGGAAGCAAAATTTAATAAATGTTTGGCATTTATCTGGTTGTGTTGAGTACATAGATATATCTGATATATTAGCTTAATACATATTGTAGAACAAATTTGCTTTCACACAAAATGTCCAAAAGAAGATGTGATTTTATTTAACAAACAAAAAGGAGTTTTTTTTAGCTTCTCATTTAAAATCATTTTTTTTTCTTATTGATTTTCTTACTTAAATTTATAGAAAATTTTTCTCAGATAGAATTTTAAGTAAGAAAGTTAATTCCTAAATATAAGACCATCTGCATCTGAAAAAAAAATGCATACAGTGGGGGGGTACCATCACCCCAAATATCAATATTTATCGAGTTAAAGTGAAAGCCAAATTTTTTGTGTAAATGAGGCAGAGATTTGCCGCATCACAGTTCGGTCTGCATACGATTTTGAATTTTCACGAATTAGGGATTTTCAAGCATGAGCTCTGTGTGAAAATATTATCTATGGTATCTATACTAAAGGGTGGTCTAACCATAATTTACGACGTTAATTGTGAGTCGAACCTTAACGTATATTTTGTGCCCAGCTTAATTTGACATTTATTTGTTTCAATGTTTGACAAATTTAACCATAGAGAGGTACACAATTGAGCGCAGCGTTAAGATTGTTGAAGCCTTTCGCGAAAGTGGGTGTTCAAATAAAAATGCACTTCGTGTTTTTTTTGTTGTTAGCATAAAAGATCACATATGTTCACAATCGGTAGAATTGTGCGCAAATTTCATCAAACTGGATGCACACCCAGTTCGTTCTGTGGGAAACATTGCTGTTGTTCGCGTCTGTTGTAGCGTCTTCAATGCGCCGAATGGTTGGTTGAACAGACAGAAGTGAATGGTGACTTTACAAACAATATCATCTTTACTGACGTGGCATACTTTCGCCTCAGTGGATTCGGTACAGCGTTGAACTGGAACGGCAACGTATGTTAAGCTCATTGAATTCCGATCTTGACAGCATACTTAAATGGGGTAAAACCAACAGAGTGGAATTTAATGCTTCCAAAACGCAATGCTGTCTGCTGTCATTGAAGCGAACCCCTAATTCTCTGCCATTATCCATGAATGGCACTTGCATCGCTGAAACCGAAAGACTTTCCATTCTCGGTATGTGTGTTAATGACAACCTTCGTTTGAATGACCACATATTTGATGGCGCCAAGAACGCTGCGAAATGTCTAGGGTTCCTAAAGCGATGCAAGAAGTATTTCACCCCTTCTGATCTGGCTAGAATCTACAAGGCGTTTATTCGCCCAAAACTTGAGTACAACGCTCATATCTGGTCTGGTGCACCAATAACATATTTGGAGCTACTTGACAGGATCCAAAAACATGCGGTAAAACTTATTGGCGATCGAGACATCGCGAAATCACTTGACTCTCTTAGTCATCGTCGTAATGTTTCCTGCCTCTCATTGTTTTATCGGTATTTCACATCACAAGTGCTCAAATTAAATAGCCAGTTGCATTCCACCCCTACAGCAATTCAACCGCAATACTCGCCATGCGAGGAATGCACATCAGTTTACCCTTAAGCCTGTTTTCGGACGTACTGTGAAATATAAATATTCCTTTCTCAACCGTTTCTCGCCTACGCGAGATGATAACAGACTTCTTGTGGCCAAAAATTGAGGATATGGACGTGGACGATATGTTTTTCCAACAGGATGGTGGAACTTGCCACCCAGCCAACGAAACAATGGATCTCTTGCGCCAGAAATCTAATGGCTTGAACTTCAATTATGTCTCAGAGTTATTAAAAATATGGACCATAGGATATAGGTATGCCACCGAAGCCGTGGAGGGCATTTGACCTATATTTTGTTCATTTTTATCATAATAAAATATACTTAGATAATTCTCTGAAAAACTTTTGTTTGACTTACAATTTACGTCGTGCGTTTTCGTTTGACCACCCTTTACAAAAATATTGCCGTGTGAAAGTATGCGGACAGTTTTTTTCAATTTCGTGAAAATGCTCCTTAAATGAAGAAGGAAGGGGGAGGGGAGGTCCTTGACACTCTCTCTTGGGTCGAATTTAAGGAAGAATCTTCTAAGTTTCACGTAATTCTATCGAAAAAATGTGCATTCCCCTAAGGGTTGCCTTCCGCAAACGAGAAATTCGGACAAAATAAAAATGTACTGACCGTCAACATTTAAAATTATTTGTGTTAAGCGGACTTAGAGTTAACGGCCCCAAAGAAATATGCACTCTAAAAACGGTAAGGGTACCCCCTAAAAACATTCCGATTCAAGAATTTAACATCAAGACACACCAACTGTTCATCTAGTTTGAAGCAGTCTAACCAGAGGGTTAGGTGGTGATTCAGTTTTCTGGAAAAGGTGACTCTGTAATTCAACTGTTTCAATATTGTACTTGAAAAGGTAGTACGCAATACTCGGGCCAGTGCTTCACGTTCACTGGCAACATCAACGTGATTCGGAGAACAAAATAAGCGGTATCTTCTCTACTATGAAGTCAAGAGAAAGCTGATTGGGATACGATAACAAGACAAAGTATATGATTTCAGCAGTAAAGCCTACCACCGACTGGTAGAGAACTTCGAGGTAGTCAGTGAAATAGCATTAGCACGGAAATCAAACGCAGAATAACTAATGCTAATTCATATTTCTCTGTTTGTGTAGACAAGAAAACAATGTATGGCGAAGAAAATACAACAACGAGTTGGACGTGCTGCACAGTGACATAGGCCTAGTAAAAGGAATGCATATCCAACGTTTAAGATTCATGTTCGTCGCCATACCGAGGGAAGGGGGGCACACAGACCTGCAACTGCTTAGAGTGTGAAATTGGGTACGGTAGGCTAGAGATCGAGCCGGCTTAAGGGTCATATTAAGTCTAGCCCAGGATTGATCATCGTGATCTTTCCAGTCTGAAAACTGTCATCCAAACTATCGCCAGTGTCTATAAGTGCACCACATACGTGTGAAGAAGAATATAATAGCAATAACATCAGCATTTATCGGCCTCAGTGACGAAGTTATCCGAAACCGCATGCCTGACAAGTTTTTTTTTTTCTTTGACCTGCAAACTTAATAATTTTCTTTAATTTTCAGATCCTTGGATATAATCTCAGGCGTTTAACATCGGATGAAATGCCCCCTGGGGACCCTAAATTCAAATTGATTCAACTTTTAAAACTCCTCTGCTGAAAGGAAGTATATTTTCGTCATAAAATATATTGGCAGATTCATTCCATCTCCCTAGATATGAGTCATATCATTTAATATCATGCAGGCATTCGAAGCTGTTAGTTGACGGCCCCAAACTGAGCAGATCAAAATATCCATTCGGACTGAGAAGATGGGACTTGAAAGCCTTAACTTGGCTTAATCTAAAAAGGATCAAAGTTAGAAGCTCGGGCCTATGTGAGTGCTGAAAGGATGACTGATTAATCTTTGTCTGCCCCACTTTTACCAGAACCAGCCTGCCTACTTTCGGCAAACACTTCCTATATGAAGACGATTTATCTGACCTCTTTCGCTTGGCCAAAACCATTTGGAGGTTAAGTACCTCGAATTCTGATGTGTACTAGTTGTTCTGTCGTAAAAAGGTCATCATACCTTGGCGATACTTACGCGAAATTAAAAAACTAAGGCGACAAAACAGAACAATGTACTTTACTTATGAGACTTGGCTCAACGAGAGACACACAAGGGACAAAGTTTGCATTGACCCAGCCATATTAACAACATGGCAAGCGATAAACGAGAGACTGCGTGCACCATCGGGTAAAGGTAAGAGGCCTATAATAAAGCACATAGATAGCTCAATAGGTTTCGTAGATTGCGGACTCAGTGAGACTATCACGAAGACATATCTGCTGACGTGTACGAGACGCTTAAGAAATCACTTTCGGGCCTGGGTCCCCACTCTGTTATCGTTTGGATAACGATTCATATCATTCACGAAAGAAAAACAAAGCTCCATCGACTGAAACTAAAATGAAGACATAAAGAGTTGACTCCAGTGAAACAATATTTCCTTCGAGGATAATATGGTTAAAGCTAAGCTGTTGAGCATCGTAAAGTATCATTAACCTTCGTCATTGACAATATTTCCCAGTGCTTCGCTTGCCCTTATCACTGCGAGCTTAACCCAATAGAATTGGTTTTGTATGAAATTATTATAAGTGAAATTATTCGTGGCAAGCCCCAACAAGACTTTTAAAATGGCAGAAATAAAAACCCTTTTATCAACTGCAATTAGTTAACGTTGACGCTGAAAAATGGCATCGGTGTGTCCAACACGTCGAGTAGATGGTCGAGTCAAGAAGGTGGGAAAAAAAAGGAAAAAACATTTGGTTAATTTTACTTAATAGGTGAATTTATTTATTTTTGTTATAAAGGGTAATTTTTTAAGAGTTAAGTTTTTCAAGATGGCAGCACTAGCTAGTAATGGCGTCCAAACATCTGCCAAAGTGAAAAGTTTTCAGTATACTCTGCCATTGAGTCATGGAAAGACTTAAAAACGAGCAATGATTGCAAATGATTGAAATTTGTTATCAAAATTAATGCTCTGTGAATAATGTGCACTATGAAAATCCGCTGTTTTATCGAAAAATTGTGTTCAGCGATGATGCGCATTTCTGGCTGAACGGAAACGTAAATAAGCAAAACTGTCGCATCTGGAGTGATGAACAGCCACAAACCATACAATACTTACCGATTCATCCCGAAAAAAGGACAGTTTGGTGTGGTTTATGGGCTGGTGGCATCATTGGTCCATGTTTCTTCAAAAACGACCGTGGAAGAAACGTTACCGTCAACGGCGAACGATATCGAGCCATGATACGCGACTTTTTTTTGCACTAGTTGGCTGAGTTCAACTTGGTTGACATGTGGTTTCATCAAGACGCTGCCACATGCCACACAGCTCTCGAAACAATGCAAATGTTTAAGGATGAATTTGCTTATCTCTGGAAATGGCCGCTAAGATCATGCGATTTAATGCCTTTTGATTGGATATGTAAAGTCGTCAGTCTATGTGGACAGGCATAAAAAAGTGACGCAAAATTGGATCTTCCGAATGGACCATTTGAAACGGAGCCGCGGATATCATTTACATGAAGTTGTTCTTAAAACGTTAATGTCAAAGGGCTATTTATCGATTACAATAAAAATTTTGAATATTTGATGCAAATTTGAGTGTTTTATTCGATTTTTTAAAAAACTACGCTTAAAAAATCACCATTTACTTGTTTATTTAATTTTAAGCTTTCTATGTTGTATTTATTTAAAAGGTATTAGGCCTACTCTAAGAGCTTCTGTTAAAATAGCACCTTACGGAAAACAAAAGAGAACGAATGAGAGACTCTGTACTGACTATTTATGTTGGATTAGTTTTACCAAATTTCTCTTTAAAAATAGTATCCCTTCAACCCCAATTAATCCCGCTCCGGTGTGCTAATTTTTCCGTAATGTAATTAAATAAATTTATTTCAATTCCGTCATCCAATCAATTCAATGACCTTTACACAACTTTTTTAACACCATAAATGTAAATAGGTTTGTATATACTTTCCTCGCCATTTTAAAGTTCAACAGAACAACAAATACCATCCCTACAGTCACGCACCATTACGATTCCATTCACACGGTTCGCGCTAATAAATTGTGCTCTCATCTGGAAAGTAATTAACGTGGATATTCAATGCACATCAATTTCTTAACGATGAAACTCACTGGCACAATAGATTATCGATTTAATTAGAAAAGGATTAAAGGATTCATTCTATTAATAACTTCTATCTAAATTCAATTTTGCATGGGAATGGTGAGAGGATGCTCTTAATTAAAATACCACTGATGATGTGGTTGGTAAATTTAGAAAAGGTCACACACATTCTATTGAATGATTTGTAAACTCACTGAAAAAGATACATGTATGTATGTAGGTGGTACATATACATGTTTCTGGGAATCCTACATAATAATGAGTGTATAAAAATAATGTAAAAGGACTTACAGAAAACATTTAATTTCATTGCTGTCTCCCTGATGCCATTCCGAACCAATTCATTTGTTGCACGACACGCCAACCCTTTTCCATGATCATCTCTTGTGGGCGTCAGAGACAGAACGGATATGCTAACGTTACCGTCCTCAGATACCTGAAAATGGAATTTAATTAAAGTTTTGGTTAAAATACTAAATGTTGAAAATACATATTTTTGGAACCAAATATAATAAATTTTGTGTGGGAATGACAGTTCGTAACTTTCCTACTTTGCGAATACCCGATTCCTCATGCCTAACAATTTTAAAAGCCTTGCTAAAATCAAGTGAGCAGAGTACAGAAAAATAATCCATATCACGGCTAATGCGGCTATCATTCATGTGCTTATCATGTTCACACTGTTAGAATTTTTATAATCAAACTAATAGGGCCGCATATTGCAGTACCGGAGTACTCAGATGATATATTAGGTACACAAGATCACAAGCTGACGTGAAATATTGTCAAATTAAATAATGCCAAATTTTAAATAAGGCGACTTTGGAAACAGTACCTTGGTGACACGATGCGCGGGATTTTAACCCTCTTCCTGCAGGCGGCAGAAACCGCTCACGCAACTTCGTTGCTCCGCTCGGGGTATGTGATTTTTGCCACGCAGGCGACTGTGGCAACAGTCTTGAGTGGACCGCTACACGGTATTAAGGGACTTAAACCCTCTTTTCGCAGGTGGTTCGATTTTGGAATGGAATGATAATGTAAAAATTTTAGAATTTGGCTTTATTTCGTTTGGCGTTATTTCACATCACCATAATCGAAGTAAGGAGCTCAAAGAATTCCAGGCCAGATTACTAAACAGATACTTGACTATGGACAATTTTTATATTATGAAGTATTGCTCAAACATTCCTCGATCAAAAAAATAAGTAATCTTCCTAAGGTGCCGTCATGCTATGCGAAGAAAGTTTTTAAAGAGCAAAACTTGCAGAGTGTGACAACCGGAAAAGTACTTAAAATGTTCTTATATGTAAGCGATTGACTCAGGTGATTTGTTTGCATACAAACGCTTGCGTCAGAAATATTAATATAGTGTTCCCAGTTCGTGCAAACGTTTGCTTGCAACTAAATTACTTCCAGTAAGCGCTGCCCGCTTGCACGAACTATATCTGCAAGTTTTCCACTTGCGTGAGAGCGAAAATATGATTTTTGCCCGAGCAACTTATTTCTTGTGGAATACGATAATCCACTACCTCTAGGAAAGCATACGTCTATCTTCCAAGCGGAGATATTCCCAGATATGAACAACATGTGGATGGCAAGAAAAAGTTGCATTTGCAGTGATAGCCAAGCCGCACTTAAAGCCTTTCTCAACCTTTATACCTCGTTACAGACAGTTCTTAAGCTGAAGCTTTCTCTTAAATTGGTCGAAAGGCTAAACACATTTAATCTGGATGTGTTGAGTGCTGAACATCTAAGACTTTCATTTTTGAAGCTCTTTGTCATCTTACTCAAAATAAGGCAAAACTAAGTACATTAAAGAAAGGTGTCTAAATGTAGCCTGAGTGTTTGGATAGTAGCAACCTTCGACGATAAAGTGAAATGTCGATTCCTTTGTTAATCGGTTTAACAATTTAATTATAAATTATTTACAAACCTTTTGATTGTGCGCATGCAGCTCAATATTTCCCATCCACCATGTGATCTTTGCCGGCGGTCGGGAACCTATCGCTTGACATTCGATTTCGTATTTTCGATCAGCTGACATTGGTTGATTGTTGAATGATATCTCCACCAAAAGTGGTCGCACTAAAAAGAAACAGAAAAAATTATTTTAAACAAAGAATTTGACAATTAGAGAAATCCATAAAAATCTTTTCACAAGCGATAAAATTTAATAAAACTTATAGCGTTATTGAATTTAGAACACTATTGGGAGTATTAAAGAAAGAAACGACTGGGTTGCCGTTTTGGTTAGTGATGAACATTTCACAAAATCCCATTCAAATCTACGAAAAATACCCGAACTGGTCATCTAGTCTGAAATAAACAAATTTTCTGCCGTCAGCATGTCATCCGGATGACAAGTTTGGGTGACCGTACTTATCTAATCGCACCTTAAGGCTGCTCGGCCTTAGTTCAAAGAGTGTGATCTTGACATTATCTGAACGAAAAATGACACAGAGATTGTATAGTTTTGAAAAAAATAAATTATCATTGTAAGTGTAAGTTTGTAAGTGATGTTTTCATTAAAAACAATCTTTCCACATACAAGTCATTAACTACATCTGATAATTTTTTTTCTTTAAGAACCTATAAGAAGAATTAAAGGATATGACGGATACCGGTTATAACAGTATCTGCTCGGTCCCTTCAGCTTCGCTAAAAGTGACGTCAACTGTACTTCTTGAATTTAACTAAGGAATGCATTTAATAATATGTTATGGAGTTTTATTTAAATTAAATGCTTTCGAAAACGGTACCCTGTTACATAGAATACAATTTTTGAAGAATGGAAGGCTATTTATAACTGAGCACAATTATTTTGTTGTAACGTCAAAGGCTGATTGTAAATCGGACTTAATTGTCCAGTTGTATTAAAATAAGTCGCTTCTTTTGACTCGAACTCTAGGGAGCTACAGAAAGCTTCAAATGGCTCGATAGAGCTAAGTTTGCAAATTATGTATACAACGAATATTCGTTATCGTTATACAACATATACAGTTGTAATAAAATGCAAATATTATTGAGCATTAGGTATGCATTAAAATGTAATATTATTACTTTTTAATATTACATAGTTTGTAACATCCTTTAATATTCGTCATAGACCTAAGACTATTAAGCAATTTCCGTCCGTCCGTCCGTCCGTATCAACTTTTGAGGTCCTTAAATTTATGCTAGGAAGGTGAAATTAAAAATATATACTTCCTAGAGTTCCGAAATGGTAAAGTGTTAACATTTTTTATATACGCCCACTGCCACGCCCACAATTTAGAAAAAACCCTTTTAAAACTGTAGTTAAAGAGATAAATGGTTAGAACCTTCACAAGATATATAGGCACTGCCCTCCTGTATAAGTTTGTCATATAAAGTTGTTTTCCACGCCTACTTTTTGTGGGCGTTTTTAAATAAAATGCTGTTTTCTTTGAAAATTTTTCGTAGAAATCGAAAAAAAATTTGAACAAGATATTCAGCCAATATTTTTTGCAATATATCGCCCATAGAAAGGTTCACTTTTTGGGGGCGTTTTTTTTAAAATATAGTTTTTCTTCATAAATTTCATAGAATGAAATAAAATACTATCCATTATCTTCTTAATTCTTTTTTCTTTTGGGGTACATAGGGATATTGATAGGGTATCAAATTGTTCGCCCCAAGCGGACTGTAGCCTTTCCCTATGTTTATACCCTATCCTAAGGGTATATTAATTTTGACACATAGTTTGTAACACCCCTTAATATTCGCCGTAGACCCATAAAAGTATATATATTTATGATCAGGACCAATCCTAAGACTATCTAGCAATGTCCGTCCGTACGCAATTTTTAGGCCTTTAAAATTAAGCTAGGAAGCTGAAATTTGGTCCACATATTCCCTAGGGCTCCGAAATGGTTAATTGTAAAATTTTTTGAATACGCCCACTGCCACGCCCACAATTTAGAAAAAACTGTTTTAAAGCTAAAGTTAGAGAGATAAATGGTTAAAACCTTCACAAGATATGTAGGCACTGCCCTCCTTTATAAGTTTGTCATATAAAGTTTTTTGCAACGCCTACTTTTTGTGGGCGTTTTTGACTAAAATGCTGTTTGCTTCGAAAATTTTCACAGAAAGCGAAAAAAACTGTTTAACAAAATATTTACCCAATATTGTTTGCAACATATCGCCCATACAAAGTTTTTGGCCACGCCCACTTTTTGGGGGCGTTTTTTCAAAAATACTTTTTTTTTTTTTTTAATTAATCGAACTAAATAAAATGCTATCCATCATCTTCTTTGGGGCATATAGGGATATGGATAGGAAATCATACTTTTCGAACAAACGGACGGTAGCCTTTCCTTATGTTTTTTATTGACTTTAGATGTTATAATAATTTTTTGTTTGTGGTCGTTCAAATAACCAAAGAACTTTACATGCCTTTAATTAGTAAGATGCATTTTTTTTAAATCCAATTAAGGGAGAAAATCAATTAGGCGGTGTTCAGTTAAGCGTGTAAAAATGTGTTCTACTTATAAAGAATGTATTTTTTTTGGTAAGTTAAGCGGGAAAATCAATTAAGTGAGGTGCAATTAAGCTAGGAATACTGTAGGTATATTGTAGGTACATTCACATTCAGCGTCCAGGGGCCTTATTAGTTATCTTTTACACATCTTTCAACGAATAAAAGTACTCGTTAGGTTTTTGAAAATACACTCTCTCACTACGAAAGAAATTATTTGAATTTGTTTTTTATTTTCAAATACGTACTGACAGATACATGAATTGTATCAAAAACTTCCTCAGATAATATGAGTTCTGATGAAGAATCTAAACCTTCTAAAGTTCGTTTATTTGCAGCTGTTATATGTGGTAAATACTACTATTTTCTGGAAAACTGATCTTATCTGGAATCTGTAATACATTTTAGGAAATATAACTAGCTTTGCCCTTGGAACAAGCATAGGATGGACTTCTCCAATGATGCCAAAACTTAAAAATCAACACGATGATAGTCCTCTGGATTTCAAAATAAGTCTGTCACAAGCGGGCTGGATATTTTCATTAATTGCCATTGGGGCTGGTACCTGTGAGTGTGGAGTTACTATTTTGCTAATATGTAGATACATTATACATTCAGTCATTTAGGAGATTTTAGGAAAGTATTCTTGCTTTTGCTTTACAGACAGCAATACAGTTCAATGCGTGTGGATCGCATCATAAATAATATTTTTGAGACTGATTGGATTTAAAATTCTTCGCGCTTTTGTGATGATGTCTGTCCGTCTTTGAAATATAAAGTACCTTCACTCGTACGAGGATTGTTTTTAAAAGTTTATGTAACTAAATATTACGTATTTAGATTTTAATTGACGCGTTTTTTGAACGCGTACTTTCCGTCAGATCCGCCTTCTTCCAACATTTTTGGCTGGTAAGAACTCGAGGAACACAGGTCATGACATTCTTATGTTCTACCCGACTTACGGAAGGTTTCTTTACGTTTCAATACTTAGACAGGTTTTGACCGTGGAACATATATCATTAATTAAAGAGAACTCTCTCCCACCTAAGTACCCCGTAGACCGCGATTTTCATTAAATTGTTGTAAGGAATGGTTTTTCCGAAGTGTTGAAAGCATTGCACTAATTTTGCCCCCATTTACCACTAAACACATTTTTGCCACTTCCTGCCGTTTCTATCCTTTACCCTTAAACGCAGCCAAAGACAGATCAGCTTAATTTTTTTGGCGTATGCAACATGAAAAGTCAAGCAGCACAACTGGTCAACTGTGTCTCACGTACACAAGCAATAGACGGCAGTAAAAAGACTTGCAGTGAAAGAGAGATAGAAGAGGAGTAGAACTATGTCGAACTGTGATACAGGGTGTGGCGTAAAAAAAAATTCAATTTATCAAATTTTTTTTATTAAACAAGTCAAAAAATATATCTTCGCAAGCACAGTGGTTGGAGAAGCTAGGCCTTGGGTTCTGTATGGGCCGTTTACGCCTAATATTTATTTATTTTTTTTTATGACTTGCAAAATACATATCAATTGAGAAATGTCTTTCGCAGATCTTAAAATACCTCGAAAGTGGATTATGTAGGAAGTGTTTTTTTTTAGTACAACTAAGTCACTTTGCTTTTAAGACATATGAAACAGTCTTATATTTCTTGTTTTCCTGAAGGTGTTGAGTAACCCTTTGTAACAGTCTTCGACAATTCATCTTCAGACCGCTTTTAAAAATACGGTTATACAAAATTTAAACAATTTCACCAACTAATTAGTGTGACCATCTATTTACTATACAATTTATAACCTTAAAAGTGTTGACAATAAAACTTAAGATTGTCCAATATCATATTTTACAAAGAAATTGAAATGCAAACAAGTTTAATTTAATTAATGAAACATTTACATATATTGAAGATCCATAACTAAGCCTTTTTAATTAATAACCGATGACAAAAACCACAAATAAAACAAACTTTAAAAAAGCAAACCTGGTTACCACATATCCCGACTGGCTGAGGGGAAATACTACTACACTGACATTCGCTCCGGTCCGCGTTTAGAAAAAAATATGTGAAACCCGCATTTATGTATATACGGTCTAAAAATGTGTATAAGAATTTGAATCAATCCTTCTTACCTATTTTTACTTTTCACAGGACGTATTTGTTGTGGTTTTTTGTTTGTACTAGAACAAGTTGCACATGTATGGAGAGTGTCCCTACTCACAGTAAGTAGATATATGTACTCTGATCTCGTCTCTGCACAAAACCAACTACAAAACCATGTCCTGCTGCCTTAAGGGCTTTTTCGGGGAAAAAAAGTTATATTTTCAAAAAAAAAAATTGTTTGTATAAAAAATAAATTATTTTATTCAAACTTTTTACTGTCTTATAGTTAGATGTAGGTATACATAATATGATCCCTTTTATTCGGAATGACTTGAGGATTTAGGATAATATTGACGTTGTAACCCCTTAAATAGTGCGGCGGGAGGAGGGAGTTCCGGGCTTTAAATTGGGTCTGCCTGACATCGGAATTTTTGTCGCATTCAACAGAAATTGTTTTTCTTTTCATATCATCAGACTGTAACTCTGGTACAAGATTTCGTAAAGGTCTCTGTTATGACGTATTCTTTTTAAATTTCTCATAATTCCAGGAGTAGCACCTCTCTATATCGCAAGTTCTTTATTTTTTCTCCAAAGAAGGCGATGTTTTTCCCTTCGTTTTTGTTGAATGCTTTTGTCTCCGCTTTGCAAGTATATCCTTTGCTGCATGTGCTTGCCGTAATTTTTCATTTAAACCAGTGGGTTGTGCAGGTGATTGTCTAATAAAACCTAAGAAATAAGTTGCGACTCTTCTGATGGTTTCTTGGCAGTGACTTTGCTCCCTGGAAAAGACTTGAGGGATGCCCGATCAGAAAAGGTTCTTGTAGGCTGTTGCGATTAGAACCGTTGAAGGTTATATCTTGTCGCAATACTTCTCCATTTTTGTAGCGTCTGTTGAGATATCCGTAGACGTACCTTGGCGACTCAAAATATTTAGGAATGTACAGTTATCATTGCATTCTGCTACGTGTGTATTAAATATAAACTCTAATATTTGTACAGAAGACTTCATCTGGCTTTTTCAGAAGAGTTTGGTTGGGTTTTATTTTAATATTTGCCTAATAACTTTTTAACATAAAAAGAACAAAATGTCTCAATCATAATGAAACACTCCTCCCAATAATAAATTGATAACTAAACACAGTTCACCCGCAGCTGCCTATATCGCTGGTAACTTGGCCGATCGATTTGGACGAAAAACAACACTAATATTGGCTTCCTGCATGTTTGCGATGTCCTACACTCTCCTACTTTTCGCTCATAATATAGAAACCATATACGTTGCCCGTATAATCGAAGTATTTTCTTTTCTCATCCATCACGTTCAATATTCAATTATTAAAAAAAAATATTTAGGGCGGCGGAGCAGGTTTCACAATGACAGTTATGCCCATGTATGTTGGCGAGATTGCAACCAAAGAAAGCCGCGGATCCGCTGCAAGTCTTATGATGCTGTTCATGACACGTAAGTTTTTGCATAAAATCCACTTTAACAAAGATATATATTAAGAATCCTTAAAATTCCCTGTAGTTGGAATGCTTTATGTCTACTGCATTGGTCCGTTTACCAAGTATATTCAATTCCAACTATCATGCTTAGCCATACCGCTGGTATCCATCGCTGGCTTTCTCTACCTTCCCGAAAGCCCACACTACCTCATAATGAAAGGAAAAGTTGGTGCTGCGATAAGATCCTTGCAAATAGTTCGCGGACAAGAGATTGATGTCGTGTCATTGGAAATACCCGAAATTCAGGAAGCTGTCGATCGCGCTAAGGCCATTACGAAAGGTGGATGCGAGGACATCTTACAAAATCCAGGAAATTTGCGTGCTTTTATTATAGTTGTAGGATTAATGTTCTTTCAGCAGTTCTCCGGAGCCGTCATCATTGTCATTAACTCTCAGTCGATATTTATGCAAGCAAATTCAAGTTTGGATGCGGCTGTTTCGACAATCGTCGTCGGTTTAGTACAAGTGTTTTCTAGCGCCACGCTTCAGATGATTGTCGATTGGTGGAAACGCAGAACATTACTAACATTGTCAGCTCTTGGAATGGGCTTGGCACAGTTTACCATTGGCACGTATTTTTACTTTCAAAAAACTGGTAACGTAGATTATATGCGCTGGACTCCAATTGTGGCTGCTATCGTCTTTCAGTTGTCGTATCGCATTGGATTTGGTCCTTTACCTTTTGCAGTACTGAGTGAAATGTTTCCACCAAATGTTAAGTCAATTGCTGCGTCTAGTGTGACATTGACATGTTGGGGCTTGGGATTTTGTATCTCACGGTTCTATCCGGTATTGGATGCATACGGGACACATTACTTATTTTGGGGCTTTTCAATTTTCTGCTCATTAGCGTTCCTGTTTGTGCATTTTGTTGTTATTGAAACGCACGGTTTGAGCTTGTCAGAAATTCAAAATCGGCTGCAACAAATTAAGTGAGTGTTAAGTGTGAAGTTTTTAAATTCTTTCGAAAAATAAAAAGAATTGCAATGCCGACAACAAATGTTTGGATTCATCGCTAATAGGGAGTGGGTAAACAAACAAACAAACGGTAATTTAGTTTATCTGATACCTTATTTGATACCTGAGGTGTCAAATAGCAGAGAACTTCTTAGGGCGTGAGCTTGCTCGCTATCTATCTTCATCTTACTGATTATGACCTATGTAGAGGTGCACGAGAAACACACAGAGATGCCCTCTGCTAAGAAAAGTAGCCTTAGAAAATTTGTTGTTTTCTATGACCTTACATAGCTTTTCGACGTGTGTTTTAACTATCTTTTCGTTTTTTTTTTGAATGCGGATGGCTGAAGAGCGTCTCAATGGATTTCGACGGGGAAAGGAAGAACTTGCAACAATGTGAACCCCTTATGGGCATAACAATGGCTCAACATTGACTGGAGTGTTTGAAAAAGCATCAACCAGACAACCTAATCTTACAAAGATGAGGAATTAACCAGATAGTCAACTCTGCAATCCCCTATCACTTTCAACCCGCAAAAATATTTAATAACGGCCGCAAAATCCTCTCTCATCTGTGAATACGTGTAAGCCAGACACATGAAGTTAGATCTAATTTACTAGATTACCCGCCAAAAATAATTGTGGGAAGTTTTGCAATATATCCAACTCGCAACAACAAAACAGCTGGTCACGGCGGATGTGTTGGGAAATAGGAAATTCTGCGAAGTGTTGAGTTTATGTGATTCAACTTTTATAGCTATTTTAATTTAAATGTTTATAAAGAAACAAAAAATTAGTTACCCAATAAAGTTGTTACAATTTAGTTGGAATATTTTTTGCGGTTATAAGAAATAGTTCTCTATTTTTTATCTGCCTTAAAATAAACATTCCTGGGTTGTTGTGCTTTTCCATTTTGGTTAATAAAATGAGATAAAATGCATATTTTATTGTAAAGGGTGATTTTTTAGCTGGTTTGGTTTTGGCAACACTGGTTTTGACAGCTGACGTGTGTTTAGTACCTTGTGTCACTGTCAAACAGCTTCAGTTTGGTTTGCAATTTAACCATGGATCGTCTTACAAATGAACAACGCTTGCAAATTATTGAATTTTACTACCAAAATTCGTGCTCGGTTCGAAATGTTCATCGCGCGCTGCTTCCATTTTATGATCGGCATTCTCGACCTTCTGAGCAGTCTATTCGGAAGATTGTGACCAAATTTCGCACCAAATTTACTTTGTTGGACATTAAACCACCAACACGTCTACGTATCAGCTAGTGTGACAGAAGACCGCGAAATGTCGATTCGGCGCCGTTCCCAGCAGTTAGGCCTTTGTTACAGCACTACGTGGAAAATTTTGCGGAAGGATTTGGGCGTAAAGCCTTTTAAGATACAGCTGGTGCAAGAACTAAAGCCAGCCGACCTACCACAACGCCGAATTTTTGGTGAATGGGCTCTTGGAAAGCTGGCCGAGGATCCGCTTTTTTATCGAAAAATTGTGTTCAGCGATGAGGCTCATTTTTGGTTGAACGGGTACGTAAATAAGCAAAATTGCGCATTTGGGGTGAAGATCAGCCAGAAGCATTGCAACAGCTACCAATGCATCCCGAAAAAGCCACTGTTTGGTGCGGTTTATGGGCCGGCGGCATTATTGGGCCATATTTCTTCAAAGATGATGCGAATCGCAGCGTTACTGTCAATGGTGAACGCTACCGAGCGATGATAACAAACTTTTTTTTTGCCCGAAATGGAAGTTCTTGACTTGCATGATATGTGGTTTCAACAAGACGGTGCCACATGCCACACAGCACGCGAAACAATGGCGCAATTGCGAGGCGAGTTTGGTGAACAGTTAATTTCACGTTTCGGGCCGGTCAATTGGCCGCCTAGATCGTGCGATTTGACACCATTAGATTATTTTTTGTGGGGGTATGCCAAGGCTAATGTGTATAGGGACAAGCCCGCTTCGATTGACGCACTGGAAGCCAACATCCATGCATTCATTCGTGAGATACCGGCCGATATGTGTGAAAGAGTATGCCAAAATTGGACTCAGCGGATGGGCTACCTGAGACGCAGCCGCGGTCAACATTTGCATGAAATTATCTTTAAACATTAAATTGCAAGGTTCAAACTATCGATTCAAATAAATATTTCATTCATTTTTTTTATGCACTGCATAAATATATTGGGGGTGCATTTTTTTTATCGAAAATGCTTGGTAGTTGAGAACATATCATAAATAAGCATGCATATTATGTTACATATATATTGAATTAATTAGCCACTTTTTTTAACAGCCGACTTTATTTGTCAAGGTATAATGTTTTGTAAATTTATTTTATATGAAAATAAACTAAACAATTTACTACTACTACTACTACTAGGAAGTAATTGCAAATTTTCTTAAAAAAGTGTTTTGATGTACCAAAAATAATATTTGTAAGAATTTGGATTACGTTTTATTAAAAAGCGTTTTAAACCAGTGTTCAATTGTGTAGAGTTACTTAACTGCTTCAATATAACCATCCATAATCTACGAAATCCTTGCTAGTATAGTTATACTTAAATTTATTGTCAATCGAAAATGTATGATGAACTTACTTATTATATATTAGTCACGTTAATCAATATTATTCTGATTATTTTTCATTAAAAATTAGAATAAATTAGTTAAAACACAGCTTTATTCTTAATATTATAATATTTTATTATGTTATTAGTTGTGTGGTAAGTATGTTTTTATCAATCCATATTCACCGCATATTGGCTATTTTTATTTTACACACCCAAATTGTGAGTTGTAATCTGCTGAAATTCATCAACTGTTTCCAACTTCTTGCTGTAAAAAATGACATTTCATGGCCGCGGCCATTAGCCCCATATAATTCGATTTATGTGTGCGTGATTCACATTTGATTTGAACGTAAAAGACCATCTAAGTACATATAAGCCCCACATAGCTTATCAGTTCGACTTAGCTTGTAGGCAAGGTGAGAGATTCGCTCTCGAGTTGACTATCTGGTTAATTCTTCATCTCTGGTTTGGCAAGTCATCATGGAAAGACTGAACACCACAACAGCGTCTCCAAATTGTTTAGCTCATCATCGTTCCATAAGTCGATGATACTTCACCGATTAGGTCATTTCCAGCACGTAGTGGTGAGATTAAAGCAGCGTGACGAAATTCAAGCCCATGGTCTCAATGAAACTCTGGTTTCAACAAGACGGCGCTACGACACACACAGCTCGTGAAACAATTGACTGGTTGAAAAATCATTTTGGTGAGCGCTTAATTTCACGTTTTGCTACGGTGAATTGGCCTCCTAGATCGTGCCATATCACACCTTTAGACTAATTTCTCGAAGGGTATGTAAAGTCTCATGTCTTCAGGAATAAGCCAGAATAAGCCGACTGACGCTTTGGAAGCCAACATAGCTCTTGCTATTCCTGAGATACCAGTAGCTATGCTCGAATTTGGATCTTCCGAATGGACAACCGCATACTTAGTCGTGGCCAACATTTACATGATATCATTTTCAAAAAGTAACTTTAAGTTCACTTTCAAATTATTGTGTTTTATTTTAAATTATATATCAAACCTCACGATGAATCACCCAATAATTGTTATGTCCGCAAATTACGATAAGAACTTTATGTTCATTTAATTAATTTTTCCTGGAGAAAACATAGAGGTCGAGTACACGGCATCTTTTGTTTGATTGTAAAACCTTTTGGTGGTACGGGGCGAATTTGATACTGGATACCCCTTGTGTAGTAGAGAAACGAATTTAATTACTAAGCGATTACATCCACATCTGATCTCGCTCGGCTATTGAACTATACAGGCTTGAGTTGATTCAAGACACGTTGCTCAGTTCATTGCAATCATAAGCACTTAAGCTCTTCCCAACAGCGACCTATTGCACTGTTATTGCTGTTCAGGTGTCAATCAAAGTTAATATCTGCACATTGTTTTGTCGTCATTGACACCTGTTGTCATTAGCAGGAACTCGACTTGGAAAATGCTGCCGAAGTTTGGATGTTTTTGGAATAAACTTCTGCCCCAACACCATTATCCACCGAACTTACAGCTATCGTTGGTTCTACATCTGGTGTTTAGTTCTCGCACCATTTATCCCTCCTAGGAAAAGAGGAGAAGAAAACCATCGGTTCGAGTCCCAACGAACTTTGCAATAAAACCAACCAAACCAAAGAAAAACCTGCCAAAGCAAAATTGATATTTTAAAATATCGTAAAGCTTTAATAATCAAAGTTTTATGTTGGTAACTATGTTGTTTTTGAAAAAAAAAAATGGCAATATGATGAATATTTCCTTTCTTTTATGTTATTTTATTTACAAAAATAAAAATCAGAACTTATTTATCCTTGTTATTATTACAACAAAAACACATAAGTGTATAGTTTGGCCAACTGCGTCATACGAAACTTTCTCGGTACATAGATGCGTTTTTGAGTCGCAAAATGAATAGAAAATTAATGGTGAGAAATTTATTAAATCACTTTTTAGGTCTTAAAAAATTAGGTTTTCTCAAAAACGACACCTACGATTTTAATGTAATTTCGCACATTGTCCACTTTTATCATAATTGTTCGAAAAATTATCAAAATCGTTAGAGCCCTTTTTGAGAAAATGAATTTAATTTAAATTAAAGCAAATCGTTATAGAAAAAAAAAATTTTAAAAAATTATTTAAAAAATCTAAGTATGCAAATTTGTTTGAGTTCCCTTTATTAGTTATCGAGATATAGGCCGTTCTATAAATTACCGTTAATCGGTAAGTTTTTTCCAAAAACTGAGTATGTAGAATTTTTAAACATCCTTAGTACCGAAGACCGAAATCCTTGGAACCACTTACGAGAAAAATAGTGATAAGTGATTTTCACAAAAAGTGTGTATGGAAAAAAAATGTGTATAGTACTGTTTCAAAAGATAAAGCAAAAAATAAAAAGATGCCCCGAGAGGTAACTCCAAGAACCTTATATACGAACTTTGAAGCTTATCCGTCGAACCGTTTCGCCATACGGCGCCCGGACAGACAGACAGACAGACCGACGGACGGCATTGGCGGACCTACTTTTTTGGACTTCTCTACAGTCGTAATATCATCACCTCATACTCAGTTTGAGTTCGAAATTTGCGCACGATCGCAATAACTTTCTCTTTAGTATACTTATTTATACGAGACAGCTAAAAACATATTTAGGCCTTATAAAGCCACATAAAAATCTTGGTTTAAGGCATATAGCGAAAATACTGTTGCAAGTATAAAAAGCTATTGAGACTGCTTATTTCCTTTTCATATCTATCTTATTCTTCTCTCCATTTAACGACGAGATTATGATCAGGATTACAGGGATCATATTACTCCCACTTCACTGCATTCCTACGGGTCCGCCTGTAAGATTCGCCGGTTGGACCTCAAAAAATATCTACAGGCCTCCCGATTTTGGATCACTTCATCATTAACGCCAATCAAATGCTGATGTTTCTGCATTTGTGTGATCCAGGAGTTTTTAGGCCTGCCTCTCTTACGCGATGATAAGGGAATGTTGATTGCCATTGCCTTTTTGACGGGGTTCGTAGGATCCCTCCTTTGAACATGACAATACCAACTGAGTCGGTCGTGCTCCATGGTTTCTTTGACGTGACGGCTTCCTCGGATTCTGGAACTTCTAATTCGATCAAGCTTTGCTACTCCTGGCAGTCATGCGAAGCATCTTCATCTCAGCTGCTGTCAACTTGCCCTCATACTTTTTGGACATTGTCCAGCATTGTGAACAACTGCGGTGTAGAGCCTTCCTTTCAGCTTATTGGACATTTTTCGGTCACTGAAGATGGCACAGTTTTCCTGCCACTTCATCCATCCTACGATTACACGTTGATTGATGTCGTCATCAACGGTTGCTTCGCTGTTGATCATTGATCCCAGATATTTGAACTTTTCACACTTGGGAACCACCACCCCATTCAAATAAATGTCTGGAATGGGTTGGCTTGTGTCAAAGAATGGGCAATACAGATACTCTGTCCTTTTTTTGGCTAATATGGTACTCATTCCCCTCTAAAGCATCTATCCAAACATCAAGTGCTCGTTTCAGGGAAGTCTGATCATTACTTGCGATGGCTCCATCGTCAGCAAAGAATTACTGATGCACTTTAGGGTCCGTCACTTTTCCCTCAAGCAGATAATCTAGGACTGTAATAAAGAGCCTTTTAATGGAAGTTCCTCGGCGACTCCTGCGGGACATCTAACTTTTGTCTTCGCTCCCGCGTACATGTCCATGATCATCTGTACGTAGGTTTCAGGAACTCCTCGTTGTCTTAGCGCTACCCATATCAGATCTCTTGGTTGTCTATCGAATGCTTTTTAAAATCAACCAGAACAATATGCAGATCCTTTAAGGAATCACGATGCTTTTCCATTATGATTTTTGTACTTTGGATTGCATCTGTGATTGATAGCCGTATTATTTGTCTTTAGGCGACCATTTTATACCCGCTCAATGATCTTCATCGTATGTGAAATCAACTTGATTAAACGGTAATTATCGCAGTTTCGCGTGTCTCCCTTTCCTTTTCATATCCATGATTCCTCTTAAATGCAATCGAAATTATATTTTCTTGATCCATATATTGACTAATTGCTTTAATTGATTGCCAAAAGTGGATGCTAAGTCCACTGCATACATATAACTCAAACTAAAAGTAATAACACTTTTTTTTTAAAAAAAATAATAAATCATTAATAAATTAAAACGCAAGCAGAGTTGCCTCAATATTATTTTTAAATAATTTAATTTTAATGAACACGAAACTCCGAAAACAAACCCATTGCCATTAAGGGCTTCACACCATTATCAACAATGCTTAGGTTAATTGCATTGAGAACATGAGCAATGGAAATTTTATCAAATTCAATTAAATTAAATCACACAGCCATTATTATAATTTTTTTTTTAAAACAACTAATTATAATATAATCTCAATAATATTATTGTGCATAGCTTGGACCGCATTTATCCTTGGAATTTTAAATTGATGAACACAAGAGTGGCCGTTATTCGAGGATGATAGATAACAACACCGCAAATAGCGTTCATTTTTTAAAACGTATTTTGCGTTAATTAATAAATATCCATCGGACAATTCTAATCAATGAAAAATCTCCAATATCCAATTAATTGCATATTGGAAATGATTTTCGATTTTAGTAGTTTTTTTTGTTTTGGTTTTTGTGTTGCTGAAAAATAATTCCTTTCTGCAGTTGAGCTTGCATGAACATGTAATCGGATCACATCAATAATTCGAAATACCGTATAAAAACAATGACCTAACGATGGGAATTTATTTCACATTTTAGGCGATTTAATTTCATAGTTGGACGGTTTTTTGACGCATTTCGATTATTTGATTTGATAGTAGGATAGGTAACCGGGCAGCATATGTACTACTTGCAACAACAAACTGCTGTGTCTTGCATCGGGTGTTGTTTGTTTTTTAATCGTTTTTGATTACTTTACAAATTGGATGCGGCGTGTGAGTGAGATTGTGGATGACAGGTTTCATGAAATGGAAATATGGAAATGGGAAATTTTCTAATTTTGTTTGAAAATTTCGTATGTTCTTAAAATATTAAGGTTTTTTTTTTAGGTTTTGGGGGTTTGCTGGAAGGCAAAATCAACGAAAGACACTGCAGCAGGTTTATACGCGAGGCAGCCCTGAGTAGTCGTTTAACCCGATCGAATAAGATAGACTGACTAGCGTCGGAATATACAGCAATACTCAGCAATTTTGTTTGAATTTTTGTTAATATATTAAAAATTAGGATAAAAATCGACAAAGGTCGGATATTTTAACTTTTTGATTTCTTAATTTCCTATTATATTAGATACACAGCTACAGCTAACTATTGTAGGTCAAGGGGTTTCATCCGCCTTAACCTCCTGTCCGTATGGGCTGTAGATATTTTATAACTGTATTATTTCTACATTAACATGATAAAGGAGCCTAGATCTGTGTCCTTGAGCGACCTTTTTAATTTCATCCTCAACCACCTCAACATTAAATCTCTATGTAAATCAGCATTTCCTATGTACCACGGAGCATTGACGATTTTTCGTAGTACTTGTCTAGGAATGTTTGTATGTACATTTTGGAAGTGCCTTCCCATAGCTGGATCCCATAGATCCATACTGGCTTCAATTAATTGAGTATCTCTCAATTAACCAATACATGTTCAATTCAATTTTTTTTAACATTGCGGTTTATCATCTGAGTCATACCTAGAAATTTAGCTGTATTTGAATATTCCACTTCATTGTTATTTATGTACACTGGTACATATGCCACATATACTTAAATTAACGTGAACTGTCATTAACCTCATCTGCTAATTAGTTGTTAAACTGGAAGTATTATGTACTGCCTTTTTTAAGTTTTTTGTTGTTACTTCAACAGTTTCTTCCATACCAAGTATGGCAGTATCATTTGCAAAAGTTGAGAGCCAGTACACTTCCTTGTGGTACACCAGTTTTAATTTCTTTTGAAGTTGAGTATTGTGTTTCTTGTTTAATTCTAAAGAACCGTTGGGATATAAAACTCTCAAGAATTTTGGAATACTGCTTCGGCAGTTGCTTTTTTAATTTGTGAACCAGTTCTTTATGCCAGACTTCATCGAAAGTTAATGCCTATCAAGAAATATAGTGCAGCAAATCTGTTGTCTTTAAACGATCTTACGATCATGTTTATGATTCTATGCATCCGATAAACAGCCGCATGCTTGATGGTTTGGGACTATCGAGTTTTCTTAAATTTTTTTCGAGCCTTTTTGCCAGCATCTTTACTTCGTTGGGTGGTTTTGAATCACATGCTCGAGACATACCCTAACCTTAATGCGGCGTTTGTAACCTACGCTAGTCTTTTTAATTCTCCTCGTAATTAAATCAAATTTGGGGCTTTTCTTATGTAAATATGTACATATATTCCTCTTTTTATTTCTGTGGCAAGTTCTTTAGCAGAAACTGACCTAATAGGACTTTTATCTTCACACGTTTCTTCCGTTCCTTGATAATCTGAAATACCAAGGGTGGTCTTTAAAAATATTTCTACGCCCAATTTGGACATAACGTCATCAGCATTTTTAACTTAAAAATAAACTTTTTATTTGGCTTACAAATTTTCTAAGTCAACGAAAATAGTTAATAATCAGAAAGTAACAAATAAAACATAGTAATTCGCGTGGAGGAAAGTGTATCTTATTTGCGCTCGGAAAGAATGGAAATAGTTAAAATGACATTGACACCGAAAAAGACGAGCTAACAGATGAAGAAAATATTAAATAGAGATAGAAAATGAGAGATCATTTATAAGCATATGAAAGTAAATCGGAGACAAAGCGGAGCCCTGGGGAACACCAGAATTCATTTTGTGAGTTGCAATCTTTGAAGCAAGAGACCGCCAAAGCCTTCGACCGCGTCTCCCTTAATTTCTCAGCAAGCCAAACCTTAACTTCACCAGCATCAAGTACAGAGTAAATCGCCAGGCACATGCAGCCAATTATAAACCTGCATAGATGAGCATGGGAATACAGCAGTTTGGAGAAAACACTTCTGCAGACAATTAAACGGCGGAGACAGCCAACAACTCCCCGTCAGGCACAATGATCTGTTCAGCTTGGACGATTATAGCCAAAATTTCCGTCCACCCGAACTACACGAAGTGAGGATAGCGATATCCAAATTCAAGTACAACAAAGCAGCTGAAGCGGATGGCCTTCCGGCCGAGCTTTTCAAAGCAACGGGAGATGGCTTGGTAAGGAGCATGCACCAACTCATCTGTAAATTTTGGTCGGATGAAAGCATGCCAAACGAATGGTACCTCAGCATCGTGTGCCACATCCTGAATGTTGCGTACAAGATCCTGTCGGCTGTATTATGTTAACGCCTAAAACTTTCGCCAAATATCGCCCAAATTTTCACACGCCGACAGATTTAGACAAAAGAGCAAGAATTTCAGTTCGTTGCACACCTTATATTCGTCGACTTTAAAGTCGCCTATGATAGCGTATATAGGACGAATTATGCAAAGCCATGTCAAGTTTCGGCATCCCCACCAAACTCGTGCAGGATGACGATGGAGAAATCTCGCAACTACGTCAGAGACAGCAAGAACACCACCGATCCGTTTGGTATCGAAAAAGGTTTTGAGACATTACGCGACGCGCTATCATGTACTTTCTTTAACATCGTTCTTGAAGCAAATGAGCGAAACTCACTAGATGTACAATTTTTCAAAGTCCGTTCACCTTCTTGCCTATGCTGATGGTACTGATATTATTGGGAGAACGCGGCGAGCTGTTAATGGCGCATTTGCAAGAATCGAAACGGAGGCGTTAATGAGAACAAAACGAAGTATATGCCCTCAACGAGAAAGGGACCTTAACATCTACGATTCTGTCAAAATGTCACAATGGGCAGATACAACTTCGAAGAAGTTACAGATTTAGTCTAGCTTAGTTCCACTATCACTTTTTAAAATGACATCGGTGCAGAGACCAAGCGAAGAATAGCTATTACCAATCGCTTCTTAGGGCTAAAAAGGCATCTGAGAAGTAAAGCCCTCTCTCATAGAACCAAGAAGATCTTATATAAGTCATCCCGGTCCTGCTGTATGGTGCAGAAGCATGTACCCTGCCAAAGGCGGATGAAAACCTTCTGAGATGCTTTGAGAGAAAGATTCTTGTGGTGATATCACCAATAACACTTTATTCCGTATATACGGTCCAGTTTGTGACGATGGAGTGTGGGGAAGAAGATTCAACGACGAACTATACCGGCTATAAAGCGACGCTGACCTGGTCAAAAAAAACTTAAAATACAACGGCCGAGATGGCTGGGACACTGGAGCGTATGGACAACAACGCACCAGCCTGACGAGTCTCCGAATGTACTCCTGAGGGACAACGCAGCAGAGGAGGATCTCACCTTAGGTGGCGCGCACAATTGGAGAACGACCTCAACCAACTAGTGAGGCAGCTAGCTGGAGGGGCTTGTTGATTGAGGCCGTGATCCACCCCGAGCTGTAGAAAAGTAAGAAAGTAAACGAAATTTTGGTCTAGATTTATTAAAGAATTACCCACGAATGAATTACTTGCTACTTAAGCTGGGCGAAAAAAAATGGGTTCAAAACTGCAAGCTCTATAAAGGTACTTATGTTCGTGTTCTTCTGTAGCATTCTAAGTAAGGTTTGCACACAAACCAAAATGAAGCTGTATAATGAAGTAATCGCACCAATAGCTCTACATGGGACTGAGCGCTTACCTCTACTAGATAAGCACTTAAGTAAGCTCCAAGCTGCCGAAATGAAATACTCAAGAAGAGTCACAGGTCAAACTAGTAGCGACAGAATAAGAAATGAACTAAGAAGAAGAGCAAAAGTTGGTCAGAAAAAAAAACAATAATAGAGGAAAGACAACTGAAATGGTTTAGACATGTGCAACGCATGGACGAGAGAAGAGGAGCAAAAAAATAGATGATATAAAGATTGAAGGAACTGCACCAAGAGGTAGACCACGCAACACTAGGGATGGATCCCACGGATCCAAGAGATATGAAGAAAGAGGTGTTAGGCCCTCACGGAAATGGGGACAGATTGCCGGAACCGGAGTCAGAGGAAGGAATGGATAGTCTGAAGTTACCTCGACGCCTACCAGCGTATGGGGCATGAAGAAGAAGAAGAAGGGATTTTGTCTTTTCTGATTCTGACTTCAACCCAATATTGAGTATACCTGTTTTAAAGTGCTGCCATGTCAGAGGTGAACACTCTTTACGGGTCGGGAACTCAGTATACCTCCTACATATTTAATTAGTTTCAGGAAAAGCAAAAACACTAATTGAATATGCTATTGCATAAACAGGTTCATTCACATTAAATTCCTACATTTTATTATCTCTGTTTAATTTAAAATATATTTTTTTTTTGTTATTTTTCTATCGAATACTCACAGTACAACTCGATGGTAATGTTGGTGGAGACATATTTCTTGTGAAAATTACTAGCTTGACACGTGTAGACAGCATGCTGATGTATTCGTGATAAATTCCGCACAACAAGTTTGCTATTTATCGTTCCATCATAGGAAATGTCGACCATACTGTTTTGAATCTGGCCATTCATTAGCCATGTCACCGTGGGCGGAGGGCTTCCTGAAAATGATAGAATAATATGGAATAAAAAAAAAAACTTTTAATTTAATTGGTTTGAAATATGATCTATTTGATTGATTGAAACATTTTTGTATTGATTTCATTTAACTAAATGAATTTTGCGATTCAAAAGAAAAATATTATTAAATTGTATGTAAAGTTCGTTGCATTTATGTATATACAAAGTTGTGGGTTGACATGGGAATAAAAAGTATTAAAGCGATAACTTAGATTTAATATTAGATTAATGTAAAACACATTTTGTATTTTGTTATGATTTTTTAATTATTTTAGTGGAAGCACGTGAAAGAGAAGTATTTGGGAATCACCCTTGACCTGAAACCTATATTTTCGCAATTGATAGAAACTCTAAGGCGACTAAGATTATCGGATCAATTTAGCTGAACACTTGGGTAGACAAATCACACTCTTTTAAGTAGAGATCTTCGCAATCACAACTGCTGTAAATATCCTTTTAAAGAAATGAGTTGCCTCAAATAGCCTAGCTGCAATTAAAGCCTGCTTTGCTGCTACGATAACCTTCTAAAATTGGGGGGAGGTCATACACAGGTTGGGCAGATGTAACTCCGTAAATCTAACTTTGGTCCCTGGTCATGCAGGTATCCGGGGTAATGACAGAGCAGACGCTCTTACAAGGCATGGTTCATTATCAACCTTTGTTGGCCTACAACCGTCCACAAGGGGCTGCTCATCGATCCACAAAAGTTAAATGACGTAGCTTTTACGTGTACTACATACCTTATTCTGGCATGATCTTGCATCATGCAGATATACAAAGCTGTTAATCGACGGTCAAAAATTCAGAAAATCTAAATGTCTACTAGAACTGAAGAAAAGTGTCTAAAGATCCTTAACTGGTCTGTTTTATCTCAACGACCATTACACCCTGTACTCCCTACAGACTGACAATCCCCCTTGCTATCATCTTACTTGCTGTTTTAACTCTAAGTTATTCCATTATCACAAGGTTAGGTTAGGTTGAAGTGGCAGTCGGTGAGGCCGACTCATTTATACCAAAAAGTGGTCCGTTGTGATACCACGTGGATCTATACCTTTACTAGTCCACTAGTTAAACCATTTGGAGATATATATATAGCGACAGAGATCTTAAATGTCAGTAGCTGACAGATCTTTAAGATCTTCATGGAATAAGGCCCCTAGACGGGTTATACGTTTAAGGAAGGAGCAGGACGGGTGTATCTGCAAAAGTTATTGGAGTGCACACCAAGCCTATAGGACCGCATGACACTTATTGTAGAGTCGACATGCAGTCTTTTAAGAGAGATCAAATTAGAGCGTTTTAAGATCCAATACCGCGTTGTCGTTAGACAAGTTATGCCGCTTGTCCACCTAAGGTTGGTTTTTCAATAACTTCCTTTATCAGGTTTTTTTTGGAACCGAAATGGAACGCTTTTTTACAAATAACCGAGATATTTTCAAAGAACCGGCAGTTTTCGTCGAAATAACGAGATTTAGGTTCGAATTATTGGGGTAGGAATTATCGAGATAATAAAGGGCGTATTTTTTTAGAGGCATAGAACTTTAAATGTCGGTTTTCACCAGGGAAGTGTCTTAAGTCCTTGACGGACCCTAAAGTGCATCAGTTATTCTTTGCTAACGATGGAGCTATCATAAGTGATGATCAGGTGAAGGTTGAGGGTTATGATCCCTATAATCCTGATCATAATCTCGTCGTTAAATGGAGAGAAGAGAGGAACAGAACTCTGAAATGGAATAAAACAAAGACGATTTTTTTTAATTGACATGAAATTTACTTTTTTTTTAAAAAGATAATCTTCTGACATTATAATTTAACTATGGTTTCTGGCATATGACCGACACGGCTGACTTGAACATAGTCTTATCTGGGAGTCCAATTTTTTATGACTTTTTCCAACATTTGAGGCTGTATATCGGCAATAACGCAATGTTGACTATATTATTTACCTTCATGGCAGTTACTTGTAGAGCCCGAAATCTCAATCAACGATTCAGCCCGCAGAATCTTCGACACTGACTTGAAAAACAACACGGCCAACTTGGACAACGCTATTGGAAGCAGATAACCAAAGACCGGACTAATTAACGAAACTTATTAGCTGAGGCTCAGGTTGGTCCAACCCGTACAGCAAAACCTAAGTAAGTAAGTTAAAGCTTACAACAACTCATCTAACTGTGGCTTATAAGGCATCGATTAAAAAATATTAATAACTGAAGAAAAAATTTTTAAATTACAAAAAGACAACTGACTTAAAGCGAAATAGGATTAGGTATACATTGAACTAAATTCCATGAACTTAACATACCCAGGACCACAAATTTGCAATGAAAAATTCGAAGAAATTTCCAATAAAAAATTATGTAAATCCCTACACCTAGCAGCAGTCTGCATTAATCCAGAAATGTCTGACCAGAACAACCGCTGTCGTATTTAATCCTGTTGGAAAATCTAACCAATTAATTATGCAGTGCTGAGCTCTACTTCTCCTCTAGATATATATTACACTTAATTACAAAATAACGACAGGACAGCAATAACGAAATGCATTTCTCCCCAACAAGGAAGCTCCGTTGAAATACTAGAAAACAATAGAAATCGCTGCATGAGAACAACCGAAACATATGGACTTTGAAGTAGTTCACACAAGCCAGCGCAGCGCCCGTACACAAGCGTCAACAAACCGCAAACAACAGTCATCGCACACACAAAGAATGAGGTAGGTTTCCTAAGCCAAACGCCCTTAAGGAAACACCACTTGACGAAACATAACAACAATACTGCAGCAGTAGCAGTGAGTTCCTTTTTGTCACATGCGATTGCAACTATATGATGGCGAAAACCCAATTAAATCTCAACAGCACTCCTTAATGACTCTTTTCTTGTTTCGGAGTTAATGCTATGTTTTTTTGCTCCTCTATTCCTGAAGCCCTTATTGTATTTTCATGCTGTTCTGCCCTCAAAAAAAACTATAGCTCTCTCTTTCTTTTTTTGGTGCTTGCAAAATATCGGAAACAGCATTCGGCAAACAGTTTGCGTGCTGCTTGCTACGAAATCAATGCTGCAACTGTAAATATAAGTACAGGCGGAAAGTGCTTCAATCACGTCGCACATGCTGCCGCACGACAAACTTTTATAAATAAACACCGCTGTGACATGTATCGTTTAAGATTCGCTTAAGAGTTTTGAAGAATCTCTGCAGTATGAAAAAACAACCTCGTTATCGAGCAACAGTAACAGGAAAACTTTGTTAAACCAACAAAAACCAAAACATTTTCTGATAAGAAAATTAAGATGCAAATATTGCCGTGTGTCGTTGTCCCCCGCAGTCACCCGCTTTTGGGAGGACCTTGCATCTGTTGCAAAAGAAACATATTCACTTTCACAAAGAACCAGGAAGCGGAGTGTCGTGGACTATTAACGCAGTTGAGATAATTTACGACGCGCTGCTCCACTTTAACTTAGTGTTAGTGGGTGTATTCGTGAATGTGTGTGTTCCTTTTTTTTTTTGAAAACTCGCCTAGCATGCCATGTCTATGTGTATGGTCATAATTTATCACATCACTCCTACTATCCAACGCTAGTAATTACTGAAACGAGGTGAGCATTTATTCAGCACACGCACCGCACTGTATGTTGGGTTAGCTAGCAGCGCGTTCGGTACATGTTGGGGAGCGCTTTAAGAGCCAAAACTAATGTTTGCGTGTCCCTTTTTTCCATGGAAGAACATTTATTTCAATTTGCATTACGTAAAGTGTTCCGGTGAGAGTGTCGTGCGAGAGCTTGATATGTGAAACGTATGTATATGTTCTCCTTCCCGTTTTATAGAGGAGAATAAGCATTTCGTGAAGTTGGCCTATGTGTGAATGAGTGGTGATTTGTGGAGCAGCAGCCATGTTATAAAGACGAACATCAGCCGAGGTCATAAACGGCATCTGTTGTAATTTTTAGATGATTGTTGTACGTACGAAATGAATGGCAGCGTAATTAGTTGAGTTTTTGAGACTGTTCAGCTGAGTGATGAGGTGTCAAGATTATGTTTTCTTGAAATGGTAAGCATCATATCATTACAGTCTGGAGCCTAGTTAAAGCGGTGTCTTTGCCTTCTTCTTTACCTTCCTTTGCAGAACAGAAACCTGTAGAGATAAGCAAGGAACATTGTATTGGAGACACTGTCGGTGCTGAGGATATGGAAAAACAACCATTTCTGCAGACTGCTAAACAGCGAAGACGACTCCAATTCCGCTATCAGGCAAAATTAACGAACCATTCAATTTGGACGATGAAAGCCAAGATTTCCGTCCACATGACCAAAATGAAGTGAGGATAGGAATATCTAAACTCAAGTCCAACAAGGCTGCTGGAACAGACAGCCTACCAGCCAATGGCGAAGAGCATACCCCAACTCATTTCCAAGATTTGGTCGGAAGAAAGTATGGCCGATGAATGGAACCTAAACTACGCCAACTATAGAGGTATCAGTCTCCTAAACATCGCATATAAGATCTTGTCTGTCGTATTGTGTGAGCGCTTGAAACCATTTGTCTAAGCTCAGATTGGACCCTATCAGTGCGGTCTTAGGCCCGGTAAGTCCACAATTGACCAAATACTCACGCTACGGCAAATCCTGGAGAAAATCCAAGAAGTCCAGATCGATACCCAACACCTTATTATCGATTTTAAAGCCGCGTATGACAGCATCTATAGAGACGAGTTATACAGAGCCAGAAACTCGTCCGATTGTGCAGGATGGTGAAATAGAAAAGCTCGTCACTGCTAAAGACATAACCGAGACCCTTGATGTCAAAAAAGGATTCAGGCAAGGCGACGCGATGGATGTGACTTCTTTAACATCATACTTGAAATAATTGTGCAGAATCCAAAGCAAGAGGTACGATCTCTCAAAAGTCTGTTCAATTACTTGCGTATGCCGACTATATTGATAACATTGGTAAAATACAGCGAGCTGTCACTAGTGCATTAGCGAGAATAGGAACAGAAGCCGCAAAAATGAAGAAAGGACACCCAACATCGATGAATCGGCCATAATGTCACAATTGACAGCTAAAACTTTGAGGTAGTAAGGGACTTTGTCCACCTCGGCTCTGCTATCATATCTGAAAACGACATCTTGTCAGAAATGAAACAAAGAATAACGCTTGCCAATCGCTGTTTCTTTGGGCTGAGAGGGCAACTATGTGGGAAAAAACTTTATATAGGACCCTCATAATCCCGGTCCTGTTCTGTTTGGTTTGGATAAAGATATTTTTGGTCGTTTCGAGAGAAAAATTCCTCGTTAGATATTTAGTCTCATAGCCATTGAAGGGTTATACAGGAGACGTTTCAACGATGAACTCTACGAGCTGTATGGCGCATTAACCTGGTCAAAAAACTGCGCATTAGGCGTCTGAGATGGCTGGGACATGTAGAGCGAATGAACACCAACGCACCAGCCCGCAGAATCTTCGACTCCAGTCCGGAGGGACAGTGCAGTAGAAGAAAGCACCGCCTTAGATGGCGCGCATATGTGCAAGGGGACCTTAACAAACTTAGAGTGCGCATTTGAAGGCATTTAGCCAAATACCGCGCTAATTGGAAAGCCTTATTGGTTGAGGCCCAGGTTCACCCCGGACTGTAGAGCCGCCTAAGTAAGTAAAGTCTTTTGCCTTCCCCACCAGTTTCGCAGATAGGTGTTTCGCTTAAGACTCATTTAGGGCCATTTTAGTCACCATTTTTCAACTTGCTGGAAACTCGAGAGTTGGCTATAACTCTATTTTAATTCTCGGACTGGAAGTTCACAATCGAAAGTCATCTAGCATGCTATTTTGATAAATTCCCTGGGATATTTACGACAAATGACTCATAATATGCCAGTTCTCAACTCTCGGTTTGAGATTCGTGAGTCATTTTTGTTATTTGATTGTTTAATTATGTTGCGCTAAGCTCGGTGAGTTGCAAAAAATTTGCAATTTTTGTGTTTGTCTTGTTTTCAGTGTTTGTGTGCTTTAAGAATGAAATTCACACCAAGTTTATTAGGTATATCAAATCCAATCCCGACAGCGAAAGCAATACAAATCAAGTGAAACTCGACATTCCCAATAGACGGAATATATTGTGAATACTGCAGCCTCAAGCATCACATCAGCATGGTCGAGTACCAAAATTCTGAAGATATTTTTAAAAAATGTATTTTTAACTATGTAGGTCTCCTGATATGAACTGCATCCATCAGAGTAAGCGCCTAAGGTTAGACGAATAATTGTGACTTTTGCGTATTTTTTTTTAGATAAACAAACCAAACTTGTCTTTTAAACATATTAAGTATTTTCGCTTACTGTTTCAAGTTACTTTAAGCTACTCAGAGCTACTAAAAACTGGTTAAAGATATCCCTCAACTGATAAATACAGTACATTGAGAGGCAACAAGAGAGTAAATAACTGCCCCTTAAATGAGATACTTACTAAATTCTGCTCAGGAAATTTCTCCGGCCACAACAGCTGTTTGCCGTCAATATCAAAAATAAATTAAAAGTCATTTAAATTCTTGTATTTTTTTTTAATAATAATTATAAATAAGCAAAATTGAACAGGAGGAGACTTATTTAAATATCCACTATTCCTCTAAGGATTTTAAGAATGGCTACTAGCCGTCATTTCTCGCTATTGATGGCTGGAAAGTCGCATTGACAGAGTTCAAAGACTGTTTCAAAACTCATTAGGCCAATGAACAACATACATTTCGCCGATATCAAAACATGCGGTAGTATACCTGGCAAGTAGCCACAATCGGAGCAATATATATACCAGTTGCGTCAAGTCGCCTCTCTTTGCTTTAGCAATCTGCAACATGGTAATAATTTTCAGCAGAATACTGAAATTGTCCGCTTTTGGTTTGGTTTGAAAGAATGATTCTGTTTTAAGACTTTACCTAACCTCGTTCGCGCTTTAATGTGCGCGAAATTTCTTCCAGGAAATTAACATTTGTCTCAATATAGCTCGTCACAAAGCTGTTTTTTCTGAAATTTATTCCCCCTTATGAAGTTATGGTTTCTCATTGGAGTTGAAATAAAATGTACATAAACATAGTTTTGACATAAGGAACTCAAGCCAGACTTTTAAGTTGCACGCTAGCTAGACCAAACGACTTGGAGTAAGCAGTGGCTTGTTTTAATTGTTATTTATTGTTAATTGCTATTTATTAACTGCAACTACATTTTGGGCAAGACTAATCTATAGAATGGTGGTTCGATCTTCCTTGTCGTTTCTAACATGGTCTGGGACTTGAAGATAATGTTGTTTGAGGCACAGTTGTCCTATTCCTAGATCTGGTTACGTCAATGCAGTTTTTATATCCCCACGTTTCGGACTACATCCACATTTAGGTATAGTATCTTTCAGCATTCCTTCCTCCAGTATTTGCTCCCCCTTCTAACTCATCTCCTCGCCCTCTTCACAATACAGAAAAAATGGCAGGAACTATATTTTAACGAGCTTATAGGAATTTTACTGTTAAGCCTCTTTGTTTTAATAACGCGAAGCCGCGGCGTTTTCTTTGGGTAATTCTTTATGTCGATTGCGGAATTGGTGTTAACCACGAGGTAGGTTAACTCCAAAACCACTTCGAAATATCTACTATACTCTGTCCAACATAAATTGGCAGTACCCGTCTTATGGGGAAGCTTTTTAAAAATCAGAAGCGTGCCATATTTTTACACCATACCAACTGAAAGAAACCCTTCATAAGAAGTTTTTACCCGCGTTTTTATTTATGGCAGATGTAAGTGTGCACTGGCCTGTGGCTGCTGCTATTCAACGCCCATTTAATTGATGTGCATTCAGAGTTACCAATGTCCGTTTGGTAACACGTTCAGCTTTATTTTCCTTGGGCTTCTGTTGAGGAGCTTTAGGTTTTAGAGATGATAAGTGTTATCGTGGATGTCTTGTTTTGATCTTTGACATTTCTTGGAGAATATGTTAATATGCAGTAACAAAATTGTAATCTGTTTTCTTTAGGGAAAAATATTATTTGCGTTTGTTAGAAATGGCTTTAAATTCATCCAAAGACTTAAGTGCCAAAAAATTGTTGACGCGACAAAAAAAAATTATCAAAATTTGAAAAATAAAACAGTAACTGTGAATCCAGTAGGTGATATTTTTTCTGAGTAAACGAACAGTTTAAAGACTTCTTAACGAAAATAGGCCAAGACTCGCTACAAAAGAAGAAAAACCAAACTGATTTAAAAGAAAAGTAGATGATTTCGATAAGTGTGCCATTAGGCAAATTGTGCATCATTTTTTTTCCAAAAAACGAACTTACGACGCTAGACAAAATACTGCATTAGGTAGGACGCAATGCAAACATCCCTAAAATTAGCACGTCTTCTCTGTATAAATTTGCCTATCGTCAGCGAAAGAGTGTTCTTTTGGAAAGAACTAACATCAGAACTTAAAGATAAATTTGTTTTATTTTTTATTAATAAAATAATTTAAATGAAAATTTCAATCAAAAAAAGGTATAATAACCCGACATAATATGCTTCAGGTTTTTGCTGATTTAAAATCCTTAGTACGAAAACCCTGTAAGAGCTTTTGTTATATAAAGGGTGATTTTTTAAGAGGTTTAGAACTTTTTTTAAAAAAAAAACACAAAAAATTCGAAAAAATGAATGAAATATTTATTTGAATCGATAGTTTGAACCTTGCAATTTAATGTTTAAAGATAATTTCATGCAAATGTTGACCGCGGCTGCGTCTCAGGTAGCCCATCCGCTGAGTCCAATTTTGGCATACTCTTTCACACATATCGGCCGGTATCTCACGAATGAATGCATGGATGTTGGCTTCCAGTGCGTCAATCGAAGCGGGCTTGTCCCTACACACATTAGCCTTGGCATACCCCCACAAAAAATAATCTAATGGTGTCAAATCGCACGATCTAGGCGGCCAATTGACCGGCCCGAAACGTGAAATTAACTGTTCACCAAACTCGCCTCGCAATTGCGCCATTGTTTCGCGTGATGTGTGGCATGTGGCACCATCTTGTTGAAACCACATATCATGCAAGTCAAGAACTTCCATTTCGGGCAAAAAAAGTTTGTTATCATCGCTCGGTAGCGTTTACCATTGACAGTAACGCTGCGATTCGCATCATCTTTGAAGAAATATGGCCCAATAATGCCGCCGGCCCATAAACCGCACCAAACAGTGGCTTTTTCGGGATGCATTGGTAGCTGTTGCAATGCTTCTGGCTGATCTTCACTCCAAATGCGCCAATTTTGCTTATTTACGTACCCATTCAACCAAAAATGAGCCTCATCCCTGAACACAATTTTTCGATAAAAAAGCGGTTCCTCGGCCAGCTTTCCAAGAGCTCATTCACCAAAAATTCGGCGTTGTGGTAGGTCGGCTGGCTTTAGTTCTTTCACCAGCTGTATCTTAAAAGGCTTTACGCCCAAATCCTTCCGCAAAATTTTCCACGTAGTGCTGTAACAAAGGCCTAACTGCTGGGAACGGCGCCGAATCGACATTTCGCGGTCTTCTGTCACACGCTGATACGGCCGCAATATTTTCTTCAATACGCACAGTACGTAAACGTGTTGGTGGTTTAATGTCCAACAAAGTAAATTTGGTGCGAAATTTGGTCACAATCTTCCGAATAGACTGCTCAGAAGGTCGAGAATGCCGATCATAAAATGGAAGCAGCGCGCGATGAACATTTCGAACCGAGCACGAATTTTGATAGTAAAATTCAATAATTTGCAAGCGTTGTTCATTTGTAAGACGATCCATGGTTAAATTGCAAACCAAACTGAAGCTGTTTGACAGTGACACAAGGTACTAAACACACGTCAGCTGTCAAAACCAGTGTTGCCAAAACCAAACCAGCTAAAAAATCACCCTTTAGCATCTTACGGAAAACAAAAGAGTGCGAATGAGAGGCAAACATCCCTTACTTCCCTGTACTGCCAATTTATGTTGGACAGAGTATAGCAGCAGTTAGATTTTATCCAAGTCTTGCTTGTTTGTTGAAAGCATATCTGCATTTGGTTATGTGCTCGTTTAATTCGACATCAACTACATTTGTCATGACACGTTGTCAGCCACCGATGATGTCGATATTTTCCGCACATTCCAAAAGTTTGACGGATAAACATGAACTCTTGCAGTCCCTGTAAAGTGGAGTTCTTTTTCGAATAGCATTAGATTCATTCTAATCTCTTCAAAAATTGTCAAACATACTGTCACTGTGTCATTAATTTAAGGATTTAAAAAACAAAACACACCAGCCCATAAATTTGCAAACAACTAGGTTACAGTTTTTTCAGCCGTTGGCGCCATCTATATATATGTATGTGTATATATACCATTTACAATAACAAAATACTCATAAATTAGATCCGATAAGCTCGATTCACAGCAATCCCTCGAAGCACTCTATCACACATGACAGGCACAAAAAATAAATAAACTACAACATGGATTTAAATTTATGGCAATCACAACAATGGCACATAACATGTCCTGTTTGTGAATTTCAATTAAAAATCGCGCAGCGCCTACAGTTTGATTATGCTTCGCAAGCGTTTCGATGCTTTAAATAACGTTTTTGACACTTCAATTTGCCACTTAAATTGCCGCAACTATTATTGGTATTGGCACTGCCTATGGAATGGAGTGAAATGAGACTCAGAGTAAGACCTAAAAGTTGATATAGAACAACCCAGAATCATTTCAGCTAACCTGACGACAGTTAAGACATGAATTCCCAAGGCCTTAACTAACTCATGTGCGCCCTGTCACTTGAATATATGTAGTATTCGCTGACATTTGGCGAGCACACAAAATACAAAACACCTCTCTAATCAACTCTCAAAATTTTGACATTAAATTGTCCAATTTAATTCGGTTAATTAAACGGCCAAATTGAGTGGTTAAAATGGTATAATAAATGTCATGCAGTCCGCACCACGTTGGGTGATCACGTTCGCTTGCTCCCTTTTCGAGGATAGACTCTCATCGTTGGATATTATGAAATTTCATTGCAACTGACTTCCTTATGGCCTATCAAAGTAATTGCATTGCAGAAGAGCAACCATCCTACACCGGGGCGTACTTTCGGTGCTTCCATCACATTGAGGAAGTTTTACAACCTGACAGGCAGACAACCAGTCCCAAAAGAGGAGCGTTGTAGCAGTCTTGCGGCTGCTATGATAGCATGTTCCTTTGTGGAACACGGAGAGCTACAAAAGACGTTGAAAAATTCGTTTAGGGTTATTACATCCTGCACGCTATTTTGGGCAATGACTTGTAGGGGGGGAGGGGCAGTAGCACGAAGTCGTTTCTGGCGAGCATATGATTGCAGGAGTGTGCGGGAGTGCTCTTTTGGGTCAAATTTTGCAATGAGAATGCAATAAAATTCATGAAAGAATACTACTCCTTGTTCCGTGACGATTTTATAGGCTTCTAAGTGGCTTACGTTTGGGGAATACGTTATGTATGTATGTATGAGCGTTGTGGTATGACTACGGGGCGTGATTTAGTATAAGGTTACCAAAATCGGACAAGCAGAATAAGATGGAATAACTTATCGAAATTATACCTATTTGCAGCGCAAAGGATTAGGAATTGTTTATTTACATTTTTGTGGCTCTTTATGGGTTTATTTGGATAATACGCGCATTTGGCCTTAGCGGCGGGTAAATTGTTCTTTCGTTGACTTAATGCTAAAGGAATTTACGAGGCAATTTTAAGTAATCATAGGCCAATAAGTCGTTACAAATTTTAAGGTAAAATAAAAAATACTAATTCCGTACTCGGTAATAAAAGGACTCCAGTGACAGAAATAAAGCCTGCAGGTTGAGGTTAATTATAACGGGGGAAAGAAGTCGTAGCAATATCAACGAAAAATGTTAAGTCCACAGTCATGCATTTTGGGAAATGTTGGATGGATGTTTGTAAACTGTAATTTGAGAGAAAAACAGGGAGTGATAGAGCATTCCACATTCGGATTGTACGATTAAGAAACGAATCTTTGTATTTCACTGTCCATCCGAATATAAGCTTAAGGGTGAACTTGTGTGCATTGCTAGCTTGGCGAGTATTGCTCTTGAACTAGTGTAAGGGTGGAATGCACCTGGCTATTTCGTTTGAGCACTTATGGCGGAAGTAGCGATAAAACAATGACAGGCAGGAGACACTGCGATGGTGACTAAAAGAGTCAAGTAATTTCGCGATGTCACTATCGCCAAGAAGTTTAATCGTTTTTTAATCCTCTTCAGTAGCTCCAAATATATTACTGTACTCAAGTTTTGGGCGAATAAATGCCTTCTAGCTTCTACCCAGATCAGAAGGGGTGAAATATTTCTTGCATCGCCTAGACATTTCGCAGCGTTCTTGGCGACGTCGAATATGTGGTTATTCCAACGAAGTTTGTCATAAACATATAACATACCAAGAATGAAAAGTCGTTCGGTTTCAGCAATGCAAGTGCGATTCATGGATAATGGCAGGGAATTAGGGTTTCGCTTCAATGACAGCAGACAGCATTGCGTTTTGGAAACATTAAATTCTACTCTATAACATACCAAGAATAAAAAGTCGTTCGGTTTCAGCAATGCAAGTGCGATTCATGGATAATGGCAGGGAATTAGGGTTTCGCTTCAATGACAGCAGACAGCATTGCGTTTTGGAAACATTAAATTCTACTCTATTGGTTTTAACCCACTTGAGTTAAGCTTAACATATGTTGCCGTTCTAGCGCCACGTCTTCAGCGAAGTAATGGATTGGATTAGAAGTGATAGACAAGATGGGAAAGAGAATCCTAGACAAAACGTAGCCTAGGTTTATGATGAATTGCAGATTTGAAACTATCCAAAGCAACTTGAATTGATAGTTCCGCAACGTAAAGGCTTAACTACATTCGGCAAAAAGTGAAGTACACACACCAAAATGTTTTTTATCTTTCCACACCGTTTGCAATTTGTATTTTTCTCTCAACTTTTCACAAAGTGACTTTCTTGTAAGTTAGATGTACCTCTATCTTCCAAGTGGCACACTTTGGGAAAGTTCAAAAATAAGTAATACATTTACACAAAAAAGCTGTCACCAGTTACTGATCTTATGCTTAGATGACTCTGATGCAAATGTTTCTCTCTTTCGTTGGCAATCTTCCTGGTTTGGTTTATTCTTTCTTAGAGCTTTTAAAAGTCCAAATACATTCTTAGTCCAGTTTCTGACTACGAGGGGACAGCAGCGTGTGTATATGATCTTTGAAAAAGTGACTTTTTGCACTTTTTGCCGACTTTAGTTAAGATCCATTGAAGAAGGGTATCATCGATTCCAAACTGCACGCATTTTCGAAAAGAGGGATTGGTGGCAAACTCTGTCAAATGCCTTTAGGTGCGATCAGACGGTCATCCAAGTCATCGGGATGACATCCTGATACCAATGAAGTAAAATTTATCCTAAAGTGGTCATCCTGCCTGAAATAAAAAAGTTTTCTGATTTCAGCATGTCATCTGGATGAAAAGTTTCGATGACAGTCTGATCGCAGCTTTAGAAATATCAAACGCAACGACCATATTTTCACCACCACGGTGAATAGATTGGTTCTACTTTCCGTTAGATGCGTCATCAGATCACCAGTGGACTTGTTGCTGCAAAAACCGTACTGAAAGGAAGTTTTCGATATTTTATAAGCTGACGATTTATTAGCGTTGCCATGACCTTGGAAAAAAAAAAGACGTAAGTGGAATGGTTCGGTAGAAGGAGTCTAACGAAATTCGCCATTTTTTTACTGGCAGAGTTTTTGCTATAAGTATTATTTAAGAATACCATTCGATTTCTAAGTCCAAGTGACGTTTTAAATTTGGCAAACTTGCTACATAGTAAAGTTCTTTTTCATTGTATTTATTCTTCTCCCACGTTAAACAACAATAAAATTCGATTAATGGCAGAATAATTCATACCTAAATATATTTTCATAATGAATTCTAAAATTTCTTGCAGAGAAAACGCTAATCGTCGATACAAAAAACATAGGACCATATTGTTACTGTCTGACTCATATAAGAAATTATAAGGAGAAGTAAAGTTTTTTTTATTAGAAAGCTATTTCTTACTAATTTGCAATATCAATCCTTTATTTATCTCCAGCTAGTTACATAATGCCGTGTCGCTTTTTAGACGCGTTTACTCACGCTAACAAACTGCACTATGCAGGATTTCGTGGATTTATGCACAACTGGTTTGAGTCCTACCTAAAGGATAGAACTGAAAAAGTTGTAATAGGTAACTTTGTTAGCAGACCAAAAACTATGAACTTAGGTGTACCCCAGGGATCAGTCCTTGGTCCAGTACTGTTTCTTATTTACATCAACTTATTATTTAGTCAACCGTTTAAAGGGAATGTTACAGCTTTTGCAGATGATCTGGGCATTGCATACCGCTCGGATAGTCCTCTTAACTTAAGCGCGGACATAAACCATGATGTTCACCTCCTGGGATTGTGGTTTTCGGAACACAAACTAGTTGTCAGCAATAAAACGAAATTACTTCACTTCAGTCGTAATGCGCAAGAGTCCCTAAGCTTCGAAATTTTCTTTCATGCAAACAATTGCGAATGGTCAAATGCGTCAAATTGTGTCTGTACTGAAGAAGCCACAAGGACAATGTTGTTTGAGCAGGCATGTTGTAACACATGCTGTTTTAAAATTGAAACAATTAATCAGTTTAAATATTTAGGCATCACTTTTGAACAAAATATGAGTTGGTCCAAACATATTTCGATTCTGAAACAATATTTACGATCTTCAGTACGAAGCTTTTATCGCCTTAGACAATTCTGTGACAAAAATACTTTGACAACAGTATATTATGGAATATTTCAATCAAAACTACAATACGGAATAAGTTTCTGGGGTGGCGCTTACCAAACGAAGATTGAACCACTGATTGTTTTGCAAAAATGTGCTATTAGAAAAGTATGTGGGATAAATCGTTTAGCTCCTTCTATAGTTTTGTTCAGAGCATTGAAAATTCTGCCACTAAAACATTTGTACTATTTCAAAGTTTCAAAAATTTTTTTTATGAGAGGTGGCTATTTACAGAGCCCTATTTCAAACAATCGCAATTTGCGAAGCAATTCAACTAATGCTGTCATTATTCCTCCTTTCCGTACTACTCTATTCAAAAACTTTTACTCCATCGTGTCGTGCAAACTATTTAATCAAATTCCTATAAATATCCGAGGAATAAGATCATTGTCCCTATTCCTAAAATACGTAAAGATATGGCTTCTTTATTTTGATCACGAGGAAATTAAAGTTTTGTTGCGCTATGTTGTCTAAACATGTACGTTACATTGTTCTATTGCTGTTGTATGTACAAATTAATGTTCTTTTAAATTTACGTTTTCTTTCTTTTTTATTGTTAATTTTCTGTAAAAATATGTATAAATTCATAAAATGTTTTTCTTTTAAAATTAATTAATCAATTCACCCCACACTTCAAAGATATTTTTTCTGAAGTGACATTATCACTATTTGTTAATACACAAATACAAATGTCACTACCTATTCTTGTACTTAATATTGTTATGGTAGATTAAGTAAATACAAAGTTTGTTAAGTCAAGAATCATGAAAAATAAAATAAAAAAAAAAAAAAAAAAAAAATGTAGCCTGGATTCTTAATTATAATAACGGTTGGTGTGCTAAATTATCTATAAACTATCATCTACTCCAATGTAGATGCCGCTATGTTTTACGTGTTATTTCGATTTATGTCACAACTATTATTGTTCTTAAGTAATTACATTCCCCAATCTAGATGGCGCCGTAAACATAAAGTGGTTAAAAGTAGAGTTCATTGATTGATTGATTCGATCTTTTTGATCCGATCACAATAAAGTATTGGTTATTGCCATCATAAAACCTCATATCAATTGTTCACAGACTCAATAATTTTGTTACGCATCTGACGTTTTCATTTATCTCTATTAGCTGGTTAAGAAATGGCGAAAATCATCAGAGACAACACCTTTTAGAGAGGAAATACTTTTGTCGCGCAACATACATTAGTATGTTCATATGCCACTTTACGAAAGAGTGAAACAAGTATAGTTCTGCAAAGAATGTGTTCCAAAAGTATGTACTCTTACAATTCATCTGAATCTTTCTGATTCTAAACTCAATGAAGGATGGTTGGGATTTCTGGTTATATTGAAATTGAATGGACCAATACAGGACTCTTATCTGTCATTGAATGATTCGATTGAAATGACCCATTCATTTTGCTAATCAATACTTGAACGATTCGATCATTAGTAGCCTCAGTAGCCTCGGCCGTGAAACTAAGAAAAAAAATATATTCCTGCACCTTTTTATGCCATGATCTACCTATATTCCAAATTTCCGCTTTGCTTAAGAGTAATTTTGGGTCGGACAGAAACGCTACCAACTTACATATTGTAATGCAAATGAGTTTTTAACTTTCTGGTATACATTAGTATACCAAATATAAAGTTGTTTGCTTGATCGTATGGAAATTTCTAACTCAAACTGAGTATGAGGGATGATGTTACGATTATAGAAAGTTCCCAAAATGTGGTAACTGCCAATGCTGTCCGTCGGTCTGCTTGTCTTTCTGTCCGGGAGTTGCTTTAAAATTTTGTATAAAACATTTTTTGGAGCACAATCTCGCGTTTTTTTTTATTATTAACTTTATCATTTTAAATAACGGTACTTGTCATATATTTTTTTTGTAAAAATCACTTATAACTAAGTTTCTCAAAAATGTTTTCAAATGCAACAATTGCCATATGGCAAAGGGTCAAAACTTTGCAATATGTTTGAGTGTATTAAACTTGTTTTTCCCATTGCATGCTTTTCTGTCGTGACGTGGTTGGCCAACGAAACGTTTGTTGACTTTGTTGCCAGTCAGAAAGAATTGAGGCGCTCTAATAAGTTTAAAACATTTATACAGACATTTTTATCAGACATAGTAGGTCAGTTCGCTTTTTTGGGCATAACAGGCGCAATTAAATCGACACTGCAACTAGGCCTGGAAACGCTATTGAACCTACAACCTATTTAGCTATTCACAAACGTGGAACACGTTGGGGTGGAAGGGAACGAAAAAGTGAACGAATGGGCCAAATACGCCTCTGATATGAACCCTGGATTAGCGGACGGAGAGGTGCTTCCTTTCAATACTGCTAAGACTTTAATAGACGGCGTCGCCACACAATATATGCTAAGGAACAATGGAGCAACACCGACGTCATACTCCGGGGTCTGTGGCCTGTTGCTGGCACCATAAGATCAAAGGAAATAAGGCTAAAAGGCTGGGGCTCTTTGCAAATAACTTCTGCAGAAGCTCTAGAGGCGAGAAGGAAATAGAGTCCAAAGAACTTATTCTATGCCACTGCTCAGCTCTACAGGAATGCCGATCATCTAGCACGGTTCTTCTAAAGTCTGGACGCCTTGGCTAGGGTTCCTCTATCAGTTAAAAACTATTTCTCCATATCGAAGTGGTTTTTTAGCCACATGTGCTTACATGTATTTACAAACAGAATACTCACAATGGGCTTTTGGGTGAAATTTACATCTAGGGCCTTCCAAACCTAACCTACCTACGAGCTAAGTTATTTTTCATTTAAAATCGAAAATATTTCATGTGTATATTAAACCAATTTAATAAAATAAAAATTGGACTTTAATGAGATTCCATTATATTTGGACCAGAATTCCATTTTGATTCATTTCGTATGCTCCAATTATTATGCCAATCAACAATATTCAGTATAAAATGAAAGCGAAATAAATTAATAAATTTACATCAAATTGTACCAAACATGAAAACAACAATTTTTCACTTTGATTTCAGAAATTTTGTTAAAACTTCACTCGAACCATGAACAAAAATAAATACAACTTACCGCCATAAACCACGCAGGTAACTTCCAGGCTGCCGCCTTCTTCATATGGTCCCGCTCTTGAATCAATTCGCACTCGGCGTTCGTTGAAAATATTCGGTTGTTGTGGTGGAACTGTGAATAAAAAAATTCAACATTAACTTTTCCATTTCAGTTGTAAACACAAAAATTAGATTCTTCAACTCAAAAAAAAACCAAACAAAAACAACAACAAAAAATAAATAAATTAAAAGCACTTTCACCGAGACATCCACCCAATAAAGGATAACAAATTCTATTTCTGTTTCTGTTTCGAAAACAAATATTCTACCCTTCAGTCAAGTCGATGAGAAGGACAAAAAAAACAAAATAAAACAAAAACATAATAGAAAACTTTTTGGACAATTTTCCAATTTTAACCAATCTCTGAGGCAAACACGAAATGAAATACAACATGCTACCAGCGGCAGAGCCCAGCGCCCAGCGCCTAGCCTCGCCTCATACTTTTCGCGGCCTGAAAACATTTAAAAACAATCATGCAATCCGTACCTATTTGTTTGTCTGCTTTTTTTTATTTCATGTACAAAATAAAGTTTAAAAATGTTTCACAAAATAACAAAAAAAAAAACTTTTAAATTGAAAAATTCAAACAAAAAACCTTCAAACGAATAAAAGTTTTCCTAAAAAAAAAATTAACAGTATAAAAAATGAAAAACTAACTGTTGCAGAAGTATTTAAATCAGACAGTGCAATAACAACAGAACCAATGAAGCATTGCAGTTGACGATGAGTGTGGCAGATTAGTGTGAGGAACCACTATCTCTGCTCAGCCGGAGAATAGTATTCGCGATAATTATAAACTCATTCTCACAAACAGGAGTAGATTAGGTCCTCGAATGGGTTGTTTGTAGTTTTTATTTAATTATTTTTGGTTTTGCCTGTTTTTCTTCGAGCTCCGAACTACACAACAATTAGCCAATATCGCAAGTGCGGGGAAGTGCATTTTTGGATGTACATATTTGATAAATTTGATGGATGGGTTTGTTTCAATTCATTTCTTTTTTATTTTGCCTGCATTTTTTTGTAAGCCACATATATTTCAAAATTTTTGGTTAGTCGTATTTCAATATGTGTATCTTTTACTATTTAATTTGCATTCATAAAAGAGGTCTTAAAGGGAGATGTTTTAATGTTAAAGCGAAATCAATTAAATAACTTTGTCTAGCGAAATGAAGCACTATTTGAAATTGTACTTTGTAAATGTGAATAGCAAGGATAAAAACTAATTTAAAATTAAAAAAGTGTAGATAAATGTCAGAGATTGTATTACTTACCAACAACTTCTAAATTAACATTACTATTCCTAGTTTGTGATAACTTAAAGTCTACTCTACATCGGAAATTTCCTGCATCCTTTTCCTGTAAATAAAAAAATAAAATATATACATTATGTTTGTTAGTAACTATTTTAACTTTGAATACATAGGTATTAAGAAAAGTTATCCTCCAAAACCAAATGTTAGTATAAGATATTAAAAACTGTTGCTAACGGTCGATATTTGACATTAACGCTAGGTGATTGTGAAAATGGTTTAACCAGATGAAATACAAATTTTGGTAGTTAGATGTTTCTCAAGTTCTATTAAGAGGTATTCCTATATGCGTGAGCCCTTTTCCTATGGAGTGACCTTCAGCTCACTTTTACTTTTGGTGGCGCTTACAGTCCGGGGTGGACCAGGGTCCCAACCAACAAGCCCCTCCAGCTGGGTCAATACCTCCCTAGCTGCCTCAAGTTACTCACACGAAGTTCGTTAAGGTCTCCAATTGGGCGCGAAATTTGAGGTTCGGCCTTCTTCTGCTGCGTGGAACCTCAGGGGTGGATTCGACGACTTGTCGGGGTGGTGCGTTATTGTTTATACGCTCCACGTGTCCCAACCATCTCAGCCGATATATCAAGAGGCACGGTAGTGCTAAGCCAAGTTCTTAAGCAACTTGGCACTATACCCTTATTTACACGAACCAACTCAGGCCTTTTTGTCCCACCTCTAACTTCGCTTACAACAAAGCTAGAGACATAAAATTTTCAATTCAGGATTTATTGGGACGGGCGGCAGGCTCCATACCAAATTTCAACTATGTGACATGAGCGGTTCCTGAGTTATAAGGCTCCAAAATTAGCAAAAATAGTAGCCACTGACTCGCTGACAGATCATCAAAACTTAGAACATTTTTAATTATCGTAGAACCTTGAAATTTGGCACACTGATAGGGTTTGGGAGAAACCCCAAGGAAAAATCCAAAATTTGTGATTTTCCATCCGGGGGCGTGGCAGCCGCCCACTTCTATTAACGCAGCCCCCAAAAGACCTAAAATTATGATTTTTAAGAACAAAAACGGGAAAAAATTATATATCATTTATTTCCCATTTAGGGGGCTTTAACTTTGCATTCAAAAGGCTTAGTGTTATGAAACTATGCGTGGAGGTAGGATTTGAAGAACAGACAAAAATTTTCTGTATATTCCAAAAAAGAGGCATGGCAACCGCCTTTCGAAAGATGGCGTATGCAAATCCATGTATAAAAATTTACCTAAATACATGTCTGTTTTTGCATCTTATATACCATGATATACAACAAGTGAACCATTTTGTTTTACAGTTAAGGGCTCTTAAGAAGTTAGCTTATTTCTTATGTAGGCTGCTCTAAAGAGTTAAGAACTTCGCACACTATCGCTGAAGGGAAACGTTCGGAAGGAAACAATTCAGAAGGGAAAGGAAAGGAACGAAAGTTCTAATCCTCCGCACGTTAGCTCAAATCAATCAAATCCAGAAAAATATGTTATGCATATTAAAAGTTAGTTTTAAAATTCCTTGTGAAAAGATGATTGGTTATCGAGATTCTTATAAAATTAGCAATCAACACTGCTACAGTAAAAATCTGACTTAAACCCTTACTATCTTACTACGTTAAAGGCATTGCTTTCGATTTTGATTTGATTTTATTTCGCAAAGAAAATGAAAGAAAAAAAAAGAAAGAAGCAACAAATAGTGGAGGGGCTGCGGTAAAACTTGCTCTGTGAGAAATTCAAGCAATTCCGTTCTGATCCGTGGTAGTGTGCAGACCGCAGTGATAGTGATCTGTGTTCTTTAGGGTTCGCAGTGAAGAAAAATGTCTTAAACAACTATCAAGTTATTTATTCTTCTCTATCAAATGCATTTTTCTAACGAATCCTGACAAAGGATTCAAATTTTCTTTGGAAACTTTCCATTTTGTGATCAAAATATATTATTAGGTACACTGAACTAACGTTTCTGTGAAGTACTCACTTGTGGGGGCTGGTTTAGTGGTTAAGTAGGTTGAACAACTAAGCAAGGGGTCGCTAGCTTAAATCCCACACCGTACAATCATAAAGTTTTTTTTCGCTGCCCCATTGCTTCTGAGAAGCTTTTCATGTGTTTGAGAAGGTAGATTTTAGCTATGGGGCGTTTACGAAAATTCATTTTTTTAAATCTGTTAGGTTAGGTTAGGGTGAAGTGGCAGTCGGTAGGGCCGACTCACTCAGACCAAACAGAGGTCCGTTGTGATAACATGTGGATCTAAACTTTTACTTTTCTACTCTTTGAACCATTTGGAGGGATATCAAAAAAGATTTTTCAATATCTTCAATATCCAGTGATGACACCTGTTGTAGAGCTGACGTGTAGTCTTTTAGAGAGATCACACACTTAGGGCATTTCGGATCCAGCTTGGGCCAAATCCGCTTTGCCACTTGTCGTCCTAAGGTTAGTTTTCTCAATAGCTTCTTATTTTATCATTAGTTTGCATGTGGAAATGGAATGCCTAAGAAACCTTTATCATGTGAAATATCAAGCAGTGTGGTTCCGTACTTTACGAGTTCATTGGCCTTGCAGTTCCATAGAATATCTCAATGCCTCGGCACTCAGCAGCGGTGAATCTTGATCGCTATTCTAGTGCCATTATAGAGTTTAGTGAAACTGAATTTAGTGATTTCAAGGCCGCTTGGCTGTCAGAGAAGATTCGGACTTACAACCGAGATATATAGCCAATTTGTAATGCTAGTTTGACTATTGAAGACAACTATTGCTTTCGTAACTCTTTCTTGTATATTGTGTCCAGTTTAATTTTTCATCCAAGATTATACCCAGATATTTTGCATCGTCAGAGAAGACTAGGCTGGTAACTTTAATAGAGGGATGACAAATAATATTGATTTTGTAGTACTTCCTAGTGAAAAGAAAAGGTTCGGTTTTGTGAGGGTTAACTCCAAGCCCCCAACGGTCTGCCGAGCTTGTAAGATTGCTAAGAGCAGTCTGAAGCAGTGCGATTAAGGTATTGAGGTAGCGTTTTTCAGGCGGAGATAGCTGCCATTATCCAGGTTGTAGCCGAACTGAGAAAACACTGTATTGCCGACAGGAGGAGCACCATCTACTCTCACAGTCAAGCGACCATAAAAGCCATGAAATCAGATGTGGTGAAGTCAAGGGCTGTGAGCCAATGTAGAAAGTCGTTAGACTAGTTATCAGCTGTCAACACAGTAACCCGATGCTGGGTGCAAGGGCACACTGATATCGCGGAAAACGAGGAAGTGGACAAGCATGCAAGATCAGGGTCAGAAATTAATGCATCATTGGCACTTGAATCAGTAAGAACACCGCTTTTCATCATCGCACGTAAAATCGACAACGAGTCCTTGAGTAGAACTCGATACGTGCAGACATACAAAAGAGCTATGGCCAGCTGTCAACAAAATGAGATTAAAATTCATAATCGGGTTAAACCGCAAGGATATCCGAGTACTTACAAGAGTCCTTACGGGTCACTGCGCCGTGGGTCTATATGCGGTACGGTTGGGCATACTGCATAACGAATAACGAAGAAGAAGAGTCTGTTCGTCACCTGCTATGCGAAAGCCCAGCCTTTAATGGAATAAGGCTTAAGATCATAAACTACTCACACCTACTCCGATTTGTGTACAAATCGGGTTGGTTCTAAGAGAGCGTTACTTTGAGCACATACGAGCGGTTTTTTTTCTCTTGGTCTATTTCCAGGTGTTTGGCGAGGAAATGTACCCAGATAGACACAATTAATGGTCTAAGTGAGCCGTGGCAGAAGTTACAGGGGCATCCATCAGCCTAGCTACCTACCTTTTTTACTCACTCGGTAAATAAATATCAGTTGATTCAAAATATTCCCTTCAAGGTTTATTTATGACTTTAACATAATCGATTTGGGCTTTTTGCTTCTGAGTTAGTCAGACACGATTAACTATTCGAGTGCGTCATAATTGGTAACTAAGCATTTATAGTATTTCCTCACTATTATAAGCAGTAAAAAGCACTTACCTTTACAGGATTTATTATCAATTCAGCTGGCTCTTTGTGCGTTCGAAACACCGATCGGTCTTCTAATACTTCTTCGTCTCTCCAATGTGACGGGGTACCAGCGTGAGCTCCTCTTGTATCAAAACTAGAATAAAATGCAAAAACAAAAAGAAAAAACAATATACAAATAGCGTTAAATGTTAAGGCAAAGAAAAATCTTACCTATATATTGGAAGATTATTTTTGTACCAAACAACAAGCAGGACCTTGTCATCGGGCAAACTCGACCCCACATCACATTTTATTTGAGCAGAACTGTTGACAAGCACCCGAAGTATTTCACCATCTGCGAATTAAGAATAAAATTAGAAAATAAACAACAATTATGAGAAATCTTAATATTTTAATAAAACCTCTCCCCAAGGAAGTAATTGATTGAGGGCGGTTTTTCAATATTCAGTTGTCATGCCTCTTGCCCAATCCCAACCATGTTGCTTTAATGTAACCTGTCGACAAACTAAACAGAAAGGTGACAACAAAAAACTGAAACACGTGTTCTTAGCCGTAACATTAAGACGATTTATCATGTACTCAAAAAGTCCATTAAGAAAAAGTCAAGTCAAAAGTACACCGCTGTGCTGTTCAAAAATTTAGTCAACATTTCGAGGGGGACAAATGCCGCGACGGCCGAAGAAAAAAAAATTGTATATAATATTTTGCTCATAATTATTGTACAAGACACTTAACAACCACTTAACACACAAAATGTGATGTCCTTTTAAATTACCATGGTTGTAGGTTGAGTAGTATAGTGCCTTGGGCGGGCGTGGGTAGGGTGGGAACTTGAAGAAATGACCTCGGTGAGGAAATTAGCTGCCACCGACGACAATGACATGCCGCCCTCATCGGGACGCGGTGGTGGAATAATGTACCCTACTACCACGAATAATTGCCACCACCATCTACCTGAAGGTTGAGTGCAGAAGGGTTTTCTCTGCCATCGTCCTTGTTAAAGCCACTCCAGTAAGATGCTTTCTTAAAACGCGTATAAATCACCATTTATTTTTTTTTGTGGATTTTTTTTCTTTTTATTTATGCTCTACCACCGCTGTGCTGTCATTTTGCCTTGTTTTGTCGTCCTTAGGCGGAAATATTGCTTTATGGGCGTTTCAAAGATAATGTACGACTGTTGGTAGGTAACAACTTGAAGCAAAGTTTGACACACGCTTCTCTTGTGCCCGGGGGTTAATACATAATGGTTTAACCTTGAATTGTCATGTAAATATATTCCGACCCGAGAGTGACACTAATCCCTGGATACGAGTTACGCAGTTAGAGGACTGAGGACACGGCAATAGGAATACATATACATATGCATATGTAGCCTGGACTGTACGCCAGCAAAGCTGACATTTCGTTTGCAAATTAGACACACATGCTAATTCATTTGGTCGACAGTGGATTTTCTCTCAGGGAGATAACATCTTGCCTCGGGAAGTGAGCTTTACTCGGGGTTACTTGCTATACCTACGTCGCTTCGTTCTGACATTTTGTACAACAAAGACGTTACTGAATCTATAGTGAAACAGGAGCAGGGTCTTGGAGGGATGCGTAGGAAGGTTAAATGCTGCTGCTCTGGGTTTAATATCAATTTTGCCGCTGCTGGGTGTGCTAGTGATGGTGGGATAATATGCTAAGTGACTGTGGGATACAAATTGTTGGAACAAATGAGAGTAGGTCGTGGCCTATTATTATTTCAATCGGTTGTGGCTTTCAGAAATTGTCTAAAAATTGTCTTAAAATAAATGAGCAACAGCAGCTTTTGTGATATTTTCAGAATGGGCCACACTTACTGTATGAGGACGCAACCGAAAGATTTAAACGTTACAGTGGTTGTAAAATATATCTGTGCATTTGTACTTTTCAAGAGTCATGAAGTCGTATCGTATACGTAGTTGAATACTAAGTCTTTTCATATCTAACAACAAGGGGCCAGCCTTAGGGACCGAAAGCTAGCTGATTGTAGCAACAATCCTCGTGAGAACTTTCTAAACCAAATCTAGCTACATACATATGAATACTTTTTCCGTGACGTACATATGAAGATGAAAATTCTTTGAACTTTAGGACTTAACAACATAGAAGCACACTGTACATTTCTATTGTCAAGGAAAAGAAACATTCTAGATTTAAAGTTTTAGGACTATTCATCTACGAATTTTAAGACTTCTGCCAATTTATTTGATCTAATTTTTGCCTTTATGATATCGTAATGGAATTTAGGTCTACTAAAGTCTTAGGGTCCAGACTTAGGACGAAAATGACAAAGGCTCATAAATCGATTTCAATAAAAAATTTTGAATATTTGATGCAAATTTGAGTGTATTATTCGATTTTAAAAAAAAAATCGCTTAAAAAATCACCCGACTCCCTATCGATAGTATTCCGAATACAAAGCTGCCTTCTTGTAGAAGAACCTTAGGTAGAAAAGAGTAATAACAGGTCCATCTGATGAATGGCATAAACCCGCGAATTAAAAAAATTATTGAATTTTCTCACCAGAAAAGTAAAATCGCACGGTCTTGGCGGCAAAATAACATTACCTCGGTCGATCACCTCTGATAGCGGTTCCCTCAAATCCTTTATGCACAGTGTCCATTCATTCGTTCTGTGGCACATAGCGATATCCTGCTAGAACCACATGTCGTTCACTTTGTTTAAGTCGAAAATGATAATCAGATAATCCGGTAGAAGATATGTAAAATTCTTAAATCCGATCCAAATTGAGAAATTTAAATTATTAGAATTATTGAAGCAACTGAATGACAAATCTGTAGTGTAGGTCCACCACCCTTTCAATTTGATAAAATCTGATAAGTAAATATCAAGTATATAGCTAAATTATTTACCCATTAACTTCCCAAATTGCCTTATCATCGATCAGTGGCATTCCTTCGGAGTGGATACGAATGTACTCAACCAAACAATAAACTATGCACGACCACACATATTCTTGACATTTTAAGAGCACTTCTCACACAAATGCTAATTATCCCCCGACAGCCATCGATTGTACTTACATAATACTTTTCATCATCATTATCGTCGTCTGATTCATACACGACTCATCCATCATCCTTGGATAGAATGAATGAAAAATCGATTAATAAGACTCGTATTTCTTCTCCTCTCATCTGGCGAAGTGTCAATAATCAACAAAAGAAACATGATCAAAATATTGGCAAATATGCACAGGCTACGGAGCCGTCGTCCATCACACAAATACACACACACGCGCACACATTATCGAAAGTGGGTCCTTCCAAAATTGATATTTATGTCTTCTTCTTTTGATTAATAACTTCTCAATGTGTTTACATTGCAATTCAGCAACACCGAGGACAATAAAAAAAGGAGTAAAAATGTTCCACATACGCCACCGAACCTTATTATTTAAGCGAAAATCATAAAATACCGGGACTTCGTGCACATCCTACCAACCAATAACACCATCAATTAGGACATGTATATCTAATGAGCTGCCAATTGCCCCACCTCTTGCAACTATCCTCTGAAAAGGGGGTTCGAGAGATTTACCTAGGAGGCGCGCCAGATTATGTCATTAGGACATTTTGGTCCTGTTTTATTCATTTATTGACATTTATTACGTGCGTATGCAGCAATTTGAATACTAAATTAGCGATTATTTTTGCTCTGCTCTGATCCGCACACTCACATTGCGGACTATATGGGACGGCTGTGTGACCATAGACATGGCGAAACAAAAACAAAACGGTGCACGGCTGGAAGTTAGGTGGACTCATTGAAAATGAATTGATAATGATTATATGGACTCTCTCTCTCTATATATATACATATATATGGACGGTAGACCTGAAGTGTCAACGTTTATGAATTTTCCTTTGATAGAACTGCTTATGCAGCGACAATGCATCGACAAAATGAATTATGTCCACATAATAAAATGATTTATAAATAAATTTCCAAGTATAGCAATGTTGTCACACACCCGTGGACGACTAACCAGGACGACGATGAGTAATTCATTGTTGTTATAAACACGTAGCAAATGTTGGTGTTATTATTTTGAGGCCAATTTGAAGTTATTTCGGTTGGAATGGCTTTTGCATGCGAATTTTGTGTTAACGCGCCTACACGCATGGAGAATATTAAATTTTCTGTTCAAATTTAGTTTGGATGTTGATTTTTGGAAATTTGATTGCATGAAATATTTCCTCTCGATGTACATCCAGATCCAAGCCTGTGGTCTATTGGTGGTATGACTATGTGGTTTCATGTTTAAGTACGTAAGCCTTGAGTCGTCATGAAAATCAAGTTTCTATTGATCATAAATTTCGAAAAGTCAATGCAGAAGCATCTGACATAAATATTCGACGTTTCACATACTAACCGCTGGGTTAATAGAATATCAATAAAGGTGTATATTAGAGGTTGGGGATTTTTATTTTTATACCGGAACGAAATGGCTTGGTGGTTTAAAATTCACCCGTACCACCTTAAGGGTTACTGGTGTTTCATAGCTTCAAAAAATCGAATTTTTTATTATTGTCTTATTAATATCTGCAACATCTTGAGAATATTATCCCAAATTTCCAAGACATTCCGAATAAAAGTTTCGGAGATTCAGCCTTGCGAAGGTGCGCACTCAATTGAATCACGAGGTTTTTTTGAGGTTATCGAACTTTAAACGCGTTTTCTCGAAACTGTGTTTTCAAAGTCGGTTGTCAAAAGTTTTCGAAAACCACTCAACTGATCTTGATGCAATTTTACACAGGTCTTCTAGATACAATTCACGAGAACTTGGATGAAGGATTTTTTTTTGCAATCACAACAATTTAAAAAAAAACAGTTAAGCAAATTTTACCAAAATTAACATTTTTTGAAAAAAGGTCTGGCAAAAATCTTTTTTTTCCCCTTCGTCCAAATTCTAGTTTATGGTATTAACTTAAACACGAAAGATGATCCTGTCACGAGTTCTACTGCCAACGTGGATGCACCTTTTTTCCGATGGATTACCGGAAAGGACGTCACAATGACGGAGTTTTGAATATTTTCCTTTGAAAATTTCAGAAATTCTTTTTCAAATGTATCAGTCTTATTTATAAGCATATTTTAAGGCCAGCGTAACTTTACGCAATACTTAAACTGGCCTTACGCAGCACAACATTTTTTATAAAACTTAAGCAACGTTGCTTAAGCGATGCGTAACCTAATGACCAAAATTTGCGTTTAGAGGATGCGTAAGGTATGTGTAAGCAAATGTCATTTTTTTGTAAAAAGGTATAAAAAGATTTAAAAATGCTATTTGATTTCGTGGCTTTTGTAAAAGATACCGATTTAATGAACTTATTCAGCCAAAAAAGTAACCCGAGACAATGCAAATCGTATAATTGATTATATATAGGTGTGCCTTTGTAACCTAGCCTTTTTTGTAGTGGAATCAAAATTTTCCGACCTTTTTCTTTTATTTTGGGAGTTCATCATGCTACGCAAAATATTTCCATATAAATAAACAAAAAGCTGTCAAATGCAGTTGAGTTTCTGCACTCTTAATGCGAAATTTAGTAGAATCTTATGTTTTTGGTAGTAGTTTTTGAAGTATTCTTACTTATTTAGACACAAACCTCGTTTAGTTAAAACACAGAAGAAAATCGTTTATAAATCAGAATTTCAGCAAAGATGCGTAAGGGTTGCTTAAATACTTACGCGTTATTTAACTAAGCAACCTCTGAGAGGTGTTTTAAGGAAATCTAATAAATACGGCTGTATATCTTTAAGACAGTAAAAAGTTTGAATAAACCCATGTAACCCCTTAAAGAAACCTCTTAAGAAAGTCTGACAAACATTCAAGTGTAATAACTGTCATGAGAAGCTTCTCAAAAATGAATATGCCGCTTACAATCGGCATTAAACTTTAGGTCGCTTGCATTCGTCTCAAAAAATATATCTTCGCACACACAGTGGTTGGAGAAGCTAGACTTGAGTGCAGTATGATTTAAAATCTATTAGAAACACTTAAAATACCTGGGTAAGGTATGTCAGTATGCCGCACTGATCAGCGTATAATCCTATTCAAGCGACTGAATATAAGCTTTGAGTAGAATTAACCCACCTATTTAAGGTAAATAAAACTAAAGTTAAAAAATGATGGCAATGAACGAAAGAAATAGAATAAATACCCCACATAGATTGAAAGAACACTAGCTTATCTGAAAGACGCACTCTTGAAGATAGGACTTATAGATTCTGGAGATGGACCATTTATTGCTGTTACAACAAACGAGCCAAAGGAGCTCAATGATACTTACGAATGAAGAAAAACTTATAAGTAAAACTAAAATCGAAAGCTATAAAAACACTGACCACAAGTCATTGGTGCCCCAGAGAAACTAACGAGGGCTCTTAAGTTGAAACATATAATATCTGAACACCCATAGGTCACCTTACTCGAGAGAACATGCTCAGTATGCGTTCCTTAACCAGCAAAATACAGAACTTGAGTTCCGAATAGATAAAGACAAAATGGTTCTCGCACTAAATGAAAGGATCGTAAGCCTAAATTAAAAATAGCGCAAAGCAGAGAGTAGCCATGAGACTTCGTTAAAAACTCAACTAAATTTAGTAATAGTGGAAGAAGAAAGTTGTGAAATAAATGACTTAAACTTTAAAGTTGTTCCGCACATCATGACCTCAGGATTAAAAACGATTTGCGAGAATTCAAAAGAATTCAAATATCATACAACCACATAGATAAGCCTATCTACCTTGTTGTGATTGGCTAGGTTTTACATTTCATCGTAGCAGTACTTCACTGTCGCCGAATTTACAGTGTCCGATGACAGTGCCTGTAGTGCTGCTTGACTACCCAAGAAGATTTGAATTCTGTAACCTTTAATTTGTTTTCGGGATATCAAATTTGCGCAAATCTCAATGGGATGAATTTCCGTCTGAAATACAGTGGGACACATTCCCCCAAAGACACCTGCTTCAACTCCAGACTCCATCAATATAACAGATCAGACTTCTCCGATTAAGTTTCAGAATACCATTTACGCATTTAGAGGGGTCTAGTATTTCAATCAAACTTGTACTCCCTAACCATAATATCAGGGATGCAGTAAAACATGTCCATGTTTGGGATTTGTTTAAGAATTTTCAGGTGAATGCTACCGGACATGCTTCCGGATTAAACTTGTATTCCAGTGGCAACTTAATAGCGATTCTAGCAGCTATCTTCTTAATAAAGATCTGTATGTGTGAGAGCCCAATTACCTCAAGTGCGGTTGTTGGTCCAAAATGGCTCTAGTTGTCTTTTTATCTAGCATAATTCCAAGATATTTGAATTCGTTGGAGTAACTCATCACAGTGCGTGCCTTTTATAGAGATGTGTTCCAGACTGACCAATCTTTTTCTAGTAAAAGGCACAAGATTGGTTTTACTAGGAATTATGGAAAGTCCTTCCTGTTTGCACCATTCTAAGACTTGTAGTAATGTTTCCGGCATACTACTAGTAATGGTTCCACTAAGCTTGCCATTAATAATTATAGCCAGGTCATCTGCATATCTGCTGACTAACTTCGACATATTCCAGTTTGTTAAAATATAATAGTTATTGACAAGTGCGAAAATTTCCTATCCATTTGATAATAACAAAGTAAATTTTCTGTCCTCTGTACAGCGCTTTTGTCCGACCCAAAATTACTCGGAAACTGTAAGGCCTATGAAGCTGAAATTTTGAATATGTGCAGATCATTGTCTCAAAAGGTGCATATGTGTTTTTTTCTTAGTTTAGGCGGAGGCTAGTTATAACCACATTAAGCTTACAGCGCCACGTGTATTGGAGAATGGATCATAATTATAACACAAGATCCTTAATGGTTGTGACATAAATCTAAGTCACACATGAAAGATGATTCAGTACTCCAACCTTAATTATAATAAAGAATCCAGCCTACTTGTAGAGCGAGTAAAGACTCTTGAAAAATGTTATGGCAGAAAAGAAACGAAGAACAAGGGTGGGTGAAGTTTCAGAAGTAAGTACGTTAAGAAATAATAAACGATATTTCGGTGGTACAATAATTTTGCTGTTAGGCGATTTTCGTCAAGAACATTCCACTCCGTCAGATGGATGATCGCTTTTTGGCGATGCTAGAAGAAATTGAGAATGCATGAAATTCGTTGGTTCCGTGATGGATAAAAACGTAGCAAATTCTAATGTACCCCAAAAAGGCTTAAGAAAATCTATGAAGAATTAAGTGTAATCTCAAGTACATCGAATTACAAGAACAAGAATATTCGAAACTACGGAAGATTGAACCAAGTGTTCTAGAGACCAAATATGGCCTTATTTCTCTTTACGAAAGTGTAATAAGGCCAAATGCTGTAAGCTGGAGTATGATTGTACATGAGAGTATATGCCCTGGAAGAAAAACATGGTTGCACTATTAAAATGTGCTCTTTACCTTAAAAAGAAAAGAGAAGAATAAGAAACTAAAAAATACACACAGAACTGAAACCTTCTAGGTAAGCAATAACACATCGTTCTTCTCCGGACCTTTTCCTTGTCAGTTTTACCGACACCATTGTTGTCTGATATCACATATGTGCCCAAGAATTTTAATTGGGGAGAATTTATATATTTCACCTCGCCCTTCTTTTGATAGCCAGCTATCCCCATCTCTGGAATCACAGTTCAAGGCTGATTTTATTTGCATGTGATACATTCTATCATCGAGCGCTTAGGCCGCAAAGAAAAAAAAATTCATCGGACTACGGATATGCTTGATCATATGCATGAGCCTGTACAGGCAGAATTTCGTTCTTTTCTTTAGTGTGCCACTCGGCTTTCTTTACAGTCCTTGGAACATTGCACCACTATGGATAGTCAAATTAGGCATTTTCAGCATATCCTATTTCACTTAATTCTAATCTGCAAATAAATTTATTATATGGATGCGAGATCTGTGCTGATGCCCTGAAACAGGAAAATTACAGAAAGCAGGTGGCAGCTGTACAGATGTGGGGAGCCCTGCGAGCGACAAGCTCCTAGCAACCCAGCCTGCTAGTACGGAGACTCTAGATGAGGTAAACCATACGTTCTTCATCTGCAGTAGATGGGAAGACCAGCGAAGAGATCTGGAAGGAAGCATCGGCGCCATTAATCCGGAAAACATAATTGGAAAGATGATGATGAACCAGGCGAATTGGAACAAAGTCTCTTTATTCTGGGAAAACATACTCAGGACCAAAACGAGGCAAAAAGACACTGTATCGTTTTCAGATGCAGGAAGAGTTTAGTCTGCGAAAGTCGGACACACCAAATGGTGCTGGCGTGCCACTTGACGGTACATAATGTATTCTATCCTCCAAAAAAAAATATAATTATTATTATTATTAAATATTTTACACTTTAGTTCGCTTTGTATACGAGGAAGTTGCGAACTCAGATTAAACTAAAACGGAAATACAACAAGCACATTCAAGTACCTCTTGAACTCTCCCATACCTAATTTAATAAAGAAGAATTTACGAACTACACAATTAAATTGAAGATAAACTTAATCCGAGCACGCTTCCTTCTTGGAACTATATTTTTTCTATCCTTGCTCAAGCTAACTGTAATTGATTTGTAAATAACAACTTAGTTCGCAACACTCCACTTAAACTTGCCCTGAGTGCAAACAAAAAATAAAATACATATATCTACTAGCAACTAGTCGTACTACTCGCTTGACATATGACACTATTCCTCCTGACTGCTGGACAGCAGAAGCAGAAGCAGCAGTGATTGTGAAGTGCGTTGCAATTATCCTTTAAATTGTTCTGTCGTTGTGCGCTGTCAGGATGAATGCAGTATGCGCAACAATAGTTCAGTTCGAAGAGGGTTGCAATAAAATTATGTCCTTCGCTCAGACAGTCCTTTGTTATTCATGTTATCTCATCATTAAAACAAACACACAATAAACAAAAACAAAAACAAAAAAAAAAACAACGGAACAATGCATACATTGAGTATGTGTACTGTAGTATGTTTTGCTCGCGCAGAAAATGGGATTTAAAATAAAAAAAAAAAAACTAAAGGAACTTTTTGTACTTTTTGTCTGTCCCCGCGCCGTCAGCCTCCTTTTTCAGCTCCACTTCACCATCAACCTCAGGGTAAATACAAAATGATATAGGTACTATTTGTTATCCGCTCCAGTGTTCAACGGCGGGCGGTAGGGGGTGCTGCTGAAATAAATGTGGCATGAAGGGTGCATTTTATTGTACTCGCCTATAAGTATATAAAATGTATATATAACGACATTGTTATTTTTGTTGTTGTTGTTGTTTTTGTTGCTGCTGCTATTGAGTTACTATATTTGTGTGTGCCTTTGTGCTTTTATTTGTATACTGTCGTCCGGTCTTATGTTGGCTGAATGCTATTTTTAGCCACCCTCCTCATAGAGAAAGATCTGCTCCAAAGCATGGCACATCGCTACACATCCTGCGGTTTGTATAAATAATACAACAGGGAATTGATTTGCCGCAGGATATTTTCGCTTGATACGAGTATGTACCATGTACGAGAATGAGGCGATGTGCGGTTTCTAGGTGTTTGTTGCAGCAGATTTATTGCGTTTGGCAAAGATAAAGGTTCGAAGCGAGCCTCTATCATCATCATTGTCATCGTCATCCTAGTGAAATGGTTCCTTTTTTTGTCGGTGCTGCAGCCCATTAGGTGACTGTGTATTGTCACGAAATGTTATTGTTGGTCTTTGTTGTTTAGTAGTCTTTCCAATGGAGTACTTCTATCATTTTGCGGTTTGCATTCTGCGAGGTGTGAGGTTATTTTTGTATCTTTTTTCTAATTTTTTTAGAACAGGACAATCGAATTACCTACATACACCCAGAAAGGTTCTTTATTAAAAAGAAGAATCGACAAATTTATCGTCATTCGTAGGACAACTTCACATTTAAGTAGAATCAAAAGTTTATCCGGCAGACTTTTTAATCCGGATTAGGTCGACAAATTCGTTCAAGCCATACAAGGTGCCAGGCGCAACGGCATATGTCCGGCCCTCATTCAGAAAGATTTGGATCTCCTTTTTGCGACCATTATTGCCTTATTTAGGTTCAGTTTCAACTGGGAATATATACTACAAGCCTGGAGGGAGGTAAATGTGGTATTGATCGCCAAACCAGGTTACCCCAGCGAACCACCTAAATCATACCGTCTAATAAGCTTGATGTTGTTTTTCCTAAAAACGATGGAAAGAATTATAGACGTTTATATCAGAGAATAGTATACCCCTGCACCCCTAAAAATATGCCTATCAGAAAGCCAAGTCCACAAAAGGAGCACTTTTCAATTTAACTGAACAAATAAAAAGTGATTTCAGCTGCAAAGAGGTTGCATTGTGCGCCTTTCTGGACATAAAGGGTGCTTTTGATAATTCCATATTACATGCTTTGGTACACAGACGTAACTAAAACCTACGATCAAATAGATTGGAGTAATGCTGGAGGATCTGACCTCAGTATCAGTAACAGCCGGCAAGGACTGCCCACAGCGATGAGTTATATCACCGACTCCTGCTATGGTCACTGGTTATTGGAAAATTACTCCAAGACCTTAGTCATTTCGGATTTCACGAAGCTGGATACGCCGGTGACCTGGTCATTACACGTATGCAAAATGGTCCTAAGATTGTTCTTAGTTATTTGTATGCAACAAAGAGGAACTCTCTATAAACACAAACAAGGCTTTCATAGTTCCTTTTACAAAGAGAAAATATCTGGGAGTGATCTTGGATAAAAGACTGATTTGGAACTCAGACTTAAAAAACAAGATCAAAATAGCATCGAACACTTTCTGGGCCTGCCGCGGCATGTATGGAAGAACCTGGGGTATCTTTCAAAAGATCACTCACTGGATCTATACAGCAATGATAAGGCCTGCTACAACATACTATTCTATTATATGGTCGAAGAAAACCATTCAAAAGTCCGCGGTAATCAAACTTAACAAAGTACAACGGCTCGCATGCATTGGTATCTCGGGTGCAATGAGAACCTGTTCCACAGCGACCTTAGTATTAAAACACCAGAATGGCAATTTGAAACAAATAAAAGAGCAAACCATTACCAAAAACCTCGAACTAAAGGAACTGCTATCGGAAATCCCCGAACTTGACATTGTCTGCGCGGTCACAGATCAAACAAGAAGAACACAATTCTCCAACAAAGGTTTCTCCACTGAAATCTCAGAGAAGCATTGTCCAACAGGGCCTAAAGTGGTATACGGAGGGTTGAAAAATGGACTATAGGGTGGGAACTGGTTTCCACGGACCAAATAAAAATGTCTTAAAACCTATGCGAAAAAAACTCGATGCATTTAAGGAGTGCGTAAACCTTATGTCAGGAATTCACGGATAGTCAGGCAGCTATCCGCCTTAGCTCGCCAATTGTTGACTCCAAATCAGTACTGCACTGCTTAGAAACCATCCAAGCACACAGCCCAAGCACAAAACCAAAAACTGGTTTGTTCCCAGACACTGTTCCCGGAATTGAGGGAAATGAAGAAGCTGGCGAAATGGCTAGAGAACGCTAGGGGTCTATGAGCTATATATTAACCGAGCATTTATGTGCAATTAACAAATTAGCTATTAATCTGGAGCTACAAATTTTAGAACATAAAATGTATATCTCATATTGGAAAAGCATCATAACCTGGGTCTCAGACAGACGAAAAAGTTTACACAGGTCATCAGAAACAATGTTAAATATCTTGTTGGATACCTAACAGGTTATCACCTCCATAAACCAAAAATAACGGACTCACCGGAGTGCAGAATTTGTTTTGAAAAAGACGAAACATCAGACCACATCATATGTGAGTGCCCGGCCATGCACGGAATAAGAGGAACAACTTTTCTCAGAGAAGTAATAAGCACTGACGCTGTTAAGAATTCTTCTGCTGTATAAGGAATGGAGAGGCTCTTCTTAACCAAACGCAATTTGGCAGAAAAAAATTTCAGGTCAGAACCTCAAAAAAAAAAAAAAAAAAAAAGACATAAAAGACTCGAGAGTAGCAACTGTTCAATCCGTCACCATTGGAACTAATCAGAAGTCTGTAGCTGCCTGAGATTGCAGATATAAAAGTACAGTGATACTAAAACGCCCCAAAGTTTATGTTTACGCTCCATCCAACCCTTTTCATGCTCTCTTTCCATGCACAATACAATTTTTGCACCCGCCTTTTCATTTTGATCTCTGTCGTTCTTTTGGGAATCAAGCTCGCTCCCAGCGGATGGCATGAGCAAATGATTGGCTGAGGACTCCTTTGCCAGTACTTCAAAAGTAAACAGAGGGAACCTAAGGAACGATTTGAGCTTCTATTGTATACATGTCTCACAAACTATTATTATTAGTCAAATCTAATCATTGAGTTCAATCAAACTTCCCTCAACAAATTGTGGCCAATGCAACAGTATATGTAGCTCGACCGCCCAAAATCAATAGACCTTCTCCCAAGGTGCTTTACGTACTCCATTAACTAAAAACCACTACCGATTTACGAGTAGATGCCTGCCGCAATTACCATAACGATTTAGCCGGACCGAAAGTCTCACCGACCGTTAATCAAACCATTATGTAGGTAGTAAGAGGAGGAAAAAAAATGCTCCCTAAAGTAGCCTAAAGCACAAACAAAAACACACACACTCACGTCGACCTCAGATTGTTACGAAAATACAAAAAAAGAATGCCTCCAAGTGTGTATTCACTTATCAAAACCAAAGCGACAGGGGATTTGGGTTGTTTTCCTCCAGCACAGTTGTAGGCGAAAATACTGAAGTAGTGGATCAACAAAAATATCATGTCCACCTGTGCAGGTGGTATATCAAGAGGAAGCAAAAAAAAACGAAGAAAAGAATAAATATCATCACCAAAGGACTTGAAGGACTTTAATATAAGCAAAGCAGATAATGATATTAAAAGATATGAGAACCAGAACCGGCACAGCTCAAGACTGATATCAGCTTAGTAAATATTCAACGGGCAAAGCCTCGGTTCATAAAAGTCCGCTGAAGTATTTAGAGAGTGTCGCTTGTCGCTATTTCTTTGTTTTTAACTTTCTCGTGTACTAAAGAGAAAGTTATTGCGATCGTGCGAAAATTTTGAACTAAATCTGATTATGAGGGCTGATGTTACGATTATGGAGAATTCGAAAAAAGTCGGTCTCTCTGTCCGGTAGCCTTATGGCGTAACGGTTTAACGGACTTGCTTCAAAGTTCGTATATATGGTTTTTGGGGTAACATCTCGCGGCGTCTTATTTTTTTTGTTTGAAATAACGGTAGCTGACACAAACTTTTTTTTTTATGAAAGTCACATATCACAAATTTTCTCAAAAATGGTGTGTACCTTGGATTTATTTTTAGTCTGAGGTTGCTACTATCCGATGGAGCTCTCAGACACAACTACAGGTCCATTGTACCAACATTCAGACACCTTACATTAAAGAACTTACTTCTCCCGTCTTTCGAAGAAAGAGCTTACATATTCGGCACTCACCACGTTATCCCCAAAATCGACCACCTGGTGCGAGCATAGGCCGGACAACTCCAGAGAAAGTGTTCTGCTGTATCAGCCTCCTTACCGCAAGCAGGGCATGTAGTGGTGTAGCTTAAGCCCACAATTTTTTAATCACATTTAAGTGTTTAGCAAAAGCTTGGTGGCCCGAAAGGACACCTACAAGCAGCTTACAGTCGATTCTCCTAAGAGATAGTAAAAAAAGATGCAGAATTGTGCGGGCGCAATAGTTTGGTCTGTCTTCATCCACTGCAATCGCGCCACCAAATCACGAGGAACCCAAGCATCAATGGAAGACATGACAAAAGATGTAGGCATTCCCAACACAGGTTCGGGTCCTGAGAAAACTTCTTCTCAACCTTGCCTAGCAAGCTCAGAAAAACCTGGGACCCAGACAAGATTCGCTGTGTTCACCCTTCCGACCAAATTCAGAGAAAGCTTGAGTTCTAGCACTAACTTGGTTTAGCAGAGCTTTTAATGCAGCTTGGCTGTCACTGCGAATGCATATGCCTCTAGCACTCCACCTGTTGTACACAATACAGCGCAAAGCCATTGGGATGGCAAAAAGCTCCGCTTGGAAACAGACGCATGTTTACCCAAGGGGTAGTAAAGTCTTATGTTATCGCGTTCCACAAAGATTTCAGCACCAGCACCCCTGTCCGGTTTTGAACCATCCGTGATAATACGATGGCATTCAATCCATGGTTCAGAGTCTGACCGAAGCCATTCCGTTACCTCTGGAAAGTCGACGTGATAGTTTTTTTTCGCAGAAGGATTTCTGATGCCATCGCATCAGATGGCATATCCATAAGACATGGGTCAAGTTCCACCAAACAACCGATGCGTATGATCTGTGACCTTGGATACTTGGGATGAGGACGAAAATGATGCATACTCAATTTTTTGCAAAAAATTCGAATAACGGTCATTTACAAAAAACCGCCAATATCTCTAAAACTAATAAAGGGAATTCCAAAAAAATTTAAAATTTTTTTATGATGTTGTGATATTTAAGTTGAACAAATCTGCGTCCTTCAATTTTTGAAATAATTTTTTTTATACAACGATTTTCCTAAAATTACATTAAAATCGTTTGCTCAAAAACGGCTGAAACGATTTTGATAAATTTTATTTGTATTTTGAACAATAAGGTAAAAAGTGCCCAATGTGCAAAATTACATAAAAATCGATAGAGCGGTTTTTGAAAAAGTCAGATTTTTAAAAACTTAAAAAGTGATTGAAATAAATTTCGTTAAATTAAGAGCTACCATTTTTTTTAAGGCGATTCAAAACCGTCTCTCATATAACAATCAAATAACAAAATTTGCATTTCAATGCAAAATTAAAGAATATGTTTTCAAGGTATGAATATTGTTTGAATCGAAAATAAAACGGTAGAAACCATAGACCTAGGCGTTAGTAACATAGTTTGCCGATAGCAAGGCCAGAGATAGAGTACGATGATAGAGTGCACTCTTTATAGAATATTCCATAAATTCAAGTGTATTGAATTTACTCAGAATTTTTAATTCAATACTTTTCCTATTGATCACTGACATCATAGCTACTCATAGTGAAGTTTCCACTGTCTCCACTGCCTGCAAACACCCACCAATAACGCATTCAAATATAAAACTGACCTCATCTACTCGCATCCTGTTTAACCATATGTATATGCGTCAACTTTTGAAATGTTGTGTGTCCTCTTTTCAGAAGAAATCATCTGACATTTACGTTCATTTTCTTTCCCTCATTCAATTGCACAGCCCCTTTGTTGGGTCCCCGATTCGTGTCCCTCATGGACCATGAGAATAAATTGAGAGGAAATGATTCTATTTCATGCGAAATTTAACGTGTGTTTTCCCATAATTTATCGATTTATTATATGTATGTGGCAACACTTAGGGTAACAGAATAAAAAAAAAGAAAAAAGAAATGTCCAGGGCTTCGGCTTTCGGCTTCATCTGCTCCTGTGAATAAAGGAAGGAATGGTTCGTCGCAGTCAACCCACACATTAAGTTTATTGTGATTTATTCCTGTGACAGATAGAAGAGGTATATAACTTGTAAACATGTGTATAAGGGTACTGTGTACATAATGTATTAGTCCCTTCATCCACGCCCTAAAGAAATTGTAAGTGGCGAAGGTTAAATTATGTAGCATACATTCGAAGAAGATATAAAGCAGAGAGATAGAATTGTGTAGTAGTGGCGTAATCCCAAATGAATAATATGGAAACATCGGGATTAAAAAAGTTAATGTCAATTAATAGACATTGAGGTGAACAAAATATGTTGTAGCGTTTTTCTCGACGTTTGTCGGGCTTTTGATAAAGCACGGCATACGGGATTGAAATATAACCTAAAATTACTAAGAGACTCTTCCGAAAAATAATATTCCAAATTCAAAGATATCGCGGCCGGAGTTCCACAAGGAGTCGTCCTGAGTCCGATTCTATTTTTAATCTATACTCGAGATATTCTGCTGGTAGAGGGCACAATTGTAGCTACATTTACGGTTGATTCTATTGGTCGTGAGTAATACGTTTGAATCAGCAACGAATAAGTTTCACAACAGCATTTTTGAGTGAACAAAACTTGCACGTTTATTTTACTTCCAGAAATGTAAATGCGCTACCCATTTTTCTTGATTCCGTACAAATCTACTACCTTGGATGTAGTATGAAGTTATTTGAAGGTAGGTATTTTAGTGAGTAAGAGTCTCACACTATTATGAGCACGTGCAGCAGGACCTCATAATTCCCAACAATAACTAAATAAATATGGATTATCGGTTCAAGGGGCACACTTTCCATAGTTTCAAAGTTTGAGTTCAGTTTAAGTAAAACCAATGCAATTTAGAGCCAATGATTTGAGTTTAGTAGATTTTTCAATTTAGAAAGATCTGTTAACTACAAATTCGTAAAAGTCATACATTTTTTGTCTTCATATAATAAGTGTCAATTGCGGCATATAATAGCTTCTTGTCCACTTTAGTTATGAGGTAATGTCATTGTATATAAGTGATGTAGTGCGCTTAACCCCCTCATGGGCCGAATTGGTAGAGATACAAATAGATGTACCAATATTTTTATTGTAGAGTAAATAATCCAAATTTAAAGTAATTTTAACATAAAAATAGTTGCCCCTACCAAAAAAATGAATGCATTTTTAAACGTGCAAAGTTTCAAATGTCATGGTGAATGTCGACTTTAGGAAATGCAACAATTGGTGTAATTTTTCAAGTTTCTTGTAAGTCCGTCTTATTATATATATAATTTTTCTCTGTATATCCCCTTAAAGATGAAAAAAAAATATTAGGTGTAAATAGCCCAACCAAGACCTAACGCCCTGCTTCTCCAATCATTGTGTTTGCGAAGATATATTGAACCTGACGACCCTAGCTTAGTAATCAAACGTAATTAATCGCTAAGCCACTGCACCCACTTAGATTTAAAGATTGGCTTAGGCACATAATCGCACATATTTGCATGCGGGTTTTTATTCCTCGCGCGTCATTGTACCTACTCATCGCTACCACCACTTTGAAGCTCATAGAGACGTGCGTGATAGTCTAAGAGCCCACAGCAAATTTTGTGCGTGAAGATATAACCAAAACTTTTTTACGTGAGTATGAAGCCCTCATATAACTAACAACAAATACGGAAGTCTGGCAGTATTTTTTTGCAGCTAAGATTAATATTAGTATGCCAAAAGTACATATTTTTACAAAATGTGGATGGTAAGTATAACCACTTAAAACTAAAGAACAGAACAAAATGCACTGAATAGAAATCGATAGGTGCCAGACGTTTTAGATGCAGCTTTCCTCTTGCCAGACGTACTAATAGAGTAGCAAAAATGAAATTATTTCATGGAAATCGTACATTGATTTTTATTTTATGGTAGGTACGAGTAGGTAATAAGAACACAAGTATGTACAAATACTTAAAGAATATTCTATTCACTGTCAGACTCATCGGATGATTCCCTATTATGACCATCCACTTCATTCTTCAAAATATCTTACAGTTTATCAGGGGCTGTACTGTTTTTTTTTGTTTTTTTTTGTTTTTTTTAGTAACCATCCACAGTCCAATGGTGATAGTTGAAGTGTTTCATTCTTTACGGCATTCTTCCATACAAGATATATATAGTTGCATCGATTTACTTGCTGCAACAAAACTGATTAGTTTGAAGGCAAAAGACTTCCTTCAAAAACTAGCATAATCAAAGTAATATTTTTTTATGTAGGTATCTATAATTATTAAAAATGTTACTTTCTTCTGATATTTTTAAAAATTCTTGGTTGTGGGCTTGTAGGCTTTAAAAAATATTTCATACCTGGCTTCGACTACGTTTAAAGCCCTTGTCTGATGCATATTACAGCCAAAATTATCTATCCGGTCAATGTGTTGCCAGCAGTATTTAATCCGTTTCCAATTTCAGAAAAAGTGTACTGAAAATCTGGAGAACTTTTTAAAATTCAAAACATATTGATTTTCCTTTTCTTAAAAATGGATAGGGTATAATCACATCCAGTGAAGCAGTGAACACCAGGCAGCCCAGCACAAAGCGCGGGTACTAATCCGTGATTAATTGAATTCACGTCAATGTATCTATGAGTATTTTTTGATAAATTTCCAACTTCAAGCCAGACTTTTATGCCGTTTTTTAAGTTAGGTAGATTGTAAAGCGCAATTATGATTCATAGAGAATTTATCAGAGCAATAATACCTAAAACGAATTACATTTTGATGGAGTAAATTTTTTTTAAAAAAATTCATTTGAAATTAAATGCTGAAAAACTTAGTTTTTTGAATTTTTGCTTTAGGCGTCATAATATACTTACAATTTTTTGCGTAGTTAAATTAGGTATACAAAATTTGTACAGTGCTTTTTCCAGCTATATCTTATATTTCTGAAGTAATATCATTTAGAGTAGTTATACCTCAAAATAGTAGCTTTAACTTGATATAACTTGAGTTGGGCTGATGATAGAACCCTCTACTGTACCACATTTTTCTCGCCTGAGCTTCAGGATTAACTATCTATGAGTATTTTGCCTATAATTGAATAAAAAACTTGTCAAGCTGCTAATACAAATAGATAAATGCACGTATGTCACGTGTGAATGCCGTATGTATAATACCATAAAATAATATCATTTTTGCTACTCTATTAGTAGTAGTCTGGCAAGAGAAAAGCTGCATCTAAAATGTCTGGCACTTATCTATTTGTATTCAGTGCATTCTGTTCTGTTCTTTTGTTTCATGTGATTATACTTACGATCCACCTTTTGGATAATTAATATTAATATTAATCTTAGCTGCAAAAAAATGCTGCCAGAGATCCGTATTTGTTGTTATTTATTTGAGGCCTTCATACTTGTTGTGGGCTCTTGGTCTATGAAAAGAGAGGTGTTTTGGATACTCCAGATAGATAGTTATGTGACGGAAATTGGAGGTTGAGAGTTAAGTAATTTGCATGGTTTTCTTTTTTACATAATCCCCTCAAAAGGTAGTAGTCGACTAAAACTAAAGGGTCCTGAGTTATCGTGTTTTCCAAAATTACTTAAAAACAACACCAACGGGTCCAAAGGGGTCATCGCTGATGCCTTAGCGCTATTGTTCTGGAAGGTGCGTTCGCGGTACCGTAAGAATGGAAAGCCCATGGATCAGAACATCTGTAAACAGAAAATTAAACTAGGGCGACATATTCCCATTGGGCCCGATACTATGGTATTGGCTCAAAAGACTCCAACTCCATGTTAGACGTTGTTGATTTAAGTCAGATTTCCACAAAAATACTATTTTCTTAATAAGGATTGTTTATGGGATCACATATTATATTTTGATATTAATTTAAAAATATATGTAAATAGTCGAAGTTTGTAGACTTTTAAATATTCGTCGTAAACCTCAAAAAATATATAGGCCTATTTGTCATGATTTAGAAATATCCGTCCGTCCGTTAGTGGTATGGTTAGGTTAGGTTTACGGGTTGGTGGAGCAGGTCTGTTCTGCTATGCCAAACTTAGGTCCTCGTGAACCTATTGTGATTCACTTTTTGGTTAGGCTTCATGTACCTTTACCCGGCGCCGCCCAGTCATCCTGATATATTCATAAATCTATAAAGATCTAAAAGTGATACATTAGTAAGCTCATGTGTTTGGTTCCTGAAGTGTTGTCTCGGGTAGTGACAGTGGAAGTAAGATGTGTCCTAATGGGCCTCTTCATCATCACATCCTCGACATATATCGTCATCCTGAAGGCTTAATTTCATTGCGTGATTTCTTAGGAAATTAGATAGTCAGGACCAGTCAGACGTTTGATAGTTCACAGTAGGCCACTATTGTATTCTGGTCAGAGCTTCCTTGATACTTCAGAGGTAGTTAGTTCTTTCCACCTGTTGTTAGGCTTCATACGACTCTTGTTGTCCACTCGTTTCCTAAAACGCAGAGTGGTGGCTTGATCGACTGAAGGTCTCGATCATGGTCCATTGCAGATCCATACCTCGCTATTGCCGGCTTTGTCACTATGTTCAGGGATCCAACAGAGGTTTATAGGGTGCAGAGAGCCTTACGCTCTTCATGGTTGAGGTGAACTAGCCGTTGATGGTATTTAGGTCTTTAGTTTTGAGCTCTTAGTGTTCATTTAGTTAGCTACAGTTGACGGAATTGAATTTTAAGGTATTTACACTTTGACACCCTTTAAATGTTTACTGCCACGCACACGCATTTATTAGGCTCACTTAGGTAAACTTGCAAACTTCGAAAGGTCATTTTTTACTGCCCTAAAGTGGAAACAATTTTCTTCTAGAGATCAGTCCAGCTATACGGAAGAAGTTCACATCATCCGTTGAAAGCCTCGATCACGACTATTGAAGAACAAGCGAAACTAGTTGGCCTTGAAGTAAATGAGGACAAGCCGAAATACATGCTATCAACAAACAAACAAATATCTGTTCACCGCTAAAGATAACCCTTATCCTACCAGATCGCTATTCGACGCCGATAAATTATATGCAGATCGACTGACATATGGTTTGATGTAGGGAAGGGCGAATTCTTAGTCCTAAAGTTCGAACCTAGGGGACAAAATTCGCCCGGCCACATCTCAAGGATGTCCTGTCTGTCACGTCTAATATAAAACATTCCTTCGCTGTTGGAGCTAGAACGGCGACATATGTTAAGCTCATTAAATTCTGACCTTGACAGCATTTTTGAGTGGGGTAAAACCAATTTAATACTTCTAAATATAACACAATGCTCTCTACTGTCACTAAAGCGAAACCCCAATATTCTGCCATTATCCATTGATGGTACTAGCGTCGCCGAAACCGAAAGGCTTTCCATCTTCGGTATGTGCGATCACTACAACCTTCGTTGGAATGACCACATATTCGATATGGCCAAGAACGCTGCGAAATGCCTAAGTTTCGTCAAGCGATGCAAGAAATATTTCTGTCCTTCCGATCTGGCTAAAATAAGGCGTGCAGTGGCCCCAAACTCTGGTCCGGTGACAGGATTCAAAAAAGTGGATTTAAACTAATTCGCTATAGAGACAAAACTTGACTATCTTAGTCATGGTTGTAATGTCTTCTGCCTGTCATTGTCTTATCATTACTTCCACTATTAGTGCTCTAACAAAATTGCCAGTTGCATTTCACCCCTAGAGTAGTTCAACCACAATTCTCGCCATGCTTGCAACGCACATCAGTTCACTCATAAGCCTTTGCTCGGACGGATAGTGAAATACAATGATTCGTTTCTTAACCGTAAATCGCGAATGTGGAATGCTCTACCACGCTCTATTTTTCGCCCACATTACAGTTTACAGGCATTTGAAACCAATGTGCATCGGTATCTCATTTTTTCCTTATCCTTCCCTAATGCCCGCACTGTGTTATTCCATGCGTATCCAAAGTCCCTTTAGTACGCGTGACAATAATACCCCGACAAAGAGTATCTTGGAATCCCAGCCCACAGCTTTGGGACGAAAAGGAAGACCAACCCTCATATTTAAAGACTTTCGCGAAGCGATTGGTGTTGAAAACGTTAAGCAACCTGCCTCGATTCGCAGAGGATGAAAGGCTCCCATTTCCTATACAGAGACTCAAGGGTAGGTAATGTTAAGGAAGTAAAACGTGTACATAAACATGCATGAACTTATTAATGTACATCATTCTATGGTCGCCATTTACAGGAAAAGACTAAGGACCCTATTAGGTATCCATCTATGTTTAACTATTATTACCCACAAACTGTATCATTCGACATAATATTGCACAGAGGCTAGGAATCTTTACGATTCTGCATAGACGAGAAGAAAATATAATATGTGGAACATTTCCTAGGGCAATTCACTGCTCTCAAGGACCGATGTTGTGATATTCTTCCTTTTCCTTTTCCCGACGACGTGAAACGTGTTACGTTGGTATTATTTAAGATCTACCATTGCCATCTGCTTTTAAAATAATAACACTCCTTCTCACTTTGTATTGTACCTAAAGGCCATTACCATACTGTACGATAATGAATCCTGTATATGTATATTGCCTACCATCCTTACTTACAAATATACATATCCCACTTCAGTATGACATGAACAATTAAACGCTTTCTTCTAAATGAATTATTTAAACGTAGGAGTTCATTCCCTTTGTAAAAGTATGTAGGCACCAACACCTTCCTCGATACCTATGTAGCTACCAAAAAAAGAAAATTCTTTACATTTCCGACAAACAGCAGCGACGACGACTACGGCGACGCCCATCCTTGGGCTCTGATTGTGAAAGATAATTTTTTTTTTCGTAAATAACTGTCTGTGATACATACTTACCGAGCACCGAGCTTAACAAAGGCATATTTGCATTCATTGGGAAGAAGCCTCTTGCCGAGGATACATAGATATGTATGTGCGAGACAAGAGCAAAAATCTGTCGGCAATATTAAATTTCATGTCAAGTGTTCTCATTCCCTTCTGTACTTGGTTTTCGCTTTTATTTCGATTTCCTGTGTTTTTTTTTTGTTTTGCTTTCTTTCTTTCTTTCTTTCTTTCTTTCTTATTTTGTGTGCTGCTTCCTTACATTTGCCAGATTCTTTACTTTCGTGTGCAAATTTGATTTTCTGTCTGCAATCAGTATACACATTCAAGAAGTCAATTTAATAAGGATGAAGAATGTGTTGAGTATTCATATGGGAGGTTGGAGCTTGATTTTTTTTTCATTCATACGCCATTTTATTATAATAAACGACAGTACGAGGTGGTAATTCTTAAGTTTGTCAATGCAAACACAAGGACAGGTGCATCTTTAAATACAAGTACGCGCCAATATACCCTTGGGAGGGTATACCAATGTTTTGATGGAAATTCTTTAATGGAATTAGGTGCTCTGTCTATTTTAAGAAATGAATATGGTGATGACTTTAATTCTATTCCTAATATAAATTGAAATGGCAGAAAAGATGTTTGATATAAGGTTTTCAATTTAATCATAAAGGGAATACCTACGCACATTTCAACAACACATAGAAACTCTTGAGAAAAAACCTTGAAAAATAACACAAAGGAAAATACACACAATTCAAGTTGGCTTCGAAATTCTGGACAGACAACACCCGAAGGAAGGTATGTCGAGATCTTTGCTGAGGTTAATAATTTAACCCAGATTGTAAATGAGCCGACATTAATATCGGACATTAGCGGTCAAAACGCCAACACTCTGAACTTGTTTCTTACCTCTCACCCTGATAAATACACTTTAAATGTATTATCGCCTCTAGGTTCGCAAGACCAGTGTATCATATCGGCGAATTTCTTGTACTCCAGCCATGCAGTTGAAAAACAAGCTCCTAAAAGAACCGTGTGGCAATACGAGAAAGCCAATTGGAAAGCTTTAAACGGTTTCTTTAGGAGTTGTAACTGGTCGTTGTGCTTCCTCAACAACGACGTTGATGCCGCTGCCGATATGATTACAAATTTAATTCACCTGGGTACGAAACGCTTTATCCCTAACAGGATAAAGTGTATCAGACCTAAGGTAAACGCGTGGTGTGACTTGAGCTGTAAAGAAGCTATCAGGGCTAAAGAGGTAACTTTTCGGTCATTTAAGGCCAACCCAACTGAGGAAAACCGAAAAAAGTTCAAACGAGCCAGAAATGACTGCAATGCCCATATTTATCGTGTCAAATTCTCCTACGACCAAAAGTAGTAAACATTTTTGGTCGTTTGTTAAGAATATTAAAAATTCGGCCTCATCATCTATCCCGACACTCATTTGCAATGACACTTCAGCTGTCAGCTCTTTGGATAAAGCCAATCTGCTTGCTGCTCATTTTTCAGCTAGCTCAACGCTCCCATATTGTGCCTTATCTCCCCCAGTACTCGAGCCCGTAGAACACTCCATGGGACAGATCCACTTCCGCACCCGTACTGTGGCAAGAGTACTTCATGATCTCAACATTCACAAATCCGCTGGTCCAGATGGTATTTCTTCTCTTTCCGAGAAGATGGAAAACAGCATTTGTCCAGCCCATCCCCAAAAAAGGCGAATCTTCCTCTGTCTCCTCCTACCGACCAATTGCACTAACGTCCCTTCTTTCCAAGGTCATATAAACGCTAATAAATCGTCGGCTTATGAAATATCTTGAATCCAGACAGATCCACTGGTAATTTGACGACATATCTAACCGAAAAGTGGAACCAATCTATTCATCGTGGTGGCGAAAGTAAGGTCGGTGCGCTTAATATTTCAAAGGCATTTGACAGAGTTTGGCACCAAGCTCTCTTGTCGAAAATGCGTGCACACTCAAATTCTGTGGCATGATTGGTTGATACAAAAGTAAAAACGAATTATTTCTTTTCTTTTCCAGTATTTGCCTGATTGAGTCCAATCTCGAATAGATTTGTGTTTTTGCTCAAGCGTTTAGAATATGTCTATCCACTCTACCAAAAGATGCAAACTCTATTAATACCACTGATGAGTAATTATGAGGGCAGTAGACTGTGAGGAATTGTCGCTCTCGACCTCCCTTTTTTATTTGCTTGAAAAAGTCGTCGAACCGTGATATATCCACGGTTTTGCATACAAATAAAATTGAGCCATTTCACGTATCCAATTACAGTACTGCAACAAGGAAACAATTTTTGAAAAAAATTACATCTACGTATCGTTATTGCCAAACTGTGCTTCAAGAATTCTGCCACCATTTTTAAAATTTTTTGCACTTTTAAGGGGACATGCAAGTCTACTGTTTGTATAATTACTCATCTGTGGCCTTTACCTATATCATTGCACTTTATCTCATATCTGTGATCTAACACAAATGAGTACGCCTACAGTTTCCTTTTGAAAATTTGTTTCGCTATGAAAATAAGCAAATACCAGAGACAGACACTTAATATTGCTGGTGTGGGTCTTCAGAATGCGTGTTTTTCTCACGTGTTTTCTCTAAATTTTTAACTAAATTTTGAGTCTGAGTGCCTGTTAGCTGAAATTATGTATCCAAAATTTGCTGTGTTAAGGCTATTTCTAAGTTCTGTTTTAACTTAGTTTTCTAAAGATAACTTCCTTTTACATCAGGAATTGGTGGCGAAAAAAATTATTTTTAAAACATTATAGTTTTTAATTACGAAATTTTTTAATTTCAGACAAAAGGAAAGGATCTCTTTAAACTTGGCCCTTACTTTTAGCAAATGATTATCAAGAAGGTCCCCAAAAATCGAGGCAACTCTGCTCAAACAATTCTTTGCTCCGCTAGGGGTCTGTGATTTTCGTCAGGCGCAAGCGCAGGCACTTATGGCAACAGCTTTAATAAATCATCGAAGGCATAATATCCATGAATGAAATTTACTATTCATTTTGAAAACTAAATAATCTTTGTGTGTGTTTAAAAACAAAAAACCCACCAATATTTCACTCTTCTTTTTTAATTTAATGTTGTTACATCTTAAACCAAAAAAGTGTTTTCTTGATCGACATTGAAATTAATCTATTTTAATTCTGTATTTCAGTACATACAATAAAATGTACTTTTTCGACATTATATATATTTCAAGTTTTAAAGTGCTGCTACTTTCACATGAATAATACATTTCCTTTTATTATAATTCCGTGTATCTATGTAGATGTACAAGTCAGAAACAAAATAAATATGTAAGTAATTAAAAATACTCAACGTTCATGTCTATCTGCACTTTCGATGAAAGTGATTATATTCGTAAATTAAATACGTGCGCTTAAGAATCCCTGTGAGGTGAAAAGTTGATGGCACTTAAAACCCGCTTAATCCAGCTTATTTCGTTTCCTCGTTTTTTTTTTGTTCTCAAGCGTTTAGTTGAAGAGGCAGGCAGGTTAAAATCGAATAAATATAAGGTTTTTTCTATGCCCAGTTTATGTGCGAATAAGCTGTTGGATAGCCAGGTTAAGTGGGATATTTTCGAATTCGACTGACCAGAAGTAAAAAAAAATGAATGGAGTTGTCATCCACCTACATCCTAGCAACTGTTAGTTGCTCAATTTTTACTTAAGGCTTCAGAACTTTTTGCTCAGATTATAAAATATGACGAAATAATATGCAATTCTTTTGCTATTATCAGGGCTACATACGACGGTAGTAAGTGTCACGTTTTACACAATGGTAAGGTGTCAGAAAATTTTGAATGGAGTACATCAGGGTTGCATACTAACACAACTATTGTTCTTGGTGGTAATCAGCGATGTATATTCTATGCATGGAATTCGTTGGACAATGATATCTTACCTTAAAAGCCTAGTATACCCTGGCAATGTTTGCCTACTTTCACATCGGATAATGGACCTTCATATGATGGCCCACAATATAGTAGCTGAGGCAAACAAAGTGGGGCTCAAAATAAACACTGCCAAAACAAAAGCCCTCTCACCAGCGCTCAACTCAACATTGCCGTGCAGGGAGTCGGGAAAGTTGACAACATTCTTTAACGAGGAAGTGTGATCTCCAAAAGGCTTAAGCTGCATTCGAAATGCTATCCAAAATCTTGAGAAGCAGTTTTATCAGCTTAAGAATTAAGCTGCGACTCTTCAGCTCCAACGTAGAATCGGTGGTGCTTTATGGGTGCAGTTCCATGGAAGTTAGACACCACTAACATCTGAAAGCTGCAAGTGTGGCAGGCAGGACGGCGGGACGCCCTAGGCACAGAACAGTCGAAGAGGAATCGAGCTGTTTAGGAATGAGTTGGAGAGAACTGAAACGCGTTGCAGAACTCCAAACAAGATGGCGCGCAGGCTTTGTTGACGATATATGCCCCCCGAGCGGTTGAAGGACTTACGTATGTATATATGTAGGAATCAAATGTCGTCGTTATTTACTTGTTCCTAATTAGGATAGAGCCAAAGTTGGAGTTAGGAAGTAGCTAAAGAGCAATTTAGCGCATATTCGGTATAAAAAAGGAAAGAATCTGTAGACGATTCATATATTTTACGCTGACCTTTTAAGGGTTAATAGATCTGAGGTTATAGCATTTAGAGTAATTTAAAATTGATATAACTTGAGTTAGAGTGATGGTCAGACACATCTAATGTATCAGCTTTTGTTTGTCTGAGCTTTAGGAATAAATATCTTCCCCTATGCAACCAGCTGAATTCAAAAGGCAGAAAAACCTAAACAATTTCCCAAAGCAACCAATTTCCCTACAAAGAACCAAAAGGCACTTGAAGCCCATGCCATCTATTTCCTCTTAGTTGTCAAAAAATTATATCCTCAAAACTTTTCTACGCGCTATTGCCTCACATTCACATACAATATGTGTTATGTCCACTTTCAGAATTCCTGTTAATGTTCCAAGAAAGTGGCCATTTAGCCTTAGATACCCTGTGCCCTTTACTGAATAAAAGATGAAAAGGTAAGCAAGTCCTAGGAGGCTTATTCATGGACATTTGGTACAAATCGCACTGCACGAGAATCTGATGCAAAACCTGCGTTAACATTTCAGAGTCAAGCCAGTAAAGGATTTAATCGCATTGGAGTTGGGACAGGAATATGCCAAAATAAAGCTTTTCTCCTCGTTAGATATTAATGCGTTGGTCGCTCATGAAATAAGGTTATGCATTATGTTGTAAAGAGTAGCTAAAGGGTTTGAAGTATTATATGTCTGTAGTGAAATTCAAGCTGCACTAAAGACCTTAGTCTGCGAATTCCGCTGTCTTTGCCATCACTAGCAAGAAAATACTGTATGCACCTAGTAGTTAAGATGCGATCAAACGGTCATCCAAACGTGTCACCCAGATGACATGCTGACGTCAGAGAACTTGTGTAATTTGGTTGTCATCTGCTAAATGACACCCGATCAAACAGTGTCATCCGTTAGGTCATCCGAAGGGAAGTGTTTTCACATGAAATTTCAACGATGCAAACGTGTCATCCGATGTTGGATGACACTGTGGAAAATGGAACATCCGTGAGACCTTGTCATTCAGGTGACACGGATGACACGTTCAGTGACATGCCGGATGACAAGCGATCCCACTGGATGACTACTTTAGTACAAATCGGATGTCATCCGGATGACAAGTTTGGATAGCTCATTCCTTTAGACCACGTCCACGTCTTTCCAAGACACACACATGTATGCGACGCTTGTGGAGAATGCACAGCTGATGTGGTTGGTGCCGAACATCTTAGCACTTTAACTGCCTTATGAAGTGCCTTTACGGTTTTCTGAAAACTTTAAAACAGTGCAATGAAGTTTTTGAAGTATAACCCATTGGTTCAATCTTTCCAAGACTCGATCGTAGGGTTTGATTTTTTAAGCAACCTACATTTGCCATGCCTCCATGGATCCGAAAGTAATTCAAAACAGCTTGATCCGTCGAAATGTTGAAGTTTTGGGATAAATAATATATAGTTCTATTCAAGCGAAAACAACAAAATTAGTCCACAAACTTATCTAAAGCTGAAACCCTTTAAGATTAAATTTCAAATTTTAACGATAAAACGTCATGTAAATCTAAAAACATTATTGTATGTTCAATCTACATACATGTATAATTACTTCTTGACCCATTTCAGATAAAATATTTCTATTCAATGTCGAGACACAGATCCCCTTTTCGTAGGTACAGTGTCACATCACAATGTACCTACATCAGCAAAACGGGTACCGGCATATTTCCTTCGTTTAAAAACATAAAGCCCCGCAAAGTTGCGATTAAACATTTTAGTGCTCCGGCTCCCCTATCTAACGGAAACTTTTACAATGTCAATTTAGCGCAAGTGGGAAGTAATAGCTTGCAAAATTTCACCCTCATATTATAATAGTTTTTAAGCCCTTAAATTACATAATTTTTCTTTGTGTGACTAAAAATATGTGCACAAACGAAAAAAAACGATACTTAAGACAACCCTTAACCCTTGGCTCTGGTGTAAAAATTAATTTGATTCCCATTCTCTCTGACACGGGCACGGTTTCTGTGCACATGTTACCATACCACTAGCATCTTCTGAGCAACCTTCCCATTCCCATATCCAGTGACATAAAGCCAAGAAGCATAACCGCATGCACATCCAACCGCAACGTTACTCATGCAAGGCTGCTTCTACAGCGTCGTCTACCGCTGTGTAGCTGTCTTCTCCAGAGTGGTTTCGTCAGCAAAGCTCATCCTTTGTGTGGTATATGCACACAAACAGACGAACACACGAACAGGACAAGAACAAGAACAAAATATAAAAGTATATAGATACCTCCTACCATATATTAATTTTATGCTTTTAGATATTTTTTTTTTATATTATTTTTCCTGTTGCTTACTCAAACGATGACAAGAAGGACGATGCGATGGTGTCGTTTTCCAGCTGAAAGTGCCCAGCATTACACTTGGTTTACCACCAGCGACCAAAACTACCTACATAGCGCTATATGCGGATGCCATGAACGAACAGTCTATTGTGTGAATGTGTGCATTTTAAGCTTGTTATATGCGCTTCAAGGATCACCTGTGGATAATTTTACGCGCAGTAGAATACTTAAAGGAACATCCTTGTCCGAATGATGAACGGAGAACTTTAAAGGTGAAATTGCAGCCATCCTCCTGTCTTTGTGGATAAAAACAATTAAATTTCTTTGGCTGTGGAAAATATAGAAAATCCAAGGCATCCAAAAGGATTTCGTACATGATTTGAATAATTTGAGAAAGTTTACTTAAGCAGAAGGGGCAATGGGAAGACGACATTCATCCGCGACCGATTGACGGCTAAACGGAGAAGTGTGTTTTTGATCGATGGATGGAGCTGACTGCTGATGCTTGATGCTTGATGCTTGATGCTTGATGCTTGATGCTTGATGCTTGATGCTTGATGCTTGATGCTTGATGCTTGATGGTGGGAACAAGATGTTGTTGTTGCTTCTGTTTTTTTTAGCTGTGTCTGATGATTGATCGCTGTAACTGACACAGTTTTTCATTAAAATGTGTTTTCACCACGCTCCATGAATAATAACAATAATTAGATGATCGATCCGCCCAACGGAAGGGTGGCTGGCTTAATGAAACGCGCGAGTTGTTTGCTCTATTAATAACATTTATACTCGGAGACATCAAGAGTTTGATGGACCTTCTTAGTTGGATGATAGATTATTCGTCTTTTTTTGGGGGGATAGGTAATTGAAATGGAGACTGAGCAAACGTACCATCTACCTAAATTTATTTGTAGAAATATTTTATGAATATAAGGAGCCTGCGACTGAAGTTTTCCAAAATTATTGGTGGAGAGGTATTTATAAGTTAATTCTGAAATATGATATATGTAGGTATTTTCTGATATTTGAAATCTTACGTAAATATCAAAGTTGAGCGAATGAAATGAAATGTTACATATATAGAAGATGTGTGGAGAGTGGCTACCACAGAGTTGCCACGGCAAAAAGAATAATGGGTTTGCAATGATTTTCTAACGCAAGGTCCCCTTCATTCGTTTCAAAATTGGCTACATGATATATGGCCGTACGAAAATATGCCCCAAACATTCGATCTAACTAAAATTATGCCAATTTCAAAATTAAAATTGGCCCCAAAAATGTATCATACTCCAATGGAAAATGGCCCCAAAAATAAATATGAAACACAAGGCGATTTGACATAAGGCCAACGGACAGTATGTCTGCTTTAAACGGACATTATTTTTATTTCTATTCATTATATGGGCATTAGGTCCGTAAGGTCCATCGAAATCCTCTAATCCTGCGTGTCATCCAGGTACTGTATGCCAAAGGCACCTCTCTGACGAAAAGCACACACCCCGAGCGGAGCAACGTAGTTACGTGAACGGTACCTGCAACCTGCGGAAAGAGGGTTGTAATCAATTAATCCCGCGTAGCGTGCCGCCCAAGTACTGTTGCCGTAGGCGCCTGCCTGTCGAAAAGCATATTGGGACCATTTTTCATTTACTTTTAAAATTTTAGGGTCATTTTGCGTAACGAAATTTGACCTCAAACTAAAACATGAAAAATAGCCCCAAACAAAATGAAATATGGCCCCAAAAATATGAAAAATGGCCCCAATTCACAGATATGTTCGTTTTGTTGTTTTCCATTTAAATTTTTGGTGCCATTTTTCGAATTTCGTTTGGGGCCATTTTTTGTTGGAGCGTGACACAGTTTTGGGGCCATATTTCATGTAGCCGTCAAAACTATATCTTCACACACACAATGGTTTGAGAAGCGAGGCTCTTGGTCCTGTAGGGGCCATTTACGCGTAATATTTATATATTTTTTTTATTTAATGATGGGCCTAGGCTAGACAGGACCCACTCAGTCTGGTTCACGGATTTTTCAAAAATGTCAACGGGTGTAGGCGCAGGCATCAGCTGATATAACTGTAAATGTTCAGTTCCCCTAGGAAACATAAACATCTTCCAAGCAAAAGTTTACGCCATCGGGTGCTTACGACGTAATCTCAGAAGAAAAAGCTCTTAACTCCTACAAGTTTAACTTTCTACTTGTTTGAAGCTGTCTAACTATTCTAAAAGAAATCACCTCTCACCTCATCATATCAGAGCGACTTTGTGACTGCGCCCTGAACCAACATCTCATGAAAATGGAAAAAAGTTCTACAGATCTGTTTAGACCCTGCTTCGAAGAAGCAGAAACGGCAGAGCACATCCTATACGATTGCCCTGCAACCATCAAAAAGAGGCTTAAATGCTTCAACAAAGCACTCATCAAACCTCAGGATATTGACAAATCATCTGCCTCAACAATCGTAAAGTTCATCAAAGACCTAGGATTTTCACCAAACCAAAACACTTATACATTCATAGGGAGCAAAAGATCTGATATTTTTCTTGGTCGCAGTGCTAATCAGCCCATATCTTTAAAAATAAAAAAAAATTAACGATTTCCCAACAAATAATTACTACTGGAAAAATTAAATTAATTAAAAAACGCCCTCAACTAGATCGCAATAACTTAGCTTTCTCATTAGTATACGTAAACGAGAAAATTAAAAAAATCAGATGGCTATCGAGCTAATTTCTCCTATAAAATTTTTAAAAGAAATGAATGCTGGCTGAATATTTTAGTAATTCATTCAGTGACTTCCGTCTTCGGATTAATGACAATTATTTTAGTAGCCTCAATAGCTGCTCCCAAAAAAAAATTAGTAATTTTTCGTTCGACTTGGAAACAATTTCGAAATTTGTTTCCCTTTGGAATAGCGAATACTCATCTAGACTCGATGTCATTGCACCGAGTGTTCTTCACAAAAGCATTGTTCCCTTTTTAAAGCAATTGTTTTAATTCTCCATTAGAAGCTGAAAATTTCCCTCTCTATGGAAAGGTGCCTACTCTACTCCTGTTTTTAAAAAGGGTGAACATGGTGATTGGTGGTGACAAGCCCGGAACGCAGGCTCTTCGAAACGTTGATGGAAACCTAGTCACCGAAGCGCAGGGAATACTAGATGTGTGTAAGCAGCATTTCCAGCAGCTGCTTAATGGGCATAATGTTGAGCGAGTGTTATTGCAAGAACAGAACCCGCGTTCAGCCAGTGTAGACAAAATTCCTCTTCACAGTTGAGAAGAAGTTTTTGCTCAGACACAACTACAGGTCCATTGTACTACCATTCAGACACCTTACATTAATGTACTTAGTTTTAATGTACTTAGTTTTCCCGTCTTTCGAAGAAAAACGAGAAGGAGCTTAAGTGATGTTCGGCACTCACCACGTCAGCCCAGAAGATCCGCCACCTGATGCGAGCATAGGCCGGACAACTGCAGAAAAAGTGTTCTGCTGTGTCATCCTCCTCACCGCAAGCAGGACAGGTAGTGGTGTCGCTTAAGCCCAACACATTTAAGTGTTTAGCAAAAGCTTGGTGGCCCGTAAGAACGCCTACAAGCAGCCTACAGTCGATTCTCCTCAGAGATAGAAGAAAAGATGCTGACCTTTTACAAATGTCCGGGCGCAGTAGTTTGGTCTGTCTATATCCACCGCAATCGCGCCACCGAATCTTGTGTTCACGAGAAACCCAAGAATCGATAGACGACATGAACAAAGATGCAGGCAGACCCAACACAGGTTCGGGTCCTGAAAAAACTTTTTCTGAACCTTGCCTAGCAAGCTCATCCGAGATCTCATTCCCCTGGATGCCAGTGTGAGCTGGTACCCAGACAAGATTCACTGTGTTCAGTCTTCCGACCAAATTCAGAGAAAGCTTGAGTTCTAGCACTAACTTGGATGAGGTAAGAGGTTTTAGAAGCGCTTTTAATGCAGCTTGGCTATCACTGCAGATGCAAATGCCTCTAGCCCTCCACCTGTTGTTCACAATATAGCGCATAGCCATTAGGATGGCAAAAATCTCCGCTTAGAAAATAGATGCATGTTTTCCCAAGTGGTAGTAAAGTGGTATATCATCGCATTCCACAAAGACTCCAGCACCAGACCCCTGCCCGGTTTTGGTCAAAGGATAATTCTCGAGAAAGTTCTTCAAAATTCCAGTGCGCATGGTACCAAAAACCACCTCTCTTTAAGCGAAAGATGGTTTTTAGCGTACATCCCATGATATATAAGTCAAGGGGAGGAAGATTCATCAAAGCATCTAGAACAGAGCCCGGGGTGCTAGGGACGACCCCTGTGCAGCCAAGACAAGCCGTTCTTTGGAGTTTGGCAAACGAAACAGTAACACGTTTCCGCGAAAGCCTGTTCCACCAAACAACTGATGCGTATGAGAGTAGCGGTCTAATCATGGCCGTATAGATCCAAAGGACCCGTTTTGGAGACAAGGCCCATGTCTTACCAAAAGCGCCTTTGCACTGCCAGAAGATCGACAGCGCTTTATCGGTTTTCGATACGACATGTTTGGACCATAGAAGTTTTTTATCAAGGATTACACCCAGATATTTGACTTCATCGGATATAGGGCTGGTGACACCTTTAAGCATGAGATGGGACAGACCAGTGATGATTCTCCTTCTCGTAAAGAGAACAACCGTGGTTTTAAGAGGATTCACTGAAAGCCCATTATTAGTGCACCAGACATCGATCAAATCCAGGGATCTCTGCGCTTGAGAGCAGGCAGCCCCTAGATTTGAACCGACAGAAAGAACGGCGACATCATCCGCATAAGCTTGAGTGTAGTTTCCAGGAAAGTTGAGAGCCGTAAGCAGAGAGTCTACTACCATACACCATAGGCGGGGATACAGAACACTACCTTGAGGGCAGCCCCTATTTACCCTTGTTATGACGCACTTGCCACAATCTGCATCCGCTACCAACGTCCTGTACATTAGCATTGCTTTAATCTACAACACCAAAGTTTCATTTACACCATGCTGTCTGGCTGAGTTACACATACTGTCAAAGGTCGCATTATTAAAAGCAGAAGAAGTTGCTATGGCTATTAAAAATCAGAAAAACAAGAAGTCTACTGGCTCTAATGGCCTGCCAGCGGAACTCTTCAAACATGGGTGTGATTGGGTGCATGCACCAAATCATCAACCAAGTATGGTCGGAAGAAACCATGCCTGACGACAGGACTATCAGCTCCATATGGTCCATCTACGAGAAAGGCGATCCTATGTCTTGCAAGAACTATCGAGGCATATCCCTGCTTAATGTCGCATATAAGATCCTAACCAACGTACTGTGTGAACGACTAAAGCCATTTTGCAGCACACTAATCGCCTTCCGGGCCGACAAATCGACAAATCTGGAAAAGAGACACATCATATTTTCATCAACTTCAAAGCCGCATATGATAGCATTCGTCGTCAGGAGCTCTACGTGGCGATGCCCGAATTTGGGACCTCGGAAAAACTGATCCAATTGTGCCATGTGACGCTGGAAAATTAAATGGGTTCAAAACTAAAAAAAATGACGAAGTGTAAGCTATACAAAACTCTAAACCTGCCAGTTCTTCGAATGTGAATCTATGAGCTGTACCAAGATTTTGATGTAGTGCAGAAAGCCAAAACACGCCGACTAGATTGGCTCGGCCACATCGAGCGAATGGGCAAAAATGTGTCAGCAAAGAAGATCTTCGAATCCCAGCCCCCAGGTTCGAGACGACAAAGGGAGACCGAACTTCCGTTTCAAAGACCAAGCCATCGCAGATGCCAGAGCGCTTGGTCTGGATAACTGGAAGCAGCGTGCCCGGGATCTTAGAGGATGGAAGGCTGCTCTGTCTCATCCAGAAACTCTTAACGGGAGTCCGTTAAGTAAAGTGGTAGATCGTTTAAATGTACAGGCCAATTTCTAAACTTGAATGCATTCTTAAACTTTTTAAGCAAATTATCGATGAAAAAAGTTTATTTCTCTGTCGAAATGTTATGCTACACTGAATTCTCTAAGGCTTTCGACCAGCTGTCTTATGTGATTTTTGACTTTAAACTCAAGGCTTATAGTTTTCCACCTGGTTTTGGAAAATGGATTAACTCATACCTTGAGATTAGGGAATATCGAGTCAAATTTAGTGGTTCATTATCTAATTCATTCGCCGCTCATTTCTGGAGTTCCTCAGGGAAGTTACTTAGGGCCAATTTTGTTCATTCTCGGTATTAATGGTGTAAATAGAAGCATGTATAAAATACAGCAATATTTTGAAACTCGCTGATGACATAAATCTTCGACATTTGGTGTGCTAAGAACGGGCTTATTCTGTACCCATCTAAATGCCAACAGATGATATTCTCAAGAAAGCGTATTTCCGCTAGTTTTCAATATACCTTATCTCAACACATGATTTGTCATGTTGAATGCTTTAAAGATCTTGGAGCTTGTTTTGACCGCAAACTTAACTTCATAGGATATATAAACAACATTGTGAATAAATCAGATCCCATGATGTGCTATTTGAAGAGGTGGTCCAAAGAATTTGACGACCCCTATAATACTCATATGTAGGTATGAACATGTGGTACTAATACTTGCACTAAGTGATGAGCCTGTAGTAGCTCGTGGTAGTTGCTTGGACTCAGCACTGTTCAAAGGAATGAATCAGAGAAAACTTAAAAAAATGTATCTAAGGGCTTTTTGAAATAACCCACATTTTTTGAAAAACCGAAATTTTACTTGCATTCCACTCAGGAATACCGTTGAAACCTGTAGAAACGCAATTCTCACTTTTCTCATTTTTTTCCTTTGTGGCTTATCATGTTATTGCAATAAGCCCTTCAATGAAAAAATACCCGCTTTCATTCTATGCCCTAAGAGAGCAAATATTACACAGTACCTAGTTACCTAGTTAGGGTTTATGATCTTAGAGAAGCTACAAACTCTAAAAAAAAGAAAACGATTTTAAAACGGCATAATTAAACTGGCTTATGGTGCAAGGTAAGAATTTACTTTACGCACTATAGCTACCTAACCTCGTGACCCAAGAACGTATCCTTATCCATAACAAGGCATAAAAGTAGCAAAATCCTTTTCGATTTTTATTTTTTAATTAACGAAGTACTCGAAGGATTCTTTCGCAAGCTAAAAAAAAAATAAACGCAAAAACGATTAAAAACAGCTAAAAATACTTGGTAACAATTTTCAAAATTCCCCTAAGTTACGTGTCTTTTTAGTCTTTTTTTTCGTTTTAATTAATGAAGCCTCGAGATCAGTAAACAAAAATACACAGGCAAACGCAAAGGGACACGGACGCGAACGCGAACCCAAATTGGAGCAGCAAGAATGGTAAGCTAAAAAACAAACACACAACGCGCCGCACATGAATAGGGTTAAATTATTTAACGGGCCACTAATAACACAAGGATTTAACTTGTTAATTAGATTCAAAAATTATATTCACCCCACCTTCAATCATGCCGTGTGCCCATCCTTACAATTTGTTCATAAATGCGCGAATGTATCTAGCCTATCCGAGGCAGCAGCGGAGCCAGTTACAATGGTTGCACTACCCCAGCATATAATGTATTAGAGCCACTCATGGTGATCATATTTCCTTGGTACTTTGCTGGCTGTACCATCAAAATGGATTTTTTCCCCTAGATAATTAATGCACAGGCAGCGCGCGGAAGCAGGGCGGGTAAACGGTTCACAGTAGCAGCAATATAGGAAAATGCCATGGATATGCTGCGAATGAACTATCCGTGTGCGACTTGGGTTACCTTAGGTAGAGAAATTGCGAAGGTTATAGCAAAATGTATATTTTGGGTGGACTGCTGAAAATTATAATATTCTGGAATCAAATTTAATTACTGCAACCAAAGGATGGACTAATGATGCAGGGTGCACCCGCGTGTACCATACACTCTGGGTGGTGCCTATACCTACTCGCCTTATGTCGTCCATGTGACATAAATGCGGTAGTATTGAGTTTGTGTGTATTTTTTTCTGCAGCGGAATCCACTTAGTAGTTGAAGATGCAGAGCTGTTGCAGCTTTAATGGGATGCTGTGTTCATCCGAAAGCACCCGCAGGTGACCTGATTTAGAAAAATTTTGTTGTAGGTAATATTTGAACAGTTTTGGAAGTTTTTGGTCGGGGGAGTCGAAAGGCACTTTGAATGAAGTCAAGAGGGTTTGAAGTGGCAACATTTAAGTATTTTTTGGTAGCACACTGTAGGGTTGTTTGGGGCTGTGACTATTTGGAACAGCATAAAATAACGAAGGGATGTAATGGATTTAATATTGGAATTACGCCTAGAAACTTAAACAGATGATAGTTTTCAAGTCATCGAGTTTAATATTTATTCAATTTGGTTGGTTAGGTTAGCTTAGGTGGGCAGTTTCGCATTAGATGCAAAGCGGAAGGACATGTGGCTAACAAAATCACTTTATGTCTATTATGAACAGTTTTATGTTCGATAGACATAGTCGTCCAAACTTTCGAAGAACCGTGCTCCCATGCGGGATGAGCGGCGCTCCTGTAAAGCTGGGCAGTGGAATAGAAGAAGTCATTTGCAAAGAGCCCTAGCCTTTTAGTGATATTTCCTACCTCCTTAAGAAAGACTAGGAACTTTGATCTTTTGGTGTCAACATTAGGCCACAGAATTCACGTTATGATGCAACCGCTGGTGTTGCTCCATTATTAGCCAGTTGTATGGTGACGTTAACTTTAAAAGTCTCCGCAGTGTAGAAAGGCGGTAATACCTCTCCGTCCCGCGATTGGCAAAGAAACATGATAAGTAAAGAGAATCAGAGGTAAGAATGCAGATCTAAAATCGTATCTGCCCATAATTCATCAGACAGCTCCTTGTGGAAAACCACACTGAAAGAAGTAATGGACAACTTGGTCAAGTTAATTAATTTTTTGACATATCGTTCTGCTCTTTATCACCGACAGCTCAAGCAGTTTCTTTGATTCTGAGTGTGATATTCTGACTTATTGCAATACAATAGTGTTCATTGGTTAAGTTAAGGTCAAGTTATGGAACGTGTCTGCCTACTAAATAAACAAGTTATCTCCTTATTTTAAAACTTGGATACGCCGGAAGCACTTGGAGTTGCCCACACACATTGCACTTTTTTTAATAGACGTTCTTAAATATTTTCTGAGCTCAAGGAAATGGGAAATTAATAAGTGATTTGATACAAAGCGTGTCTGATTTTCGTCGCAAGTCGAAATTTATTCATTGCCCAACAATTCTTGAATATAAAAACAAGACCTCTGACATTGAAGTATTTTTAAGATTTTAATCCGATCTTAGAAACGAATTTTCTGCACGATTTAGAGTCTTTGCAGCAAATAGGAAAGCGGCATAATGGACTGACGTGGCTGCAAAGTTGTCCAATCTTTCAAAGTTTGCTTGCAAAAGTATAAAGCTGCATCCATTAATAAGTTGTTGGGGTTCCAGAAAAGTAAGAAAATTGCAAAGAAAAAACAAGCTATCAACATTGCTCCTATGCTTGGATCGACATACTATAGGAATCATCTTTCTCAATTTTTATGATTTTCGAATTCTCCCAATTTAGGTCTTCGCATTTGCGATGGACCATGAACCAAAGTTAAAAAAAAATACCCAAAATACAAAAATTAAAGTCTAGACGTCGATTCAATTTTTCAATCGTATCTGACACTACTTAAAAGTACCTGTCGACGCCTGGTATGGATTAAAACATTCCTGTCAAAATGGGTGGCTGAAATGTTCAAAGAGAGGAATCCAACTGGCTATTTTACATGAGAACAATTCGCAATGTCGCGATTAAGGATGAATTTTAAACGTCAGCACAGTTGTAATGTATATATGGACAAAGTATACAAAGCCATGTCAAGTTTTGGCATCCCCGCCAAACTCATCCGTTTGTGCAGGGTGACGATGGAGAAATCTCGCTGATCCGCCAAATTCTGCAAGAACACCACCCAGCCATTTGATGTCGAAAAAGTTCAGAGGTAACATTTTTGACATTATTGGGAGAACATGGCAAGCTGTCAGTGGCGGATTTGCAAGCTTCGAAACGGAGAATGCGAAGTTGGGTCTGGTTGTTAATGAGAACAAAACGTAGTATATGTTGTCAACGAGAAAGGGCTCTCAACATCGGAGACTCCGTAAATCAAGAAACCAAGGAAATATTATATTAATCATCCCGATCCTGCTGTATAGTGCATAGACCCTTGCAAAAGCGGATGGATGCACACCTTCTGAGATGCTTTGAGAGGGAAAGATTCATCGGCTGAGATTCTTCGTCCAGTTTGTGATGGAGTGTGATCGATGATTCAACGAAGAACTATACAGGCTACACAGCGACGCTGACTTGGTCAAAAAGCTAGAAATATATCGGCTGAAATGGCTATGACAACAATGCACCAGCCCGACGAGTCTTCGAATTCACCCCTGAGGGACAACGTAGCAGAGGAAGACCCCATCTTAGCGCTTATGATTCGAGAACGACCTTAACTAATTTGGTGCGCGAAACTGGAGTCAGCTAGCTGGAGAAGGAGCTCGCTTGAGGGGTTGCTTGGTTGATGCTGTGTCCATTCCGGACTGTAAGCCCCACCAAAGTAAAGTAAAGTAATTATATGGAAATAGAAGTCACATGAGAACATCACAGTATAGAAACGAATTTTTTGATCTATGGAGATCCGTTGAATAAACCATGGTATAGTAGGTGAGTCTATGCGCATTCTCGTTCAAATTTAAATCCTTTCCGATTTTGATTTTGCCTAACCACTCTATCTTGAGATAAAGCTAAACATAAAATTAACTTATTTTTTAGACCTCATTTAAAAGCGCAAGAAATGTTCGAAATGTTGTGAAATTTAAAAGTCCAGAAAAAAGTTCTGACGGCTCATTTCAAATGTATCTTTTCTAAAACATTTCTGATAGCAAATATTCGCAGACAACAATATGTCATCAAATCATTTTGACCGTTAGAAGACAGGAGAGGAGTTTTTGCCATATACCTACTCGGAAAGAGTTCCAAAAAAATATAATAAATGGAAAATTGTATACGCAGTAGTTCAGTCAGTGTAGTAAAGCTGCTCTTTAAATAAATGTGTTCCGACATTAGTACTAATTTATATGGAATGGTTACATTCTTGAACGGACGCGGACACTATAATGCAGCTTAAGATTGGGAACATATTTTAGACATGGTTGAGATGGTTAAGTCAGGGTCTAGTAAGCTAAACAAATGACTTCTTAAATATTTAAAAAAAAGTCAAGGTCTAAAATTGTGCTAAAAAAATAAATACAGTCGACGGGAACTTGTAGGAGAGATTCAAATAAGCAAATCTTAAGTTGCATTCATATCTTCCTATGAACAATAATGGTAGCATGACGTTGAAGAATAATATATTTGTAATTTTGGAATTACTACTACTATTAAAAAATTATGAATGGAATTTAAATATGTATAAAAATTGAATAAAAATACTATTGTCTCCCTTCGGAGACATCTCTCTTCAGCGGACAAATTTTCCAGTCCCGTCTCGACTCAGGTATTTGCTCTCATAAAGTTCAGAAATTGTTTGAGTTAAAGTCGGACTAAATTCTACAGTCCCTATCTAATACGTATTTTGTTGACTGGCTTTTGGCCTGCAATCAAAAATGCTTGGGCACGTTCAGTTTGGATTGCATCGGATTGACTGTGTACATAGCTGTAATCCCGCTGTGCTTTCATGTCTATTTACACTAGAAATTCTAATCGCAGGGCGCGTTCGTTAAGTAAAAGGTGGCGCAAAAGTAATCCTCCTATCAGAAAATGCTATAAATTTTGCGATTGGCCCCTAATGTCAGTTCTGTTTTGACATTTGTGTAGTAAACACATGCGAAATACACGTTAATAAACAATGTTACGCAACACTGCTCCAGAACGCGGAATATTGGTGACTATTTATTTGAGCAATAATCGGTCAAGCCATCCTTAATCACCACCAAGACGAAGATGATTTTTCATCAAAAATAAACATTAGTGATGACGCCCATTTCCATCTTAGCGGGTACGTAAATAAGCAAAATTTACGCTTCTGGGGCACTGGAAATCCGCGTGTAACCCACGAAGAGCCATTACACCCGCTCAAAGTCACTGTATGGTGTGCTGAGCAATGATCAACGACTTCTTTTTGCCGCAACTTGATGAATTGGGATTGGAAAACATGTGGTTCCAACAGGACGGTGCAACGGCACACACTGCACGTGCCACAACCGATATGCTGAAGGATGCATTTCCCGGGCGCCTAATCTCCCGTTTTGGCGATTTGCACTGGCCAGCAGGATCGCCTGATTTGACCGATCCAGACTTCTTTTTGTGGGGCTTTTTGAAGTCGCGGGTTTATGTCAACAAGCCTCAGACTCTTGCAGCTCTTAAAGACAATATCCGTCAAGAATGTGAGGACCTATCGCCGGAAGTTTTGGCCAAAGTGATGGAAAATGCCATAAAAAGGGCTCAAATGACAATCAACTGTGGCGGCGGCCACCAAATGAAAAGTTTTTCATTTTTTTTTTAATTGCAGCCAAAAAACATCGGAAGGTTATTTTTGCGCCACCTTGTATAGTCATTTTCAATTCAAATTATAGAAATACACGTCGATCATTTAGGACCGTATGTAGAAAGTTTAAAGCGGAATCAGTATGTTTTGGGTATAGTAGACTCTTTAAGTAAGTTTTTTGTGTTCCAAGAGCTGTGCGAGATACTACATCTAAATGTGTAGTTCGCACTCTAGTAGATTTGACACAATTCTTCGGGACCCATCGCGACTTGTTTCGGATAAAGGAACATCGCGATTATTTAATAACAATTGCAAGGATAATGGAATCAAACATATTTACACTGCAGTTTGTACTCCGCGTGCTAATGGGCAGATCGAAAGGAAAGGAACTTGCTGAGTTGCGAGAGAAAGTCAAACGACGCGTAGATACGTTACAAGTTAGTTAAGCCGTTCACTGTGATCATGCGAGTAAGAAAAGTTTTTGCTGTGATCATGCCAGATAAAACTAAAATGTATTAGGAACAAGCAAAGATTTTAACAGTAATCGCGTCGGAAGAGTCAAAGAAATTGACTCGTTAGCTAGGGAAGAGCTTATTTCAGTGAGGACAGTGAAGCGTCGGATGGCCGAACTGTTAAGCAACAGTGATCTTTAATTCACGACTCTACTGTAATAAGAGGTAAAATCCCAATCACTCATGTAGAGATCCGTTAGTTAGAGTAACAGCCACGAAGCAAACTTGCAGCTCGAACTTCCTCGATTATAAAGAACGCCGAAATACTACCCAGACTCTGAAGTTATATAAAAAGACCCATGTATGTTGCACCGACACAGATCGCCCAACCATGGGGTCTCATGTTAAAATCCCATTCGTTCTATTCACTTTCTTTTAAATTGCTTTCTTTGACAACGCCAAACAAATTCAAAGTTACTAAAATTTCAAGCTCAACCAAACTAGCGCGCAAGTTAAATGCCTTTGCTGTTCAAATATAATTAATCACGCCATTGTTAGGCCTCATGTCATTCTTATTCTCTCTTTTTTATTGGCACAACATCACCACTCCAACGCACCCATTTGTCCAGTATGGCCCAAAGTAAAAGTGTTCAGTGTCCCTCATAAGGGACCACCAAATATACCTCCGTCCGAATGACACCACACCAGCGTACCGACCCATTTCTGTGTAGGCCTTTGTCCTACATTAGCGTGAGAATAAACAAAAGCTTACAACGGCCAGCGCAAAAATACAGTTGTAGAACAAACAAAGGATATAATATGCGACACGTGTATAATAAATACATTTGTGTTATGTAAGAAAAATAGCAACAGCAAAAAATTATATAAGTTTGTTTGTTTTGAGAATAACAACATAATACATGTAAGATGGCGCGCTCCAGCATTCATCCTGTTTTTCTTCCTGGCGCTTTATTTGGCCTAAGAAAATATTCTTCTCAGCTGTTGTTATTTTACCTTTGTGTTGTTCTCATCGTGCGTCGTTTTCGTTGGGCAATATAGAAGGAAGCATAATGGTTGAGAGAAAACAATAAAAAGCATCTATCCTCATTGTGTGGATGTTTATGTGTCACACACTGAAGTGGGAGGTCCTTCAAGTGGGTACAGTTCAAGTGAAAATATTATTTAATAATATTTCAATTCATGTTGCGTTTCATTCTGTTCTCTGCTCTAAAAAAGGTTTAAGTTGTTGGGAACAACTTGCTGTTGCTCTCCAGACAACTGGAGCAGTGACATGCCAAGATGTTTCTTGCAAAGAAAAGCATTATTTGCCTTGCGGTGTGGTGCATAGCCACAGAACGAACATAAGGAAATCGGATTTCGTTTTCCGATGAAAGCAAACAATGAAAAGTGGATTTATGATAGAATCCTTGTATTCTCCTTTGTTTTTTTTTATTTATTCTTTTTCTCGATTAACATAGAAAAATAATAACAACAATAAGAAAACAAGGACGGCTGGCAACAGTGGGTGGCGTGTAAGCACATACAAATATATCTCGCATGTAACTAAGTCGACTGGCGTGTTGTGTTGCAAATCGTACGCACGTGGAATATCTATGTGCTGTTGAAAGCGGTGACATGTGCTAGTTTTTTTTTTTTTTTTTTTGTTGGAAGTATATGGTGTGGAGCTAGGCCACCAGGACCTGGGCACTATGTCCGTTTGTAATTTGAACAGCATTCAAAAGGGAAATGAACGATTGACATGAACCAGTAGAATTCAGGTGAAAAATATCAGAGTCCATTTTGCCCATGGTTGTTTTGTTTTTTTATTGTGTTAGCGTGGTGGTTGCGTTGTAGGTATTTGGCATTGGCGGTGAGAATGTGAAAATTGTGTTTCATTTTAGTGTAACCTTTGCTTGAGGTTATTAAGTTAACGTGATGCGATGATGACTTCTTGGTAATCCCAAAAAATAAAATGAAACAAAACCTGTGTTTTGTCACACCCTGCGGAGTGATGAAACTGCGTGGCTTATGGTAGGATCACTCAGTTCCGGAATTACAACTTTTCGGGATTTGTGTGAGAATAGGATATTCCAGCAGAGATTTTTCGATTAAGGAACTTTATGCCAATGTATAGTATAGATACAATAATGTGTGTTAAACAGCGACAAACATTTAAAATATAAACTTGACCTAAACGTGGAGTTTGATTTCGAATTTATTTGGCTACAAACAGCTTAAAAAAAAACTTAATTACGTACAAAGGCGAATCGAAACCTCAACTAACAATAGGACTTAAAAACTAAGATGTGTGAAGGAGATCTTGTTTAAGAACGCGGCAAAGTTCATGTTTACCTTCCTCAGAAGACAGGAATTGTTTGTAGGTAGGTATAAGACTTAGATGTGCCATGGGCCGAAGAAAAATAATAATTATTCCGACAGTTTGTGTTGAAGGAAATTGAACTGTGAAGAGAAGCGCAACCAAAAGAACCAGACAGTAGTCGATGAATGAGCTAGTTCCCTGTGTTCTTCAAGGGTATTCAAATTAATGCGTTTGAGGGGGTTATAAGGTTATAATATAAACAAAATGAAAGACGTGTTGAATACATTCAATTTTGGACACGTGGAAGGGACACCACACCAGACTGGCATACTCAAGAAAACCTTTTGTTAAAAACCCTGTAAAGATTTGGCTTTACGGATTATCTCATCATTATGAAAACAGGAATTTAACTCCCATACAGTCATTTCACTGTCATACAAAATGCAAATGTAGCGAATAGATTTGAGCGATGTTTGGCCGTGATGAAGATTAATTCTGGGAGCAGATTGGATGCACTTACTATATTGAACTCTAAGCAATTATTTTAAGAACTAAACTCTTTTTAACAGGGCTTACAACATTCACACAAAATGCCGTCGTACCAACAATTTTGATGTAATTTCGCACATTGGAAACTTTTAACTGGTCAAAGTAAAAAAATTTATCAAAAAAAAATTTCAAAAATCGAAGTACGCAGATTTGTTTAACTTAACATCAAAAAAAAAAATGGAAAAATTAGCTATATTAGTTTTTGACATATTAAAAATTACCGTTATTCGAACTTTTTGCCAAAAAACGGTGTATGCAGTATTTTTGGCCTCATCCGAAGTATCCTTACTACAAAAAAAGACCAAAATCCTAACTATTTTCTAGAAAAATAGTGATAGTTATTTCCAAATAAAGCAAAAAATAAAAAAAGCCCCAAGATGTAACCTCAAAAAGCTTATAACCGAACTTTGAAGCAAATCCGTTGAATCGTTTCGCCATACGGCGCCCGGGTAGACAAACTGCCTGATGGCATTGGCGGACCCAATTTCTTGAACTACTATATATTCGTAATATCATCCCTCATACTCAGCTTGAGTCAATTTCCGAACGATCGCAATAACTTTCTCTTTGTAGCTAAACGAAAAAGTTAAAAAGTAAGCTTTATCTATTGTGACCTTAATAAACTCGCGAACTGCTCGAAGGTTTTTTATGAAATTTATGGGTGTCTAACCTTTATAAAAATTGCTCAGTTTAATTTAGACAATCGTAGAAAACCAATTTTTTGTATAATCGCCCATGAATATGGAGCAGAATATGAAGAGGGCGTAGAATATGTTACGAAACGTTGTGTAATCGAAGGACATTTTTTAAACAATGAAGATAGTATTTTCCAAAATTGTCCCTAGAATCTTGAAAAAGGTGCTTGAGCCTTTAAAAAGGTACATTTTTCTCCCGACAAATTTCATTTGCAAGAAATGTTCACCAGAAGGTCCTTGGAACATTGAAAAAGGTCTTCGAAATCTTGAAAAATAACATCGTAAAGAAATGTCATCGTAAATGCACTCATATGATTGCATTTGTTCTGAATTGCGAAGAGTTCAAAGCCGAAATTGTGAGAAAATGCTAATTTCTATATTAAATCAAACCCCTTGACGTGTTCTTATATTTTATAATCGTAACTTAGGTTCCCAAGTGAACTTTGTTGATACGTTATGAACCATATGTTAGACAACTGATTTTGTGATGAAGTCACTGCTTTTTGCTTATTTCTGCCCCCATTTAACTCTCGGGTCTCGGGTAGTGTCTAGGCATGAGAAATCAATGCATTCATTTGAATTTCACTCCGCAGTTTGTCTAATGGCCAAAGACGCTTGTAATCAATTTTACGGTTTCAGTTGTGCCGCCGCCATCAATTATTGGGAAGCAACAGTGTATATAGTGAGACTTCATAGAATGATATACCAAAAGATTGCATTCTTTTACAACTCTGAACGCGCACTAAAGGGACTTTGAATACTTTAATAAAGTGAAGTAGTGAGAACATTAGGAAAGTACCTTTACTTTCCTAATGTTCGAGAAAAAAAGATGCTGTAAACTATAATGTGAAGGTAATACCGAGCATTCCTATTGTCGGTTATAAAAGTAATCTTTCTATTTTACTGTACATCCGAATGTAGGATTAAGAGTGAACTGGTGGCGAGTGTTGCTGGTTATATCTTTCAAGCCCTTATGATGGATAACGATAAAACAGGCATGGCGTGGTATTTGACGAGAACTAAAAGAGACAAGGGATTTTACGATGTCTCGACCGAAAGTAGGTTTAATAGCAAGTTTTTTAAATCCAAAAAAAAATGTAACTTAAGTTTGGGGCGATAAACGCCTTATTAATTGAAACCAGATCAGAAGGGGTGATATATTTATTGTAAGCCTAGACTTTTCGCAGCGTTCTGGGCTACATCGAGTATGTGGTCTTTTAAAGCAAGGCTGCAAAAAACGAACATGCACATGCAAGTGCCATTCATGGATAATGGCAGTGGATTGAGGTTTTTCTTCAATGACTGAGGACAGCATTTTGTTTTGCAAGCATGTAATTCTACCCTAATGGATTTGTCCCATGGAGTGTTGTATGCCATCGAGAACTGGGGCAGATCTAGGAGTATCTTAACCAGCTGCAATATGTGCAGCAAGAAGAGTATCGGGATAGTTGATGTGGATGAACTCTTAATATTCTTAACAGACGACCAAACGTTTTAACTACCGTTGGGACTTTGCAGTATTTTTTGCCTCAACTTTTGGATGAAGCAGAGTTTGACACGAATAATATAGGTATTGAAGTCATATCTGGCTCGTTAGCATTTTTTTCCGTCTCCCTCAGTTTGGTTGGCCTTGTACAGATCACCTGTTTTACTGGCTTCCCTCTCTCTTTGAAATTGTGATGTGAAGCTTAACAATGACTTGTTCAGGCATGTTTTCCAGTTGCAAATTGGCAAGAAGAGAACCCACGTCCAATCAGTTTCGAAAGAATTCCATCTGGCAGTTAAGATGTGGTAGTGCTTTTGGTATGGTCTACCAAATATGGGTAGAATTATACCAAGATCCGTAAAGCTACAGATATACGCGAATGATATCGATACCATCGGTCGCTGTCAACGAACGTGCCGTGCTTTAAAAGTTATGGCTATTGAAAAAGAAGTCTTTTTAGTTGGTATTGAACAAACAATTTACAGGCTAAGACCGTATATTACTACTGAAAGCACCAACTTCAAGAAAGTCAAGGAAACTATCTCGGAGATAAGATCAACTCAACGAGTGACAACTTAGTGGAGAACCGGCAACCGCTGCAACTTCGGTTTGACGAAGAAAATGGGTCAAAAACTCCATACTCGAAAGACAAAATGTTTTACTTCTTAGAGTCAAGTGCACGACGATAAACAGGTAAGGAAAATAACTGTTGGGCCACTTTGAAGGAAAAATTCTTCCACGGACATTTGGTTTTGTGTGTGCGAGGTGGTACAAAAATATTCGATTTCGAACTATAAGAGCTGGACCAAGACTTTAGTCCGAAAGCTCCATGGTTTTTTTTTGTTTTTTTTTTAATGTCTTATTAATTTTTACAACATCTCGAGAATACTCTCCTAAGTACTCACCTTGGGACTCAGCCTTGGGTGCGCACCCAATTGAATCCCGAGGCTTATTTGACGTTATCCAAATTTTAAACGCGTTTTTCTGGAATATGTGTTTTCAAAGTCGGTTGTCAAAAGTGTTCTCGAAAACAACTCAACCGATCTTGATGAAATTTTACACATGTCTTCGAGATACAATTCACGAGGACTTGGACGAAGGATTTTTTTTTCAATCACAACAATTTAAGAAAAAAAATGTTGAGCAAATTTTACCAATATTAGCATTTTTTTGTAAAAGGGTCTGCCAAAAATCCAATCTTCATTTATTTTTTCCCCTTCGTCCAAATTCTAGTTTATGGTCTTAACTAAAACACGAATTTTTTTTTCACTTCTGATGATCCTGTTACGAGTTCTACTGTCAACGCGTACGCACATTTTTTCCGAGGGATCACAATGAAATACGTTTTCAAATGTATATCTTAAGACAGTAAAAAGTTGCAATAAAATATTTCATTTTTGATAATTAAAACATAATTGTTGAAGATATAACATTTTTTTTTCCGAACAAACCCATGTAACCCATTAAGCGCCACACCAATCGAATGGACAATAGTGCCCCAGCACATGTAAATGCAGCATAAAAACCATGAGGAAGTTAAATTATTTGAATGTTTTGAATTTGCAATCTTCTTTTTGATTTGTCCTTTCAACAGAGAATGAAATCCCTTTTTAATAAAACTTTTCCGAAAGAAATCAAAGTATCTGCTTGACAAATGCCACACCACGTTCAAAAGTCCACCCGAACTACGGACATAGAAAACATCAAATACACGTAAACAATGTCCAACCAAGTGAGTTCTATCAACTTTAATTATTGAAAAATAAATCAATGCCAGCTTTGGACTTAAATTAGCAACAATCAAGGCTCCCATCTATGTCCTGCATGTCTGTCTGACATTTTGTTCTATTATTTATTCCTTTCGAATGACCAAACAATATGAGTGCTGTCTGGTTTCAAAGAGAAAAACCTGAATAGAACCAAAACACATTTACACCTTTGACGTTCGTCTCTATCTCTTTTTTTTTTTCAAAAAAAGTCCATTTTCTAAAAGTCTCAGACAAACTGATGTATCTGTATCTTCTCTTTTCCAAAGGTAGCTATTCTCCAGTGTTGCCTGACAAAATAAAATATAAAAGCATTAAAGACTTTCAAAATGTCCTCATTACTCTGCTTTCATTGTAGATGACGTGCATGTATTTCTATTTGTACCCAACCGATGTTCGGGTTTCCATTAGCGAACAACAGTGTCCTTGCAATGTTAGAATAACAGTTTCTTCAATATACATATGTACGTACAACATGCATTCCCCTTGCATTGCTCCACCGAATTCGTTTATCTCTTTGCACTCAGCTGTCATTTGTTCTGGCAGAAAAATCTCAGGATTCCCTTCATCATTATGGCTGATGGCACCGGTGGCCGCGGCGGTGGTGTGCTACTACTGCTGGGTGTTGCAAAGTCTGCATCATTGCACAAGTAAGTCCTAGCGCGCAAAGTACCCTTAAATCTCATACGCCACCCACTGTGCTGTAGAGATAAACAGAAAAGAGTTGTGCTGAGGGGTTAAGGACATTTTCCCCAGTGGATTTATTACCAACTGCAATTGTGAAACGTGTCCCCAGGGACACTGGTGATTTTTTACATGCTTTCTTTGCAGAAAATACACGAGAATAGAAAAAACTTGGAATCCTTTCTACCAAACGGTCGAGGTTAGAATCAATCAATGTCTATGTGACTTACAAGAGAAATATTTGTATTGAAATCCGTGGGAATTACTTAGCTATACAAAGCTAGCGCTTTCACAATGCAGTCAATATAGTCTTTTGTGCTTCGACTGAAAGAAACTATCCAGGGTCGTGATTTTTCTATGATGTGTGACCTCAATAATAGGCAAGGACATCGATTGGGTTTTGCAATATATCTACCCACGTTTTTTTTTCGTTTTTTTTAACGCCATTGTTGGCTTTAAATTTCTTTTTATTTCGCTGTTCAATATTATGCATTGTTTTCATTCAAGGGTTTGATTCTGCTGTGAAGGACGAACTATAAATAATAATCCATATCCTTCGGTAGGTTGATGCTATGCTATCGCTGTTATATTGAAAAAGCATGGTGTGCGAATTAATTCGAAAGATGCAGTCGTGTGGGGTGTATATATTTTTGGCCTTCGACGTGCTTTTATAAAACAGATTTGGATGCAACTCGATGGCTTTGCTGAAGTGATTATATTTTTTTAAACTTGAATCTGGCTTTGACACCAAGAAAATAAAGCTACCCACATGTGCATTAGATGGGAGCGGTATTATTTCCTGGGTTGAACATAAGACAGCTTCTGTGATTTTCTTATGAAATGAGAGAAAACAATTTAAAAAAACATAAGGAAAGGCTACAGTCCGCTTAGAGCGAACAGTATGATACCCTATCCCTATCCCTATATGCCCCAAAAAAAACCTTAAGAAGATGATGGATAGCATTTTATTTCATTCTATAAAATTTAGAAAAAAAAAAAAATTTTTTTGAAAAAACGCCCCCAAAAAGTGGGCGTGGCCAAAAACTTTGTATGGGCGATATATTGGAAAAAATATTGGATAAATATCTTGTTAAACACTTTTTTTCGGTTTCTATGAAAATTATCGAAGAAAACAGCATTTTAGTGAAAAACGCCCACAAAAAGTAGGCGTGGCAAAAAACTTTATATGACAAACTTATAAAGGAGGGCAGTGCCTACATATCTTGTGAAGGTTATAACCCTCTATCTGTCCATCTGTAGCTTTAAATCGGTTTTTTCTAAATTGTGGGCGTGGCAGTGGGCGTATTCCAAAAAATTTTACACTTAACCATTTCGGAGCCCTAGGGAGTATGTGGTCCAAATTTCAGCTTTCTAGCTTGAATTTAAAGGCCTAAAAATTGCGTACGGACGGACGGACGGACGGACGGACGGACATTGCTAGATAGTCTTAGGATTTGGTCCTGATCATAAATATATATACTTTTATGGGTCTACGACGAATATTAAGGGGTGTTACAAACTATGTGTCAAAATTAATATACCCTTAGGATAGGGTATAAACAGAGAAAAGACCCCTACAGGTACCTAGGCGGCCCGTTTTAATATTCTGGAACAGTTTTCTATTGTGGCACTTATTTGCTGCTATATTAGATGTTGTGGCAGGTAAGATGCAGGTTGAATTTTTTTCTAAGCTGTTTCAATTTATTGTGCTAATTATTGGGTGGCTCTGGCCAAAAAAAAAGTAGGTGGAGTGGCCCATTTTTATGACTACCTGAAAAGAACGCAAATAGCGCTGAAGCTCCGTTTTGTTACCAGCAATCATAAGGTCTTTGGAATACAGGGTTGAAATTTTGTCGGTGTACTCAGATCCACCCGGTGGAATTGAGAAAGTTTATGATATCATTGATACCCATTTCCGAGATATCAGAAAGGTGGTCAAAGAATGATTTTCCAAACACCCGGCGTCTTGCCTTAGCTTGAGCCGGGCTTCCGCATATAGGAGGTGAAAAACTGTTTCACTCTCATTATACCCTATCCTAAGGGTATATTAATTTTGACACATAGTTTGTAACACCCCTTAATATTCGCCGTAGACCCATAAAAGTATATATATTTATGATCAGGACCAAATCCTAAGACTATCTAGCAATGTCCGTCCGTCCGTCCGTCCGTACGCAATTTTTAGGCCTTTAAAATTAAGCTAGGAAGCTGAAATTTGGACCACATATTCCCTAGGGCTCCGAAATGGTTAAGTGTAAAATTTTTTTTAATACGCCCACTGCCACGCCCACAATTTAGAAAAAACCGTTTTAAAGCTAAAGTTAGAGAGATAGAGTGTTACGACCTTCACAAGATATGTAGGCAATACCCTCCTTTATAAGTTTGTCATATAAAGTTTTTTGCCACGCCTACTTTTTGTGGGCGTTTTTCACTAAAATGCTGTTTTCTTCGATAATTTTCATAGAAACCGAAAAAAAATGTTTAACAAGATATTTAGCCAATATTTTTTCCAATATATCGCCCACACAAAGTTTTTGGCCATGCCCACTTTTTGGGGGCGTTTTTACAAAAAATGTTTTTTATTTTTCTAAATTTTATAGAATGAAATAAAATGCTATCCATCATCTTCTTAAGGTTTTTTTTGGGGCATATAGGGATAGGGATAGGGTATCATACTGTTCGCTCCAAGCGGACTGTAGCCTTTCCTTATGTTTTTCACTCGTATTTAGCACTTGGGGATAGCGAGAAATCCTGCTTATTTAGACGTTTAGTAGTTGAAAGGTTGGTAAAGAACATAAGATCTGTTTTGCTTGGGTTAACGCCCAGACCACACCTTGCGGCCCAAGGTCTAAACTTAGCCAGAGTCCTTTTCATGATTTCACTAATCACGCCAGGAAAAATCCTCGATACTAGCTCAACCACGCAATCCGCATACGCAACCACTTTATTGCCGTCGCTGTCTAAATTCGACAGGATTTCATTGAAAACCATAATCCATAGCAGAGGCGAGGTAACCCCTAACCGAGATTTGGTTAAGAGGCTGTTACCTTGTTTGGGCTGACCTTTGTTTCGTAGCACGGAGACTATCCAATTGCTAATGAATCCCTCTACACCTGAGTCAATGAGAGATGCTTGGATAACTTCAGTATGGACATAATTAAAAGCACCTTCTATATCTAGGAAGAAGAAGTTGCGCAATTACTTTGGATGATTATTTGCACTGCAATTTTAGATTATTGTTCATGATAAAAAAATCCCCCCAAATAGTGAGAAACGAATATTTTCCAAAATTTAAGTTATGCACGAGTTTTCATTTTTATAAAACTATCAATCTAGACCGAAGTTTGCAGCTTTGAATTGCATGAATACATTTACAATGGCCCCATCTTGGCGTCACTGTTATGCGCTAAGTTATGTGATTGCCAACTTTGATTTTACCCCAAGAATCTTTGCATATAGCAAACCTCGAACATACCCCAAATCCAACAGTGATTCCAAGTAGGAAATATTAATAATTAAAAAATTACTGGTTGTTGCCATAGGCTCCCTCCAAAATTGCGTGCCGCTTGCAGAAAGAGAGTTTATTTCGGGCGATTTCGTCTTGACAACAGATCCAAATATTTGGGATCATTCGATTTCAGCTTTTGGGTAAATGTTAAATATTTTTTTTGGCGATTATTCGTTCTTCTTTTTGACGATCCTTCATTATAAATAACTGCCCCATATACTCGAGCGATTATTAATTTTTTTGGCTTTGGGCAATTGTTCGCACAGCCGAAAAAAAAGGTTAACATTCCTGTTCTCATGCAGTAGCCAACCCCCCTCTCCCTACAATTTTGTCAATGTTAACATTTTCAAATATGTTTGACGAATTCAAACTACATGTTGCACAACTCAACTTTTAGCATCCTTTTTCCCGACCCTTGAAGAGGATCTGTCTGATAAATGATACAAAGCAGCCACCGGTGGCTACGTGGCAATGCTCCGCCAACATCTCAAGCAGGTTACAAGCTTTTGTTAATCGTTGTCTGCGTTTCATCGTAAAGATCCAGTGGCAACAAACAATTTGCAACAATGAATTGTGGCCTAGGACTGGACAAACAAAAGTGGATATTGATATCAAGCAGAGAAAATGGTGCTGGATTGGCCATACACTGAGAAACCCAGATGACAACATAGCGACGCAGTGCTCGTGTAAGGCGAGTCGGTAGGCCAAAAACAACATGGAGGTCAACTGTTTTGTCGGAAGCTCAATCGGAAAATCTGCGATCGTGGACACAGCTGAGGTATCGATTTGCAAACAGAGAGAGATGGAAGAACCTGGTCATTGCCTTACGCTCCAGAAGGAGTTAAAGTGTTTGCTGCAACCGGAGCAAAAGAAGAAGAAAGAAGAAGCCGCCGCCGGGGCACGGGACGTATACGTAATATTTTGTTAAATGCCGGCGAACCTTTAAAATATCAAATTCATTGATCGAGTGCTTCGGATCAATGCATTTTATGTGAATTTTAATATTATTACTAATCCTAACACCATCAGCCTCTAAGCGACCCAATCAATCTACTGACATGCTTCCTAAGAAGGCAGTATCCAAAATGAACATGCTAAGTCGATATCTTAAAACATATAGTATACAGCCAATACAGGAAATAAAGCCTAGATTCTCCTACAATTTTGTGTTTGAAGGTGTATTTTTAGACTTTGAAAGAGGTGGAGCAATGAATAGAGGTGGTGGTATTGGATACCGGATTTAGTTAAATTTAATGTTTATTTGGAGTCGCGGTCTAGCTATTTAGATTCAAAATGTCGTTTGACAACTTTTTCCCTAAGCTGGGCCATAATACCTTGGATACTTCTTGAACCATATAGTCTACCTCCAATCCAGTTTAGTCTCTATTCCAGAGTTTTGTTCTTATAACCCAGAAAACGGATACTCAACAAAGTCTCACGCATTAATACTTGATCCTTAAGCGACTGTTTCAGACTTGCTCACATTTGATGACACTTGATTCCAGTACCTTGAAGGCTCTTGACTGTCAATGTTGTTAAGATCCCTGTCAGATAAATCATCTTTATTAGTACTTAAATCACAGCCGTACTCGCAACCATTACTCCGATTAGAAGACACTTTTCGTTCCCCAGGGTAAATAATAATAATTATAACATGGTAGCATGGTGTAGTACACTGCGACCTTGTGGTCTATGTAATCTTGGAAAGGTTAGTTCCCCCTTTTAGAGCCCATTCATGACGTAATTCACTAGGAACTATGTTTGAGTGTCTATGCTCTGACTAAAGCCCTGGGAAGGAAATACCAATCAGAACACATTATCTCGTCCATTTTCTTTAATAAATCTGAAAATGTTAATACTCATCCATTGTTGGTTAATAATTTTCTTGAATTTGGTGTTTTCCCAAATGTATAAACCTTTTTTTGGATTAGTGATTCGCTAGGATACCAATATGCGTTCTGGAGTTTCGGAGGTCCTTCACCTCAAGTAGCTATTTCCTTAGGTGTTATCTGAGTTTACAATTAACTGTTAGGGAACCCGAAGTCCAACAAACAGGTACTCTATTTTACTTTATCGCGAGATTGTTCAGTTCATAAATTGTGAATTCATGCTGCATTCTTTTCTGTTGCTGAGTTTCGTTAGGGAATTCATTTCATTATGCTGACATCTTCTTTGGAATAGTGCGTCTATTATTCTTTCGAACGGATACATTTCCCCTTCCCGATTGCTTTTTGTGCCATCCTTAGTATTTTTTATACCCTATCCTAAGGGTATATTAATTTTGACACATAGTTTGTAACACCCCTTAATATTCGTCGCAGACCCCTAAAAGTATATAAATTTATAATCAGGACCAAAATCTAAGAATATTTTGCAATGTCCGTCCGTCCGTCCGTCCGTATCAACTTTTGAGGCCTTTAAAATTATGCTAGTAAGCTGAAATTTGGAACATATACTCCATAGGGTTCCGAACTGGTAAAGTGTTAAAATTTTCAAAATACGCCCACTGCCACGCCCACAATTTAGTAAAAAACGTTTTAAGGCTTAAGTTAGAGAGATAAAGTTGTACAACATTCACAAGATATATAGAGACTGCCCACCTTTATTAATTTGTCATATAAAGTTTTTTGCCACGCCTACTTTTTGTGGGCGTTTTTCACTAAAATGCTGTTTTCTTCGAAAATTTTCATAGAAATCGAAAAAAAATGTTAAACAATATATTATGCCAATATTTTTCTCAATATATCGCGCATACAAAGTTTTTGGCCACGCCCACTTTAAAAAAAATAATTTTTTTTCTATAAATTTCATAGAATGAAATAAAATGCTATCCATCATCTTCCTAATGCTTTTTTTCTTTGGGGTACATAGGGATAAGGATAGGGTATCATACTGTTCGCCTCAAGCGGACTGTAGCCTTTCCTTATGCTTTTTTCTACCTTTTCTGAGACCAAGAGGTACAGATGTGTCAACTCCAGGAGAATTCACTATTTCACCAGTGATGCACAAGAACACCAGTCTTTGCACCTTATTGAGAGATTCTCTTGTTGTGACAAGACTTGATGGTTTTGCCCATGCTAATGCACCGGATGTGATCATTGATCTCACAATCGCTATATAAATCCATCGCAAACTGTTAGGAGTGCATACCCACGGCTTTCCCGCTAAGTCCATACATGTCATAAGAGCACAGGTTGCCTTTCTAACGGTTTCCTCTGTGTGTTTTACATCATTGACCGGTGTCAATGTCAGTGTCGTTGCTATCGTAGTCTTAGCCGGATTGATATTGAGCCCAGTCATATGGCACCGTTCCTGGGCGTTGTGAGATGTCGCAAAAAGTTTCTTCGAATGATCCTCTGGCAATAAGTCGCAGTATAATGATTCCATTAGAGTAGATTTTGTCTTTTCTTACCTTTTGTTCTGCACCAGTTCAGTCTTTTGACTCCACTCCACAAGTATTTGAACTGCAATGTCTTCTGGATTGCTATATTCTTTCAATTTGTTGAAGTCCTTCGACTGGTTGATTTTTTTCGCTGCAATCAATGAAGCCATTTGACTGGTTGAAGTCGCTTTATTGGCCTTCGAGTACTAACAAATTTTGTATCCCTAATATTTAAGCCTTTGAAATTTCCTTTGAGATGCAAGCCCAAGTAAGAAAGATGAAGTTCTGCATAAATCGAAATGATTGGAAATATTTCAACTTATGTGATGCAATTCAAAAGCTCATCCTATATAGCGAACAATTTTCGCACACTTAATTTATTTACTTCACTCATGTCCACAATAGAGTTAGGTAGATGCCTTAAGGTAATTTTCCATTCCCAATGGCACAACAAATCCACGATCTACTATTACGTAGGTACTAAGTCTGAACATGCAATCGTTCTCCTTCACCCGGCCCGCCTCAGCTTCTGAAAATATTTATACGTGGTTAAATTACCCACTCCTCAGAGTAGTTAGGTAGGTACGTGTGTACAAATCCATCTTTCTTATTTACTTTTGTTTGCTTGGAAATCGTTTTGGGATTTTCACAAAGGACTTCTTGGAGAATAGTATTAAGAATTTTCCCCCAACTCCGTATATATTTTTTTTTTAAACACCATTCACCGCATTCCGTTGTGTCTACAGTGCTGTGCCGCTACTGCTGCCGATTTTAGCAGTTTTTCTTCCTCTTTGTACATTCTTTTGCTTTGTTAGCGGTGATGTTTATGTCCTTTCGTTGCGGGAGTATGCGTTTTTTACGCTACCAAAAAAATAAAATGAAGAAAACTCCATTTTTGCTTTGAATGTGTTTTTGCTCTGTGCCTCATATCTGGGGACCCAACATTTCAACCACAATATTTTTTTGCCCTTAACTGCTTTTGCCATTGGTAGACACAGGGGAGTAATTTTTTGTACCAACCTCGTGTCCTTTGATTTATTACTGTTTTTCTTTTTTTTTTTACTTTACATTTTGTTGTGTCGAGCCGTAGATCTCGTTTTGGCTTTTTATTGTTATTTCTTCAGTTTTTTGTCAAAGGTTTTTTTTTGTTTTATTTCCTTTGTGTGAATAGAGGAAAGGATAGGGGCAAAGGACATTTTCACACTGCGGATCGGTTTCAAAAGCTCTTATTTCGTTTCGAAATATGTTATTCAAGAAATGTGCGGAGAAATGCGATAAATGAAAAGAATGTTTGGTTTGTTTTTGGCTTTTTTTTTGTGCAATCAGGATTCCTTGGCGTTTTTATGTTATTATCAGCGAAATTTTGAGAGAAAGTGTCAATGTATGTGTTTAGGGTGTCGAAAGGGGTTCTAAAGGTTTTATTTTAGCAACTGCTTAGTTTGTTTTATGTGCTCGTACTCGTAGGTGAATGGTTTACCTTAAGGCATTAATTTGCCCTTAAGAAGTTGGGGGTATTTATCTGAAGTTACTGAGAAATATTGCTTTTATGACTTGCGGGATTATTAAAAATAAAATTTGGGCTAAGTAAAAGTGATGGTCTGTGCGTGATTTGGTCAGCTGTATTTTTTATTATTCTCGTTATTTTTTACAGTCCTGTGGACCTGAGGATGGGGTTTAATTTTGCCTCGCAATTTCCAGTAAATAAATGTCAGAAACACCGTACCCACTTCGAATTTATTCCCTCCTCATCACAAGCAACACAGGTGGGGCTGTCGCTAAGGCACATTCAAGTGTTCACCAAAAGCTTGGTGGCCCGAAAAGTAGCTTGCTGTAGATTCTCCTTAGAGATAGAAAGAAAACGCAGACTTTTGGCAAATGTCCTGGCGCAGTAGTTTGGTCTGTCTGCAGTCGCGCCTCCGAATCCTGTGTTCACAAGAAAACCAAGTATCACTTGAAGGCGTGACTACAGGTGCAGGCAGACCCAACGCAAAGGTTTTTCTGAACCATCGGACATCTCATTTTCCTGGCTGCCAGTGTGACCTGGTACCCAGACAAGATTCACTGTGTTCAGTCTTCCGACCAAATTCAGAGAAACCTTGAGTTCCAGCACTAACTTTGATGAGATAACACGGCAGAGCAGCACTTTTAATGCAACTTGGCTGTCAATGTAAATCCAAATTCTTCAAGCCCTCCACCTGTTGTTCACAATATAGCGCATAGCTAATATTATGGCGAAAACCTCTGAAGGGAAAACAGAAGTTTGTTTACCCCAGGGGTCAAGTCTTATATTATCGAATTCCACTAAGACTCCAGTCCGATTTTGTAGCCATCTGTGAAAATACGATGGGATTCATTCCGTGGTTCAGAGTCTGACCGGAGCCATTCTATTACCTGAGGAAAGCTGACATGTAGTTTTGTCGCAGAAGGATTTCTGGTGCCATTTTGTCTAATGTCCAAAAGAGGACAGAGGTCAAAAGGTCAAAATTCCAGTGAGCATGGTACCTGTAGCCACCTCTCTTTAAGCGAGAAATGGTTTTTAGGGTACAACCCATGGTATATATATCAAGAGGGAAGATTCATCTAAGCATATACAGCAGAGCTCGGTGTGCTAATTTAGGCCCCTGTGTAGCCGAGACATGCCGTTCTTTGGAGTTTGACAAAAGAAGCAGTGACACGTTTCCGCAAAAGCCTGTTCCACCAATCAACCGATGCATATAAGAGGAATTGCATTTTAGATCCAAAGGACTCTTTTCGGAGACCATCCCGATGTCTTGTCAAAAGCGCTTATACACCGCCAGAAAGTCGAGTGTGCTTCATAGGTTTTCGATGTTGAATAGCTTGAAAAGCTTGGCCCATGACATTTTTTTTATCGAGAATATTCGACTTCATCGGCGATAGAGATGGTGATACCTTAAGGCACGACAATTGGGACAGGCCAGTGACGTTCCTCCTTTTCGTAAAGTGAACAACCAAGGTTTAAAGAGGATTCACTGAAAGCCCCTGCCTCTAGATTTGAACCGTCAGAAAGAACGGCTACTCTATCACCGTAAACCATAAAAGGGGAGACGTAACACCACCTTGCGGGCAGCCACTATTCACCCCTGTTATGACTCACTTGCCGCAATCAGCGTCCTTATTGTTTTAATCCACGCCACCACGGCATCATCTTTAAGAATACAAATGTTAAATATGTAATATTTTGACCTCCGTTCGTAAAATCCAAAAATAATAGTTTTAAATGAATAAACCAATAAAAAACCGCTACATTAAAAATTTCGCATAATATTTAAAAATACGTCCTTAGCAGTCTTCTTCGGCAAAAAAAAGAAAGCATACTGCCTTTAAGACCAAATCAACCGAATAACTATTTATTACTCCCGTAGGCCTTCTGCATAACGTTATTTTGTACAAAGACGACTGACTACCTACATATATACTGTGAAAATCACCCATTTCTGTTTTATGTATAACAAATTTCACTCCCAACTGAAAAATAAAATTGGAAAAAAGACCCGTTAAAAGTAACTTCAAGCCGAGAGGTGAAAATTTCCTTCACTACTCACCCCAGCTCTACTACTACTTCAGCTTCTTGGCTTTGTGTAGAAGGTGATGGAAAAAAACAAAAAAAAAACCAACAAATAATCGATTTAAAAACACAAAACGAAAACCAGTGGTGATTCAATCCTCCAAGCAATTTACTCACAAATTGATGAAATAAATTTTCCAACACACTTATTTCCTCAAATATCTGCTCGTCCTGGAAAAAAGTCTCCTACATCTATTCATTCATCCATCACTGCAGCTTCTTTTCTTGCAAAGAAGCTGGCTGCTGGTATCTCTCTGTTTTTTTTCTTTTGTACTGCCTTTTGTTTTTATGTTTTTACATTACGAAGAATTCGTCTGCCTTGCGACACCTGAATAAAGTTTATGAAGCAACTCGTGCGGTAACGAGCCAAGAACAAAAAAAAAGCAAGGAAATTAATAATGGGACAGGAAAATTGAGGTGTAACTACTGGGCTGTGGTTAAGGTATCTCGAACGAATGGAAGCAAACCAAAAAATGTCTAATTTTACGATATTGAAGTTATTTGGTTGGTGTGCACCATTTTTAGTTAAATCAAAAATAAACCTTAACAAAAACTGGGCCGCGATGGAACACATACTCGTATAGAAACTTTTTTTTTTTGCGCGAAAGTTTATGGACAGCGAATCCATCAGAATTATTGTAACATATCAAATACGGATTTAATGTTCTATAATTTGGGATAAGATTGTCAAACATCGTCTGTCCCCTATTTTATAGTTACAGGACAGAACACACTGAGATGTTACCCTTGAGGTTGCGGTAGCGAGTATAAAAATTGAAGCGGCCACAGATTTAATTTCTTCGAGGTCCCGAAGTCGTTGTGCATTATGCCCAGCTGTTCCGCATGTAGACCTACAGCGCTGTGGCCCGTGAGGACTCCCGTTGACACACCGAGAGAGGTATTTCTTTCCATAGCCTTCCACCATACCACCGCGCTATATGTTAGGATGGGTCTTGCAACCGATGTGTACAGCCAATGTACCATCTGTAGTTTAAGTCCCTAACTTTTACCGTTTTAACTTGCCACGTACGCCCCCTTGACGCGGTCTTCAATATTCTCTACCTAGTTAAGTTTGGAGTCTAAGATGATGCCCAAGTATCTTGCTGAACAGGAAATGGTTAGGTCAATCCCTCCCATTCTAGGTGCTGAGTTATCTCGAATTGCTGCACTGAACTTTAAAAATCACACGATTACATTGATCCGGAAAATAACTTTGTCTACCTATCTTCTGGTATTAGATATATCTGAAAGCCTCATCTCATCATAAATAACCTATTACAGTCGCGTCAGTCATAAACTTTTTTTTAATTGGAATGTTCTCTGATTTGACATCACACTTAAATTGGAACTTCCTAGTACACATGTGGGGATATCTATTTAAAATCTATGTACGGGAAATTAGTATATTCGGATTCGATTTAGAAAAATATCTCTGCCACAATCTTTTTTAAGTTGGGAAAAGTTTCAAAAATATGTGGAGAGTATGTTTATAATTTGCGTGCCCGGCTATTACCTAAAGGAGGATAAAATTCTTTCAACAAGATCTAATTCAATAGAACCTCTTCATAAAGGTTCATTCGTTTCGTTATTCAGTGATTCTAATCTTAGGATCTTAGGATCTTAGGGTAAAAAATGCAATTAGTCAGGTGATTCAAATGACATTTTCTTATACCTATATTTCACTAAATTTGTTATTGGTACTGGCGATTTTATCAAAATTTATTGTTCCAAGAAATCATTACAACCCCACAAGGATAATTTAAAAAAATTGTGACTGCAACTTTAAGGATGGGTTTTCCAAGCTACCTTACAAAATGCATTAATGTTGCGGATGTCCTTCACCCGCCCATGTATAAATAGAATAAAAAAATATTAATAAGTTTATTTTAAATTTCACCTTTTATTCATGTTTAAGTATTTTGCGTGTTTGAGGGATCAATTTAGTGGCACGCGACTTGTAGATTATAAAGTAGAGGTATTATAATGCATTTAATGATGGGGCAAGAAGAGAACCCGCGTCCAGTCAATGAGGAACCAGTCCCTCCGCCCAGTATAGAAGAGGTTGGCTTAGCTATAAAAAAGCTAAAGAACAACAAGGCAGCCGGCTCTGATGGTCTACCTGCAGAGCTTTTCAAATACGGAGGTGATGTTATGGTAGGGCGCATGCACCAAATCGTCAACCAAGTTTGGGTGGAGGAAAGCATGCCAGATGACTGGACCATCAGCTCCATATGTCCCATCTACAAGAAAGGCGATCCTATGTCTTGCAAGAACTATCGAGGGATATCCCTGCTTAATGTCGCATATAAGATCCTATCCAACGTACTGTGTGAACGTCTCAAACCTTTCTGCAACACACTAATCGGCACGTACCAGTGTGGCTTCCGGCCCGGCAGATCAATTGTAGACCAAATCTTCACACTAAGGCAAATCCTGGAAAAGGCCAACTAGTTTCAAGTCGAGACTCACCATCTCCTCATCGACTTTAAAGCCGCATATGACAGCATTCATCCGAATTCAGCCGAATTCGGGATCCCGTCAAAACTGATCCAGATGTGTCGCATGACACTAGATAACACGCGATGCAATGTGCAGGTTGGCAGCAGCTCATCTGAACTCTTTCAAACATGCACCGGATTTCGGCAAGGAGATGCGCTGTCGTGTGATTTCTTCAATCTTGTTCTTGAGCAGATAGTGCGCAGGGCATGTGTCAACACGGAAGGCACTTTCTTCAACGGATCAGTCCAACTGCTGGGGTATGCGGAATATAGTGGCATCATCGTGCCGTGGTAGAGGCACTTCACGGCTTTTGAAGAATAGGCGAAACTACTTGGCCTTAAAGTGAATGAGCACAAGCCTAAATATATGCTATCAACAAACAAACAATCATCTGTCCACCGACTAGGACAAAATGTCACTGTTGATAGCAGCAACTTCGAGGTAGTTAAGGAGTTTATCTACCCCGGGGTACACATCAACTCCACAAAGGACATCTTAGTGGAGATCCGTCGAAGAATTACCCTAGGAAACCGCTGCTACTTCGGTTTGGCAAAGCAGTTCTGCTATACGGCGACGAGTGCTGGACGATAAGCAGGAAAGGAGAGTTAAAACTTGGATCCTTTGAAAGAAAAATCCTTCGACAGATATTTGGTCCTGTGTGCGAGGGGGGCGAATGGAGGAGAAGATACAACCGCGAACTCTATGAGCTGTACCAAGTGGATGTAGTCCGAAAAGCTAAAACTCGTCGACTACATTGGCTCGGCCACATCGAGCGAATGGACAACAACGCTCTAGCCAAGAGGATCTTCGAATCCCAGCTCCCAAGTTCGAGACGACAAGGAAGACCGACCCTCCGTTTTAAAGACCAAGCCATCGCGGATGCCAAAGCGCTTGCTCTGGACAACTGGAAGCAGCGTGCTCGGGATCGCAGAGGGTGGAAGGCAGCCGTATCTCAGGCAGGGACTCTTCACGGGTCGGGAGCCCGTTAAGTAAGTAAAGTAAGTATAATGCAATCCAGATAACTGCGGCCACAAGAGGACCTATTGGGATGTCCGTAAATGGAGGAAATGGAGCTCATCCATAATTCCGCAGTTTCTTATAAAAGCAACTAGCCTTTGGGGTAAGCTAGCAGCTACAGTAAAAGTTGCCTAGATAACATTGACTAGTTATTTTTAAGGAATTTTATGGGACGTGGAATGGTACTGGATGTAAAGTTTCCATCTAGATGAAGTACAATCTCTCATGTGTAATCTAATTAGTATCATTCGGTTGGCAATTAAATTCATATACATATGTACCTATTTCATCAAACTATAGTGATCAGAGAATTGAAACAGATCTTTAACTTCAAACGCTGCCAGTTTTCTGTTAGACTTTAAAAGAAACAGAGACAGAAATGATATTGCGGATGTGAATCTTGAGAATGTGTGTTTTTCTCACGATCGGTTGTATGTTGCATGCTCTCGGGTAAGTACGACGCCTGAGAGTACGACAAAAATTATGTTTACAGTGAAGCTATGTTTAGAATAAGCGAGACAATAAAGTAAAAAGAAAAATCAATCAAACAATATCTAACAAATGTGTCGGCCAAGTGAAGCAATTCGAGCAAGGGCCAACTTGTTTCAGTATACTCTCCCATTTAATCATGGAAAGACCTACAAACGAGCAACGATTGCAAATTATTCAAATTTATTATCAAAATTCATGCTTTGTGAAAAATGTGCAAAGTCCGCTGTTTTATCGAAAAATAGTCTTTAGCGATGAGGCTCATTTCTGGAGCAACGGATACGTAAAGAAGCAAAACTGTCGCATCTGGAGTGATGAACAGCCACATGCCATACAAGAATTACCGATGAATCCCGAAAAATCGACAGTTTGGTGTGGTTTATGGGCTGGTGGCATCATCGGTCCAGTTTTCTTCAAAGACGACCGCGGAAGAAAGGTTAACGTCAACGGCAAACGATATCGAGCCATGATACGCGCCTTTTTTTTGGCTGAGTTGAACTTGTTTGACATGTGGTTTTATAAAGGCGGTGCGACATGCCACACAGCTCGTGAAACAATTTAAATGTTGAAGGATGAATTTGGTGAGCAGCTTATCTCTCGAAATAACCCTGTGAGTGGCCGCCAGGATCATGCGTTTTAACGATTATTTCTTGTAATGTCGTTAGTCATGTGCACGATTAAAGCCTTACAGGTAAACATAACACGCGTAGTTCGTGGAATACAGGCCGAAATGCTCGAAAAAGTGACGCAAAATTTTACCTTCCGAATGGACCATTTGAAACGGAGCCGCGGACAACATTTGCATGAAGTTGTCTTTAAAACGTAAATGGCAAAGGCCTATTTTCCGACTACAATACAAAATTTTGAATATTTAATGCAAATTTGAGTGTTTTATTCGATTTTTAAAAACACTACTAAAACTACGCTTAAAAAATCACCCTTTATAAAAAAACCTGGAATATAAAAAAAGAAATCCTAGTATTACAGAGATTCTTCTATCCGTGGTGAACTGTAATTGCTTTGGATTAACTAAATCAACTTATTTGTTTTCCCCACGGGACACACATATTACATATGTTTGGCATTTACGAACGGCAGTACGAACTAACCTAAGCCTGGTAGACGTCAAGAAAATCTATATTCCGTTGCCATGTCATTCTGCAAAATTGCATAACAAAATATCAATATCTTCAGTAACATTTCACAAAAAATAAGTTGATTGTTCACGCCCACTTTTTGGTGACGTATTATATATCAGCTACACCGTGTGGCCGTATAGAGAATAGATAGGATATCTCTTATATTTATTTTCTGTTTAGCTATCTACATTTATTGTAGGTTTCCAAATTCGTATACGCCAAAACACTCCCATTAACTTCATCTTCCTAATGAACCGCCCAAAATTAATAGAAAAAAAAATCGATTTAATAAAATGCATACAAACTTACCCGGTTTATATCCGTCGGTGTGCTCGTGTGATGAAATGTATCGCAGACACGTCATTATGATGCAAAATAAAGTATGCAAAGCGAACTCCATGTTCGAATGTCGGTCGGGCAGAGGGCTCGAGGTTGTACTTTTTTGTTATTCCAAAGCGGAAATGATGAGCTCGCAACTATAATATACCTTAATTAATTTCGTAATTCAACACAAACTGTTGGCTCACTCGCGCACTGCACTGTCCACTCGTATCACAGAATTGGAAAACAAAAAGACAACTTGAACAACCGAATGAAATTATAGATAGGACTGCGGGACTATTACTAAAGCGGATATGAATAATTGTTTGTTTATTTTTTTTTCTTCACGTATGACTCTCAGAATTAGTAAGGGCTGTCATTATCATCAAAATAATATTATTATCTCATTCATTCACCATATTATTCCGTCGCAATGGATCAATAGAGGATTTGTGCATACACCCGCGCGCGTAGTAATATGCCAACGAACGATTTTATACTATTACACGTCATTAGCATCTAACAAAATGCAATGCTTCAGGTATTTTATGTATCTCTCAATTAATAATTTGTACGATTAATCTCTCGAGTCTGAAAGAATAGTGACATTGACCTGTCGCAGTGTCACTGACATATACTCAATTGTGTGGTTCTCTGTTGAAATCCTGTCAGTCGTTAACCCGCTGATATGTGGTTACTTTTTGCGATAAAATTATAACCATTTATGGCAGGATAAACGACAGCCTCAGCCCTTCAGCAGGAAGCTCAGAGTCAGTCCTTTGTGAATAGAGACAGCACGGGGCCAGATCCCGCAGAGTTAAAGCTTCTGTGAGGAAGTGAAATTTTGTATTTTTTTTTTATTTTTATCGCCGAGGAAATTGCTTCATTTGCATAGTAGCTCCTGATGTGGATTCTCCTCCTGCAGGCGACGACGACAGTGGCGTCCCATGTGAACTGTATTTGTATCCAAAATAATGGAAGGGCAAAAAGAAACAATCGAAGTTAAATTTACAACTATGATGGACACGACTATATGATGTGTTCATCATCTCATCACTATCGCCACTTAGCCATCATTGATGATGTTGTTTGGCATTTATGCTGGCACGCGGATGACTGTGCTTTTTCTTGGTTATACGTGCATTCATTCAGCTGGAGGACACTCTTCTAGCTGGCGGCGCTATCTCCTGTTGACTTAGATTGCTCTTTTTATGGATCTGTAATTATAAGAGAAAGACGCTGTCATTAATGTGATGCGTTGTTAACAATGCCATTAAAAATGAACTAAGGAGGAAGAAAAATATATTAATGGCGCCTTAAGTGAGTATTGTCATTTTTGGCTTTTGACGCAAAATCCTATAAGCAAAGCAGATTTATTTTCTTTTTTCTTTTTAATTGTTTCTCTCTGTGGCTTTTCTAAAGTGGTCGTGAAGAGAGAGAGAGGGTGGAGGGGGAGATCTTTATTGCCGCCATTATCACCTAACCATTATTTTAATTTCCTCTTAGTGGATTGAATTGTCTTGTTGTGCGGTTGTGGACATAAAATTGTTGTCATTAAAGTTTAGATGAATGTACAAGGATAACAGTGGATAGTTGTTTTGCAAGAGTATTAGTGATGGATTTAAGGACTTGCTATTATGTATTTTGAAATTTTTTAGAGGCGATGAACATGAATTATAATAGGTCTAATAAATTTGGATGGAAATCAGCCAAGAGAACAGAGATTAAAAATGTAGGTAGGTGCCTACCAAATTTGTTTTTAAATTGGAAAGAGTTCGCGATTTTGCATGAATAGGAAAATAGGACACTGATGATGAGAATCATGGATTTTCGTTTGTAAATCAAAAAAATATGTATACCAAGATTTAATTTGTATGAATGAAGCATTTGGCATCATTACCACAGTTTTTTTTAGGGCAGTAGTGTGAGGAAGCAAACAAAGGTGGATAAGCAAGAGGAGTTTCAATGGCCAGAAAACTACGTGCTAGTAATTTTAGAAGGCTATAACATCCTTTATTTTTGTTAGCAGCAAGACATCTGCTACCACGGCCATTTGCCTCAAATCAACCTCTCTATGGCCTGACAATGAAATCGGCCACTCTGCAATTTTGAGCAAACCCAAAATCCTTCCTAGAAACATAGACTACACCATACTCTAACAGTGGTTTCATAAAAACTTCAAGCTAACCATTTCCCCCAGATCCTTTTGGAAAAATGGGGCCTTGCTCGAAAAAAGGTTACGTTAGGTTAGGTTAGTTGGGTTGGCGATAGAGATTGTCACACTTAGGTCCTTGTGGACTCATTGTGATACCCTTCAGTAGGGAGTAAGCCTATATTGTGGCCTCTGCTGTGGTTCCTTCCTTGCGTTGGTTACAACCCAATGTTGCCAAGCCAACCCAGTGTTTTCAGAAACCTCAATAGTGTTCTATAATGTATTGGGAGAAAAAAAAATCCAAACTTTCTGCTCCTCAAGTGACAGAGACTCGGGCAGTGGCAGAGGTAGTGAGGTGTTGCTGGAGGACGAATCGATCCACTTCTACACAGATGGGTGAAAATAAAAATTATGGGG